>JAOXOE010000720.1:5864726-5879043 GCA_028565055.1 Phoeniculus purpureus
TCTCCAGACTGAACAGCCCCAACTCTCTCAGTCTATCCTCATAGGAGAGGTGCTCCAGCCCTCTGATCATCCTCATGACCCTTTTGCACCACCTAGACATACCAAACCGGTAGTTTATTTCCTTGAATGAAAATTCAAGGAAATTTTCCACAGTAACATCTGAATACTTCTCACTAACTCGCTGCATTTTACTTCTGCAGCCCCACATCTCATTCCACTGGCAGACTGCCTCTCCACTGGGCACAACAGAAGCTGTGCTGCAGATGCAAATTCATGAGCATTAAAGGATGTGAGGAATTAAAAAACTATTCCACCAAGGTGAAAGGTTTTGTGGCCTTTCTGGAGGTGCAGTGCATGTTGTGCAGACCTGCACATCGCTTTCTGCTGAGTTACTGAAGTTCAGCGCTCATCTCTCTTGCAAAAAATAGAAAGAGTCATAGCCAAGCTTTTTCTGGCACAAACAGAATTAGAATTGGTCATGACCCATCCACTTCAAGAAATTCTATCCTATATGACCAAAATCTTATTTCTAAACCAGTATTTTTGTTGGCTGCTGTTAGCTGTAAAGCACAAACCCAAAAAACAGAGGGCAAATAACATCCAGCAAACAGCAGCAGATCTTCAGAACTCTATTTGCATGTGGTAGAAACAGCATTTGTAAACAGAAAAAGAATGAACAAGTTTATAAGGCAAAATAAACTATAGCAGATACACTACCAGTCACACCAAAAGAGGTGAAACAAGTCATTCATGGTTATCCACTACTTTCATGATTAAAAATCAATCACAGTACTGTTTCATTCAGCACGTGTGAGGAATACTTCTTTCTATACGGACTCTCATACTACATACCATAGGTATCACTTAGAAACAACAGCCTCATATTTCTGCTACCTGGAAAGGAAGCTGATGTGAATTTTTAAAAACCCCTTTTGCAGTAAAGAAATGCTCTTTAACCAGCTATATGGCCACCCAAAAGAAAAGTCTCGAGTTTGGAAATGGCATCTATTGGTTAAGCACAACAAACTGCAGGGTCAGGTTCTAGTGACAGTATTATTTGCCTTTAACAGAAGTTGGAAGTGTCTCTAGGGTGGAAGAGAGTGAGTGCTTAGGTGTTTTAAGAAAACATCTTCCTTACAACCCTGCAAGAAAAACTATGCTGAAATAGAGCTCCTAGAGTCAGCTGGGCCTCCTAGCATTTCTATCCTGGTTAGCACACTGTACAGAAATGTTGAAACTCAAGGGAGGGTTAGGCTGGACATTAGGATAAACATTTTGTCTGAGAGGGTTGTAAAGCACTGGAACAGGCTCTCCAGGGAGGCGGGTGAGTCCCATCCCTGGATATGTTTAAAATTAGTATAGATTAGGTGCCTAGATATCTGTTTTAGGGGTGGTAAAGACAAGAATAAGGCTAAAGGTTGGACTTGGTGATCTTACAGGTCTTTTCCAATCTAAATATTTCTGCGATTCTGTGCCAGATGTGGAAACTATGAGCACAGCCTGCTGATGGGTTCACTAGGAATCAAAAGCATTACAAGCTATCACCTGGTAAGTACATATGTTCAAAGAGAACTGCATCACGTCGTGTCCCAGAGTTCTTAAAGAGCAGGAAGTGAGGATCTTTTGGTTTGCTGTTCACTTTTAGATGACAAACACTACAATCCCACACGAGCTTCCCAATACTGGAAGGCCAGGCATAAAATCATGCAACAATTGGTGGTGCAGAGCCCTAAGCTAACATAACACATAACATTTATTGTGCACTGCTTCCTCAACCTCACACAGCAGCTCTGAATGGGAAGTGAATACCCATATAGATCTCAGCCTGACAGATTGTTTCGAAACAAGCAAGAGCAGTGAAATGGCTGATGTTTATATGGCGTTCTGAAGACACAAGTGTGGACACTTGTAGGGCTTTTCCCTTAAGGAAAGTCCCTGCTTAATTTGAATGAAGTAGAGTATTCAAATAGAAAACAATTTTGCAACAGTGAGGCTGATTAACAATTTAATTAAATTCCAGGTAAGTGGTGGATTGTCCATCTCCCATTGTCCTTACACCAACAGACATGATTCTGGAAGACACATTTAATCCCAGAGACAAATCACTGTACTCGATAGAGGGACAGCCCGGTGAAATGTAATGCCTTATAATATACAGGAGGTCAAACTAGATGATCTAATGGTCCCTTCCGGCCCTAAACTCTATGAATCACAGAGAAAGAGCATGGAACAAACACAGGAGATGGAAAGTAGTGTACAAATACACTTTTAAAATGTTGGTTCCTTCAAATAGAACCCAGTTAGACTCTGTAATTCCAATCCTTTTGATGTGCTACTTGAAAATACATTAAATTTCATTCAAAGTATTTTTTTTAATGAATGGTGGTTAAAAAAATCACAAAGATAATGTTTATCTTCATTACTAAAAGGCTACAGATTTTCAAATGGCATTTGTTTTAAAGTAAGGAAACACAGCATCTTACTATGGTGCCTAGATCCAGCTCTGAACAGGCATGGAAATGTGCGTCTGAAGAATGCACCAGACGAATGTCAGATTCACTCAGCATCCACAAATCAGCTTGAATAATTTAAGACCTGTTGAAATTTTCCTCCAATTTATTATATGAAATAATAACATGAGAAGTAATTACAATAAAGAAAAAGTTCAGGTGCAACAGCATTAGTTCAACATCTAGGATCAAGTGTCAGTGGAGATTAACAAATTTCATTCATTTTATCTCCAGTACTGGAGACACGCTGCTCCCAGCTTTAATAGTCAGGAATGTCTGTTAGTTAAATGACTTTGTAAAGGCAGTCAAGTGAGGGCAGACAGCGACAGTTTAATTAGAGAGCTTGCTATAACTCTATCTGGGAGCTGTAGGCACTGGACTAGAACAAGTGTAAGATGGCACTCAGTGCCGACTAGCAACCCTTGCCCCACTCCAACCAACAAAAACCCTCCAACACAAAAAAGCCCTCCAAGAAGATAGTTTTCATGGCAGGTTCTCTGATTTATTCTGGCGTCAGGTTGGCTACAGGTGAACAGGAGCAACATAACCGCTGCAGCAGAAGAAAGGTGAGGTTAAGAGAGCAATCATTTATCTTGTATTGATTTCTGGACACTGTGTCCTAGATACATTCCAAGATAGAATGACAGCTTTCTGGTTTGTGTCGGCAAGAGAAAAGAATGACTAGCACCAGGAGCCATTGTTTTCCTATCATATTTCCTTTTAGAAACATGCCACGCTTAGATTTTTATTCAGACAAGGAAATCCAAACAAGTTTATCACAGAAAAGGAGGGTTAGGGGATGGTTAATCAGCCATTTGTCTTTGCTGCTGGGTAGTTGGGAGTCAAAGGGTCAAAACCGAGCACAATTGGACCATTTGGTTTTATCTCAGGTAACCCTACATCTCTGGTAATTGAACCCATTTCACTCGGTCAGAGTTCCTGTCACTCATATTCAATGTCTGTCATTACTGAGAAATGCTTCATGACATATTACACTGACAGAACCACCACGGCAAGACTAGAAAGAATCCCCAGGCACCAGAAGTAGAAGACAATGGAAGCTTCTTTCAGACCAGTGATGTTTAACATTTTATGTGCTGACACTGTGACTGTAACCACAACATAACGAAAGTCTAGCAAATGGAAGATCAAAAAAAAAAATCCATAGTTTATCTGCTTCAGGGACTAGCAGGCAGCATCAGAAATAAAACAAACTGGCAGCTCCAAGGTTACTTGAACGTAACATAAAAATCCATAGAAAAAGTTATATGCTGTGCTAAGCACACACTTCATTCTGGACCCAAATATAATACTGATTTTATTTCTGATAGGCTTTACAAGTATTACACCTCCCTTAACTACAGGCATCCAAGTTCTTTTCTTCTACAGTTTCTTTACTTCTAATAGTAACAGGGGAGCATCCTTTGTAAACCCTCTGATGCACCGAAAACAAGGGAAATCACCCCCAGTATAAGAAAAGCCTCCAAAATCATCCTGTATGTAAAATCCTAAATACAAAAGTGCCTGAGGAATCCTCCCACTTTTCAGCTTTACAGTCCTTACAAGTGAGCTCCTCATTTATTTTTTTCCCATAAAGGCATTACTGCTCTTTGTTAGTTATTCTGCTGTGATCCACAGGCACAGCACTCCTCACCACCACCCCGACTTCATCACATGTAGTCAAGGCAGCTTCAATGGGCTATACGCATTTTTGCCAGAATCTGTCTTAATTAATACAAAACTATTAATTGCACACATCCATTCTATTAATATTGGATGTAAAGCAGAACTGAAAGTTGAACTGGGAGATATGAAGGAAGGAAAAAAGGAAGAGACATTGGAAATTTCATTGTGATCTTAACAGATTTCACTCAACTTTACCTGCTTTTCAGTAAGCAAGTGGGAGCAAGGTGTCTAACAATTTTATTGGATTGATTTCACCACGTTCAAACTGTCGTTTCTAAGAACTGGTTTTAAATTAAAGAATTAATAGATTCCCAAGACTGTCACCCAGTCTAGTTACCCAAGGCCAGCTACCCAGCCGTATTAGCCATAAGCTACTGTAGATAGCAACATCCTGCTTTTGTGATGTCCAGACCAAACAGTGGAGATAAATCAATTTCTTTCCTAAAAGAAAAATAAGCAGGATTAAACTGTTCTCCAAAATTTAGTTGAAGTTCAAAATCTTAGCTGAGATTATCACATCAAACACACAGAGCGTCAAGACTGATTATAATGAATTTCAGGCAGGCTAACAGCAAAATATCGTTAAACCAGAGATCTAGCATTTTAACCAATCAATTTTGATTAATTTCTGGGATTAAACCATATTTTTGCACAGCTCTCCTGCATTATGAGAGTGATTAATTTTAAAGGAAGAGATGCTAGGAATTCTTAGATCAATAAGGAACTTTAGCATTAGTCACTATCAGCAAAAGAAATTTGAGCAGCAAACATAAAGTAATCTGAAACTATGAAATTGCTCCATGAAGATCTGAGAATATACTGCCTGAAGTTCATAAAAGTTCTAATATTAAGTATATTATTTCTAAAGCAACTATTCTTTTCACTTTGAGTAGGATCTGTATTTCATTGTGAAGCACATTCGCACAAAACCAGTCTTAAATAGATTTAGAAACTACATTTTGCAGCCATAAAAGCAGTAAAGATGTCCAATAAGAAATATATGACAAAGAACAGCACAATAATTCAGCCGTTAATAAATCTGGCCTAGTACCTGTTATCTTGTCGTAAAGTAAGATCATACATCTCCTGTCCTTCTGTGCTGCATTTTTATACTGTATTTATATGCTAAAATCCTTCTTAGGAGCAGATGCTTCAGTTCAAAGCTCCAAAACCTCACTCGTATGTACCAATTCTCCTCAACTGCTGCTTGTGCCCATGGCCCCATCCCGAGCACTTCCATCCTTAAAGCTGTGAGCAGGTTTTGGACAACTATGGCCAAAGAATCAAAATGAATTATATTCAGGTCTACAGCCTAGCAGGGAAAAATGTGTAGCAACAATTTTTCTAATGCTGAAATACCATTTCACCAAATGTTCCTGTCAAGGCCTGGTTTAATTACCTTGGCACCCATGGCACTTATAATCACCTGTCATTAGCAGCACTGCCTGCATCTGTTTGCACGTCTGTCAGAAACGCCAGCCCAGATGAACTCAAAGAGTAAGACAACTTCTGCGAGCACTTGACCCCAGATGTGGAAAGGTCATCCTAAGGTTATCTACCCCCAGAGTGACATGTGTGCAGCAACTAGAAGGTTCTTTACTGATGCTTAAATGTACAAACCATTTAATTTTGTGTACAGAATAAGAGTGCTCTAGGCTAACAAGGCAATACGAGACAGTATCAAGATTCTCTCAAAACACTTATTTTCGATGCTTTTTGCCGTTGGAGAGGTGTTTGGGAAACTATTTGCAAACTTAATTATCCAGAATGCAGTTATTTGTTCTGGTCTATTAAAGCAGAACGGTTTGGGTTGGAAAGGACCTTCACAGGTCATCCAGTCCAATCTCCCCCCAGCAGTGACCCAGAGCCTAGAGCTTTAACTAGATCAGGTTCTGGGTCAGGTTGTTCAGAGTCCCATCCAACCTGACCTAGAACATTTCCAGGGATGGGGTTTCTACCACCTCTCTGTGCAAACTGGGCCAGTGGTTGACTTCCACCACTGTAAAAAGTTTCTTCTTCTTATCCGGTCTAAACCTCTGTTCTTTCAATTTCAGAGTAGCACTCTGCCTTGTCACAACAGGCCCTGCTAGAACGTCTGTTCCATCTTTCTCATGGGTCCTACTTTAATTGCTGGAAGGCTGCAATAAGATCTCCCTGGACCTTTCTGTTCCACAGACTGAGCAACCCCAACTCCCTCAGACATTCTTCACAAGAGAGGTGCTCTAGCCCTCTGATCATTGTTGAGGCCCCAACTGCTTATTTATTGATCAGCTGCTTTTCTCAGCTGTAACGTGAAACACAGAACAAATAACGCCGTTTTATGAGCAAAGTGGGAGCCGAGCAAGCCGGCCAGGGACTGTTTGAAAAAGCTGAGAGTTGTCAGGCAGCAACACTGTGAAAACTTCAGGTTACGATGGACTACAGTCGTCTTCATCCTGACTCTAGAATTGTGCACTTGGAGCCAGCTGCTTTAATAACTGTCATTAATGGCTTTCTCAAAAATGATGAGGTTTTAAGCTATTTAATGGGATATCTACTTTGGACTTTCCTCCGCACAAGGTATCTTTCAAATACTTTTGTCATCTGTCACTTCTATGGATGAAGAACTGTTGTGGATTTTTCAAGTCCTGAAAGTCAGTAGCACTTTGGTTTTTGAACTCCACTCAGCAATTGGAAGTTGAAATCCATAGCAAACATTTTCCTCATGAGAAGCAGAGGAGAGAAATCAGATATCAATTTACTGCACAAAGTAAAGTGTGCTGCAGCCTTTGACAGGGAGAAAAACACGCAGGGGGTGTCTGAGTGACACACATTGAAACTAGATGTTCCTGCTTGCTAGTCCATCTATGTAAACCCAAAATTAATCACACACGAGAAAAGCCCATCCTCATATACAGACTCTGCAGCCTGGCACAGCATTTTTGTGTGGACATCATACATCTCAAAAACATCCAGCAACTGGAAACAACATTCAAAACTGTTCTACAACTTTCAACTGTAAAAATCACTGTACTACAATGTTTTAGTCATACTGCCTTCTCAGGATGGATTCTGCAGACATAAGGCTTCTCACTCTTTGATTGTCAGATGTACTGCATGGCAATTTCACCCCGGCATTTCAAAATGCTATATACAAGGTAGAATAAATAGACTCAGGCTATATTACACAGGATCACATAGAATCACAGAATATTCCTGGTTGGATAGGACTTCCCAGATCACCGAGTCCAACCATACACACAACAACAACAAAACCCAAACCTGATCAGACACCAGCACCAAACACACTCAGCCAGATAAAACACAAAAGAAACCTCCTACAATCTCTGCCACCAGAGCAGGTCCTCAAGCACCATGGCTACATGTTTCTTAAACACTTCCAGGGATGGGGACTCAACCCCCTTCCTGGGCAGCCTGTGCCAGTGCCTGACCACTCTCTCAAGAAAGAACTTCTTCCTAAGATCCAATCTAAACCTCTCCTGATGCAACTTCCGACCATTTCCTCTGGTCCTGTTGGTATTCAGCTGGGAGAAGAGGCCAACATCTCTACAACCTCCTTTCAGACCCTTCTGGAGGTACACAGTGACTATACCATGGGATGACATAGTAAGAGACAACATATTCTGGACGATACTGTATTACTAGAAGTACTCCTATTATCAACTCATTGTCCATCCCATGGAATCTGGTATGCATGCACATGCATGCTGGGCAGCAGGGTGGCAAGTCTAAAATGAAGGGAAGATCCTATTTTGATAGATTTTCTAATTCTGAGCCTAAGACTCTGGGAGCACCACAAGCACATGATCCAAAAGCACTTCTATGGCTCAGGCCTGCACATACTATTTGCTGCAGCACTGAAAACCACAGCAGGTTAACTGTGCAGTCCAAAGTGATTGGAAGAATCAGAACTCTGGCTAGATGTCAGGTCTGTAAGGGCACTGCCCCACACAGAGCAGCTGCACACCTGCCCTGTCCATTATAGGCATCACTGGTCTTGCTGTGCTCCAGTCCCTGCTGGAAGGACTAGTGGTAGCTTTACCTATTCGCTGTTTCTAGTAAGTTAAATGACCTTTCATCAAGCTCTTCAGCTGGTGAATTAAGAGAGTTCAGTGCACAAGTATTTTCACATCTTTATAACGTTGAAAATAAAAGCTTGCAGATGTTACAGAACCACACAGTGATGGCAAGAACGATTTAAATGCACTTTTTATCCTTGTGAGACACATGAAACAAAGCCAAGAACTCTTTGGCTTTACATTCTAGTGAAACCTAAACTGGTCTGAATGACTATAAATGGTTACTGTTTGTCTTGGCTCCTACCTATATCAGATTCAGACTGAAGAATCCTAGTCAAGAAATTATAAGGGATAAAATGGGTATTTCTAAATTACAAGACTGCAATTCCAGTGGCTCAGTGTATCAGTTTTCTGTTTCATCTAAGTCTGCTGTAAAGAAAATTGTGGGATCTGACAACAAAGGATCGAAAACATTTACTTCTGTGAGCCAAAAGCTTCTTGCCTTGATTATATTGAAGATTACCCCCTCACCCCCAAAAACCAGATGAAGATCAGTTACATTCCGTTAATGACTCAAAGGGGCAGAGGTTACCATCAGAATGGTTACCAGCACAACCTTACACTGCACTTAATTAAAAAGTTATATAATTGTAATTCAATTAATGTAATGATGAATTTTAATCCAAGAGTCGTGTGTGCATTTTTCAAGGAACTTTTAGGTTGGTACCATTAAAAAATGAAAGGGAAGCCAACACTGCCGTAGTCCCTTCTGTTTGATGGGGAGACAAAGCACTTTGGACAGACGATCTCTCCCCACTTAAAACCAGCACTCTTTGCTTACTTTGGTTTTTTAATCTGACATTAATGACTTAGAAGGAGTAGGAAGGTTATCGTGCCCTTGTACTGGGCACTGGTGAGCCTCACCTCGAGCACTGGGGGCAGCCCCTCATTATAAGAAGGACATTGAGGTGCTGGAATGTGTCCAGAGGAGAGCTACCAAGCTTGTAAGGGGTCTGGGGAACAACTTGTATGAGGAGAGGCTGAAGGAACTGAGCAGGTTTAGTGCGGAGGAGAGGAGGATAAGGGGAGACCTCATTGCCCTCTACAGCTACCTGAAAGGAGGTGGGTGTTGGCCTCTTCTCACAAGTGAATAATGACAGAGTCAGAGGAAATGGTCTGACGTTGCATTAGGGAAGGATATTGGGAAGAAGTTCTTTACTGACAGAGTGGTTGGGCACTGGAACAGGCTGATCAAGGAAGGGTTTGAGTCACCATCCCTGGAGGTGGGCTTCAGGCCCTGCTCTGGTGGCTGAGGTCATAGTGGGGGTTTTTCGTGTTCTGGTTGAGTGTGTTTGGTGCTGGTGTCTGATCAGGGTTTGGGTTTTGTTGTTGTTGTGTGTGTGGTTGGACTCGGTGATCTGGGAGGACCTATCCAACCAGGGATGTTCTGCGATTCTGTGACTTCTTGGCCAGATAGCCAGGCCATGTGAGTAACTCATTAATCGTCAGCACTGCTCACATCCTGAGCCGGAGAATGCTGTGTCTGTGAGAGTAACACTAACCAGAATTGCCAGCTTGCTTTTCTCTTTGAGTCAGGCAGCAGAGTTGGATCAACAAGAAGAGAGAGAATCTGCTGTGCAGAGAATGCAAATCAGAATGAAAACTCTGTCCTCAAGGTTTGTAGCAAAGCCACAACCAGCATCTGAGTACGCAACATCATAACTAACTTCAACGGGAACGCAGTGCCCACGGTGGGTATTATTAACACAGAGCTTCCTCCAGTCACTAAAGTGTGCTGGGTGCTAAGTACAGTGACACTGGTGTGTTTAACAGCTGGGAACCAGTTATAAGTGTCTCAGAGCCCAGGGCAGGCAGTGCTAAGGATGGTGATCCACACAAGTCAAGGCACCCAGCAAGGGATCTGTGACTGCTACCCTTGCCATCAATAACTAACTTCCTGGAGATCAAAGAAAAGATCAACATTGATAGAGCTCTTGGCTTTACACAAGCTGAGAATCACAGTGGATGATGCACATAGGATAAGACTGACAAGGACAGTTTTCGTGCCCAAACTGCACTATAAATTCTGCAGAATCCGGACCACGCACTACTGTTCTAAGGGCTCCCACAGTCGGCACATGATCAGGAGTTTAAAATTTATCAATTTATGATACATTTTCATTTCTGTCACACCTTCTCACAGTACTTGATGAATATGATTCAAAGTGTTAAACAAACATTAAAAACATTAAAACAATAGAACCATAGAACAACAGAAATGGAAAAGGTTTAGGACCAAGGATGCATGAATAGCAGCGCAAAGGGGGAGCTGAGAATGGAAAACTTCTAATCCCCCCCCACCAACTACTCAAAACACAACCTTCCCCTCCATTAAAAGCACTGAAATCAATGGGAAAAACATGGATGTTACGATGATTGTAACTGGTCAGACAGAGAGGCTTCCTGACATATAATCACCACAGACTAGGAAAAATTATGCACCACTACAATGCTTCGTTCCGAATGTGGTTTACTTCCACCTTCACAAACCTAGAATTTCCTTTTTTCGTCCCAGTATTCAATAGTGATTAAGGTGGGATATTACATAAGAATGACGTGATATTTCAAGCCGCAATTTATGATGCACAGCTACCTGAAGCTAATTGGTACTTCCTTCCATGAAATGTATGTAAAGAAATCCCTAAGCTGTGTTACTTATAAGAACTCATTCTGTTCATTCTCTTCACTGTTTTATAATAGCAGTAATTATTACAAATAACTGCCCCCCAAAAGTGAGCTCACTGATACATGATTCAATCGCAAACCATCTGGTGACGGAAGATTTCCCCTTCCAGCACCAGTGGTGAAAGCAGTTGTACACTCCAAAATGAAGTTTAAAATAATTAGATTAATATACAAAACATTCAAGCAACGATCCCCAGAAGTTTCAGCTTCCTGAGACACTTTGGTGTTAGAGAAGACAGATGACTCCTGAAGGACGAGTTAGCATCTCCACACCCAGCACATTCCCCAGCATAGCACAGGACAGAAAGCTTGCCGCTTGCACCATTAGCTTTGCCACAACAAATGAGACATCGTGTGTGATGTATAGCACGGGAGAGAAACCACAGCTGTGTGCTTCTGTCGAGGAGGACGGAGGTGCTCTGCACCTGAGTCTGCAAATATTTATTAAGCCTTTAACAGTGAGGTTGTGATGTTCAGAACAGCTACTGCTGAAAATCATTATCTATGGATAATTAACTATGTCAGGACACCGAGGTCCTAACACGAGGCCCTCATAATTCTCCACCAAGGGAAAGACAGTACAGCAGTATTATAATATATTAGTAATATTTAACAACAGGATTGTTCTATTTGTGTTTTAACAATGAAGGCTGAATACCAGAGCATGGTTTAAATGAGTATTAGCTTCTGATGGAACCATTTTAGTTAGGCTTAACAGGTTCTATTAGTCCTAAGCAACATGATACAATTGTGACGTCAAATTAGAAAATTATTTTATTTATAAACAAAGCATTAGTGTCCTCGTATTTTAATTACTTCTTTTCTATCATTTGCCAGCACTTTTGGGAAAGAAAAAATAAATTAAAAAAAAATAAATGGTATTTTTTTAACTTGACAAAAATAATTCACTTGAGCGTTGGAAGCCCTTGGATTTTTTCAAGCATTAGAAACAGCTATTAAAAAAAAATAAAACCCATTTTTTTCATCACACAATAAAAAGGCTTTTTGACACATGAAGACAAAAGCTTCAGGCCGTTTATTAAGACTACTTCCCACTGTGTTGGGCTTTGTTTTATCTCATAATTAAAATCACACCTGAGCTGGGCCATCTGTGAGAGTGTATTAAGTTTCTTACAAAACATGAAAATCCTTTCATTTTTTCCATACAAATGCCAATAAATCTTGTAGGGTTGGGGTCTGTGTGTGTGTGTGTGCATGTATATGACACAGGAAAACAGTTTGCTTAAAGAAAGGTCAGCCGTTGAGAAAAAAATGAGCAGGCAACCACCATTACTTTCTTGTAGCCATCATCGATTTCACCTCATCATAACAGATATATTTTCAGAAGTTGTAGACGTCACCATAAAAATAAAGTCCTTATTCTTTTGATATTTAACAGGAAGTTATTTTCATACAGCTTCATCTGTAGGATAAAAATAGACATAAAGAAAATGTGAAGGATGACTATTTTTTCCTATCAGTTAGCAATGAAGAGGGTGTAGAAAAGGGCGGTCAGCACTGCTCAAGCTCAGCAGCCACGTCTGCATGTAACAAATACAGCCTCCAATGAGAAAAAAGATAAGATTTTTGTAAAGGTAGATCCTTTATAAAATTCAAGGGTTTGGGTCTGCTTTGGGGGATTTTGGATTTTGCTGTCATTTTTTCCAAACAATCTGAACAGACATACTATGAGGATTTCCCTTTTACAGGAGGGAGGGAGACAACAGAGACCAAATAGAGTCCAAATCCATCAAACCATGAACATGTCTTTTCACAAGAGTACTTGCGTGCGCAGTTACAACGAAGGATTGAAAACAAGAGGACCTAAATTTATGCTGGAAGTCAGACAAATACTCAAAGTAGCTGGCTTTGAACACATAAAAATTCAAACTCAGAAGAGATCCTGTTAGCTTTGTTGGAAGTTATACTTCAAAAAAGACCAGACTCATTCTGGAAGTTATCTTGTGGACTGTATCACAATCACACTTCCTAATTCGGGAGCTTTAACCACACTACTAAACTTGCAGACTATTTTGGCAGCATCACAATCTTGCTCAAAGTTTTTAAACTTCTCACCCCAGGTGAATTATAAAATGGTGAGCTAACACACAGAGAGCAAACAGATCAGAAGGCCCTTACCCAGCAGCGAAGAGCAGTGATTTCCCATAGCAGAGCAACAAAAGAGCAAGATATGGGGAACGCTGCAAAATAAAATCATTCACATCCAAATGTGCCCGACTGGAGTACAATAAGGGAGGTCAGCAGCACTGATAACTTCTTTTCATGGGAAAGTGGATGAGCAAATGCTCAACTGTGTGCCATTGGTTTCATAGGACTAAATACACACAGAAGTCTTCCCATGTCACTGGAACTGATCATTAACAAGCAAAACCCTAAAAAAAATAATGTTTCCTATTACAAAACATTTAAAATTATTCTTTCTTTTCTTAGACATTTATCTGACTTAAAATACTGAGCAAAATGTTTGCTAGTTATTTGTTCAAATATTTTATTTGAGTTTGTGCTCTTTTAATTATTTATTTCACAGCAAAGCCCCTCTGAATTCCATGTGTTACAAGTAAGATTCTGAGGCACATGCAACCCCTGTCTTTTTTTTTCCCCCAATGTTTTTCCAGATGATTATCTGATACTATTTTGAAAATTTATTTTCCTCTTTTGCTGATGACACAGAAGACCAGACTGAGCCACGTTAAAGCAAAAACCAGCAATAGTTTTAGAAGAGTGCCTGCTTGTTAAAACTGTAGAGCCTAGACCCAGCTCTTAAGCTGCCCACATCACTATCTTCCTGCTACTTTATCCCACAAACCAAGAACACTACAGAGCTCCATTACTTCTCAAATGTCGTTTTTCCTACTGAAGCCGGCCAAGAGCCAAGAAATAAAGGCACTTCATTCTGAAAAAAAAGGTTCTTATTCAGTGCACAAAAAAGATTTCCTACATTTAAAAGAGAGTGACTGTGATAGTGACCATTTTTCCCAATAAATTCCAAACCATCAAGTCATTTTCAGTCAGATGAGAGGCCTGCATCCAGTGGAGTCCCCCAAGGGTCAGTTCTGGGACCAGTACTGTTCAATCTATTCATTAATGACTTGGATGAGGGATTAGGGTGCACTGTCAGCAAGCTTGCTGATGACACAAAGGTGGGAGGAGTGGCCGACACCCCAACAGACTGTGCTGCCATTCAGCAGGACCTGGACAGGCTGGAGAGCTGGGCAGGGAGAAATCTAATGAACTATAACAAACGCAGTGTAGAGTCTGCCATCTGGGCAGGAACAACCCCAGGTACCAGTATAGGTTGGGGACTGACCTGTTGGAGAGCAGTGTAGGAGAAAGGGA
>JAOXOE010000720.1:5879143-5908197 GCA_028565055.1 Phoeniculus purpureus
AGATGTTTAAAACCCACCTGGCCATGTTCCTGTGTGACTTGGTCTAGGTGATCCTGCTGTGGCAGGGGGATTGGACTAGATGATTGTTCAAGGTCCCTTCCAATCCCTAATGCTCTGTGATTGTGTGATTTCTAGGGTTACAAACACACCAGTTGACTTCTTTGTTCTCTGGACAGTTTGTGTGCATTAGAGTCCTAAGAACAGGTCTCTGAATTACCCCACAGACCTTGGTATTCACAACCAAAACATTCTTTTCCTGCTGCTGTAGTGTGAATAAAGCCAGTGCTAAAAACCTGCTCAGCTGGACAAAAGGAGCCGGGGTTGTTCTTATGCTTAATTTGTTTGACTTCAAAAGGATTATTTGAGTTGTGATCGTGTGAAAAGCGTTTGGTGGTGCACTGGAAAGCTGTCTGCCTTTGTATGTAACAGACGTGACAGCATGGCTGGCAACAGATGGATAATGGAAGGCTAATGAATAATGAAAAGCTGAGTGATTGAAATGTCAGGGCTGCCGGGAGAGAGGAGGGAAAGCTGGGAAGGGGAATGAAGAAAGCAAACGGTGCCGAACTAAGGAATACCCGGTGTTTTGATTGGTATCGGAGCGTGTCTTCACATCAGATTTTAACCCAGTCACAACTTCAGCATTCTCCATCTGCCAGCTCACAAGAGCTCTTAACTCGTGCACTGTCTGTACTAGGCACTCAGCTTGCCTTGGGGAAGGAGGAGGGTACCCAGGTTGGAATTTAAATGTCTCTTCAACGGCAGGGAAGATGACTCTCAGATCCCATTAGCTGCCTGGTGCATTCCCAAGTTCCTGCTGGAGCGGGTGTGTGTAGCATCTCACAGCCAAGAGCTGTTTTGAGCGACGCCATGACACTCTGTTTGCTCCTCAGTGAAGACATTTCACCTGGTTCAGACTATTTTGTGCCGGTTTGGGTCTGTCAAGTGCATTAAAACACACAGAGGACCAGGGACAGTAAAGAAAGGATAACAAGTTTTATTAGCAGAGAGTAAAGAACGGGTTAAAAGACAAGCCAATAGGAAAAACCTGTGAACTGCTGGGAAGACTGGGTCTCTGCTGGACCAAAGCTTCCCTGCTTCCCCCATACCCTTCTTCCCCTCACTTATCTTTCACTGGGTCTGCATAGCAGGGAAGCAGATTTGCCTGAGCAGGCAGACTGCTGCTCCAGCAATGAGCTGGAATCTGGAAAAGGACATTTCTTCCACACTCCAACAGTGTTTCAGGGTTATATTAAAGAATAAAAAGATGTCTGGCTGTCACTTGTTGCATGTGAAAATACTCAGAGGTTATCCTATGATGACACCTCTTGTGTGGTTCTCCCTCTTCAGATTTCCAGCAGGGAGAAAGAGCTCTTCGGTGTTGCTGACAGTCTCTCCAGATGTTGTAGAGTCTCTGGGCCAACAGTGCTTTAAGAATGATTCCTCTGCAAATACACTGGAAGAGTTTAAAACTTGCCTGGAAATGTTCCTGTGCGACTTGATCTAGGTGATCCTGCTGTGGCAGGGGGATTGGACTGGATGATCTTTTGAGGTCCCTTCCAATCTCTATAATGTTCTGTGATTCTGTGAAGACCTGGATGAGGTGCAGTGGTTTCACATCAGAGAAGGGCAGATTGAAATGGGCTGTTAAGAAGTAGTTCTTTGGCAGGAGGGGTTGAACACTGAAACACATTGTCCAGGGAGGGAGTTGAGGCCTCATCCCTGTAGATATTCAAGGGAAGGCTGGAGAAGGCTCTGGGCAACCTGATCTGTTTAATGATGTCCCTGCTCCCTGCATGGGGGTTGGACTAGATGACCTTTGGGGGTCCCTTCCAACCTGGGCCATTCTGTGATGCTGTAACAAGATTTACTGGGGAGAAGACCTAGTTCTGAGTGTCAAAAGTGGGAAGACTATCTCCTAATGGTACCAAATGAGGGTCTAGCAGTTAGGTAGTTGTGCTGCTCATGCCTGGATATGTGTAATAAAGCAGAGAAAGTCAACTGCTCTTTATTTCCTCACACACTGTTGGTTGTCACTGAATTTGGTGCTACAAGGCTTGCTCTTACTCTTGTTTTCATGGTAAGAATGATGGAGTAGGAGTTGGTTTAGCACTGTGTTTCCTGTTACATCTCTTCATGCCTTTTTTTTGCAGTGCCAAATGGAAAAAAATCTGTTGCTTTCCCATTCTGATGTGCTACTTCTGCTGTGCTTTGACATCACTGAGAGATGGGTGCTACTGGGAGTATTATCTGTACTTCTTTTTCTTCTTTCTTCACAGAATCTGTACCAAAACAGGTTCCTGGGCCTGGCAGCCATGGCGTCTCCATCCAGGAACTCCCAAAGTCGGCGCCGGTGCAAAGAGCCTCTCAGATACAGCTATAACCCTGACCAGTTCCATAACATGGACATCAGGAACAGTTCCCACGAGACAGTCACCATTCCTAGGTCTACCAGCGACACAGACCTTGTCACTTCAGACAGCCGGTCTACCCTGATGGTCAGCAGTTCCTACTACTCCATTGGGCATTCGCAGGACCTGGTGATATACTGGGATATAAAGGAGGAAGTGGATGCAGGGGACTGGATTGGCATGTACCTCATAGGTGAGTCCCCATTGCACTTTCACTTCTGGGCTTCTTGCTGCTTTTTGTAGTTGTCAGCATCAGGGTAATCTGGACTAGTGGTCATAATGAGCTGAATGTAGTCTTTCTGGGCTCTTCGTTAAAGGGAAGGTATCGAGATTGAGTCTCCTTCTCTGGAGACATTTAAAACCTGCCTGGATGTGATCCTGTGCGACTTGGTCTAGGTGGCCCTGCTTTGGCAGGGGGATGGGAACTACCTGAAAGGAGGTTGTAGAAAGGTGGGTGCTGGCCTTTTCTCACAGAATCACAGAACATTAGGGATTGGAAGGAACCTCAA
Organism: Phoeniculus purpureus; assembly: GCA_028565055.1. Taxonomy (NCBI): domain Eukaryota; kingdom Metazoa; phylum Chordata; class Aves; order Bucerotiformes; family Phoeniculidae; genus Phoeniculus; species Phoeniculus purpureus. The sequence continues at coordinate 5,882,064 of JAOXOE010000720.1, forward strand.
AAGATCATCTAGTCCAATCCCCTGCCCAGCAGGATCACCCAGACCAAGTCATAGAATCAAATACAAGGATTTTTAATCCTGCTCCTTATTTGCTGATGGCAGTTCTACCACTTTCCCTTCAGCAGAGATAGGAGAAGGCTTTCTGGTCATGGTCTTTTGAAGTTTCACCGTATTTTCATTTCAAAGCCGTTTGGATTTGGGGAAACTTCCTGCTGTATAAAACCTGTATAATACTTTCAGGATTTCCTCTTGCCAGTCCCTGAGTAATCTGTGGCAGATGAGAGGTTTTACAAGGCAAACATGTGAATCATTTAAAAACCTCATGAAAGAGAATGCCTTTTTCTGTATAGCCAAAGGATGTTTTGGTCTGAACAATAACTGTAGGCTGAGGCAGTCTCGAGTTATCCCAGCAAATGGTCCTGTTGGAGTGTTGGAAGCAGTATTCAGCCATGTACCTCAGCGTGCTGTTGGCATCTCCACTTGGTTAATCCAGCCACGTATAAGAGTAATAAGTGGTGGTTTCAATACACTTTTACCTGATTATTCTGCTTCATTCTAAAATTAGCATTCTTTATTAACCTGCCTTGGCTTATATGGAAATAGTCCCGTTGCCTAGACTGAAGTTTGTGTTAATTCTCTTGCATCTGGGAAGGAACAACCCTAGGTACCAGTATGAGGTAGGGACTGACCTGTAGGAGAAAGGGACCTGGGAGTGCTGGTGACCAGCAGGATGACCATGAGCCAGCATTGTACCCTTGTGGCCAAGAAGGCCCAACGGCATTCTTGGGTGGATCAGAAACGGGGGTGGTTAGCAGATTGAGAGAGGTTCTCCTCCCCCTCTACTCTGCCCTGGTGAGACCTCATCTGGAGTATTGTGTCCAGTTCTGGGCCCCTCAGTTCCAGAAGGATACAGAACTACTGGAGAGAGTCCAGCACAAAGCCACAAAGATGATTAAGGTAGCAGAACACCTCCTTTACGAAGAAAGGCTGAGGGAGCTGGGTCTCTTTAGCTTGGAGAAAAGGAGACTGATGGCTGACCTCATTAATGTTTATAAATATGTAAAGGGTGGGTGTCAGGAGGATGGAGCCAGGCTCTGCTCAGTGGCATCAAATGATAGGACAAGGGCCAATGGGTGTAAGCTGGAACATAGGAGTTTCCACATAAATATGAGAAGGAACTTCTTCACAGTGAGGGTGCCAGAGCACTGGAAGGGGCTGCCCAGGGGAGTTGTGGAGCCTCCTTCTCTGAAGATGTTTAAAACTCGCCTGGATATGTTCCTGTGTGACTTGGTCTTGCTCTGGCAGGGAGATTGGACTAGATGATTTTTTGAGGTCCCTTCCGATCCCTAGTGTACTATGATACTGTGATACTTTAAGAGTAGTCAAAAGACACTATGTCACGTGCTGAAGGGGGTTAATGTCAGTCAAATTAACAATACACTTATAATTTCAGGACACCAAAATACAATTGAGTGCAGCAGATTTCTAGGATGATGGCAACATGTAGATTTTCCACACCTAGAGCATTAAAGCACCTAGAAACATTAAGACACTTGCTCTTTAAAAAGCTGATCTTTGGGGTTTTTTCTTCAGAAACAGTGAAAGCAGAGTTACACAAATATATTTTAATGGAAAATTCAAGGTTTATGTCAAATCCGGACATTTTGCTTAGGCATACTTCTGTCACTTACCAACCCTGCACCTCCATAAACAGTGAGCTCAGTCCAACACCGTTTTGTACACTCTGGTTTTGATTCAAAATCATTCCACATCTTCAGACATGATTCCCAATAGTTACTGATCCTTACACAAGGGTCCTGGTAGTCCTAGAATGTTTAGCAGTCTGTGGGATGAAGCTCATATGTAATATTGACATAAACATACCTAAAGAACAATTCATGACTTCTGCAGGAGGAAGTGAGCAGCTCTACTTTCTGTCTAAAATCAGCAAAATTCTCCATTGCAACAGAAACTGATAAAAATGTTCTTAGATATCTATTTTCCCAAAAATAAAATGAAATCATTTCAATAATGACCAGGTGAGGACACTAACTTCAATTGTCTGAAGGAATGGACAATGTGTTCTACAACTTGGGGCTTTCTCAGTGGCTGTCAGAAAAACTCAGGAGTTTGATATTGCCAGGAGGGTTATATTCACCTCTCAAAATTACTCATGTGTGGCTTTGTGTTCAAGAAGAAATCAGGCAACCATACATTGGTTTTCATGAATTTGCTCTAAAGCTAATGCTGGACACATGAGTCTGATGTAGCTTGTAATACTGTGACATGCTGACAGTAAGCTTTTCCTCATCAATATTAGGTTCAGTGCTTAATTACCTGTGTAAATGTATACTGGGCACTTCTCTAAGAGCACGTAAGCATTTAAGAGCACATAAGTGCCATACATGCCACTTCCTATGAAAATTAGTGCAGTTAACATGAATAAAGCGATCAAGAAGTACAATTCTGTTCCAGACCTCTTTTGTGTAACTAAAGGCTATTTTAAGCAGGGGGGGTGGGGAAGTGTCATCCTTCCATGATTAGGGGACTGGAGCACTTGCCTTATGAGGACAGCTTGAAAGATCTGGGGCTTTTCAGCTTGGAGACGAGAAGGTTACAGTGGGACATAATCATTGTCTATAAATCCACGAGGCCTGGGTATCAAGAAGAAAGAGACAATCTCTTTTCACTTGCACCCTGGAATAGGACAAGAGGCAATGAGTGTCAGCTGGGGCTCAGGAAGTTCCATCTCAATATGAAGAAAAATTTATTTCCTGTGAAGGTTACTGGAGCACTGGAATGGGCTGCCCAGGGAGGTTGTGTAGTCTACTACTTTGGAGACTTTTAAGACCCACCTGGATGCATTTCTGTGCAACCTGTTTTAGGTTTTATGAAGCTGCTTAAGCAGAAGGGTTGGACTCAATGGCCCCGGGAGGTAATGATCTACGTCTGTGCATTAAATAAACCCATTCAGAGCTGAACCTAACAAAAGTCCTGCTCTGGATCTATGGAACACTGAATCTACCCTGATGTAAAATACACGTTGGCTGGCTCTGAGTAGTGATTATTGTAAGTGAGCTCCTGCTACACTGCTTGGATGCCATGTAGAAATGCTATTATTTTAATCTTTCAAATATAAAACCCTTAAAGTGCTAGCTGAAACGTGGCATGGATATGGCTACACATCACTTTTATGCTGCTGTAAGACTAACGATTTAGCTCTATTTCATCTACACAAAATCTGCTTAAAACATAGAACCAAACGTTTTGTGCTGTGACGAAATGCAGGATTTTTTTATCCTGGCAGCTACAACCAACCACTGCAGGAATAAAGATCATCCCAAGTTAAACGGGTACCTAGAAAGATTAAAAAAAACCCACATTGCTTTGATGACTGGGGCTCAGAGCATAGTGTTGCGGGGCTTGTGCTCCACTCACATGCCAATAAACAAGCCGAGTTCCATAGGGGTTCCTAGTGGGATCTCTTGTTTTAAACATTTGCTTCACCAATGATCTGAAGCAGATAAAGGACTAAACATTTATCAAGCCAGTAGACGACACTGAATGGTGGGAGGCCATGTGCTCAGGGACAGGACTCCCATACAGACTGGAGGTACAGGTCAGTAGGAAATTTATGAAATGCAAAGTCCTGCAGGTAGGATGGAATCACGAAGTAGGACTGACTGGGGTACAGATCTGCTGAAAAAGACCTGAAGGTCATGACAGGCAGCAACTGGCATAGGAGACATTAGTCTCTCTTGGCAGCGAAGGTGACCTGCAGTGTTAAGGGAAACCTTGTCAGTACATCAGGGGAAGTAATTTCTCCTCTCCACTCAACATTTTCATATGACATCTGGACACTGTGTTTTGAGTTTTCCCCATACAAGACATGTTGATCAATAGAAACAAGTTCAGCAGAAGGCTACCAGAGGCTGGAGAACCTGTCCTGTCAGATGACGTTCAAGAGTACAGGGCTTGTTCAGCCTGGGAAAACAGCAGCTTTAAGAGAACTTGACTGGCAGCTTCCTTGGAAGGAAGTTAGCAAGAAAATATCCCAGCTAGCCTCTTCAGTGTGCTGCACAGGAGGAGGGCAAGAAGGAACCGATACCAAGTGAAATGCGAGATTATGACCAGATACAAGAAGAAACTTTGTTCTCATGAGGACAGCCAAGCAGTGGAACAGGTTTCCCAAGGATGTGCCATCCACATCCTAGAGTGTATTCAAGCTCTGACTGGGTAAAGCCCTGAGTGATCTCACTGACCTCACTGATTACAAGGCTTTGAGCAGGAGGGCGGCCCAGAAACCTCCTGAATTTCCTTCCAACCTCCCTTACCCTATACACCTGTGAAGAACAGGCTTTGACCTCATTTCATTAAGCATATTTTCAATGCAGATTGTCTGTCTCTCTCTGGAGATGTAATCTCACATCTGCTTCCATCTAACAGACAACTGAAAGCTCCTTACTTTGCAGCTAAAAATGTTGACTTACTTCCAGCTTCCCCAAGCAGGATGGGCAAGAAACAAAGATGAAAAACCAAGCCTTTATTGACATAAACCAAGACAGAGTGGCTTAAGGTTTCCCATGTATTAACGTTATAATTAGGAAACAGGAGTTTTTGTTCCAACTTTGGGTTTTTCACAACATCCTGCCTTAACAGGATCTCTTGGAATTTGTGACTCCTTTAAGCACAAATTGTTCTTCCAAAGAGCTGTTGACTTTTGTGGTCTACTAAGCAAGCAATACCGAACTGTACAGTGACGCAAGTGCTTCGGGCTAAGCTGTACATAAATTAGCTCCTTTTCGCTAGAGATTTTGTGGAAGTATAGACAAGATTAAAACTAAACTCCAGTGTTCTAGCACTAAGTGGTCAGGAAACAAAAGAAATTCATGTGTTTGCTCATTGCTTTATTTCCAGGTGAAAAGATACCCACTTGTCTACAGAGAGAGAGAGTCATTTTAAGGGGGAAACCTGTGAGGGGACAGATAATCCAGTATTTTAGGGTGAGTAAAATCAACATGCATTTCCTAACCTCTGGGTCTTTTGTTCCAGAATATCTCCTGTACACAGGGTAGCCCTGGCCAGAATCTCACAGAACACTACGCTACTGCCTGTAGGACAAGAGGGACAATGTGAGTACCCCCAGTCACAGTGGGGACTGGTTTAGTCTCCTGCAGCCTCCAAGAATTCCTAGTAAGCACTAACCTGGGCTCTAACGGAGGTGGTGGTGGGGAGAAAGGAAGTCAAGAAGCTATCTTCAGAAGACAATTTTTACAGAACAGAAATTGGGTTTGTTTATTTTTGGATTCTGTGCTATTCTGTAATTTTTCCCCTCATTGGCATGGAATGACCTACCAAACACTGCTGGAAGATGAAATTAATCAATAGTAATAGCAAATAGAAGCGAGAAATAAAACCCTACTTCCATCAGTGAAATTGTGACTTGTAGAAAAGTATTCTACGTAACTTTATCTGCTAGTCTTACTCAGACAAGACTTGCATTCACTTTGACACAGCATTCCATACTGCATAGGAAGGATGTCCAGAATTAATGTTTCTCAAAGGCTAAACTGCAAATTTTGGAAGAAATTATATGCCAGCAAGATTGACTCTATACATTCCCCACCCCCAAATATTGTACTGTTTTTAACGTAGACATTACTTCAAAGAGTTTTCTTTCTGTTCAGATTTCAAAGTAGCCCAAACACTTGTACCAGTTTCAGCAGTAAGAAGTGCTACTTTCATAAAATAACCCATATTAATGGATGTTCCATGATGACACATGCGTTCAGGTATCTGTTACATGAAGGCAGTAGGGTCAGCATTCCTAGAAGCCCAAGATGTCACGCTTTGTAAAGCATTTTTCTGTATTCCACTCATGGTGAAGACACTATGGACCAAAATTTTAACTTGAAACGTAAGTCCTCTCCACTGGGACCTCCTGCTCAGTTTGGCAAGTCATAAAATTTTATGTGGAGATTTTAGTTGCTCAACTGATCTCGACCTCTATCCGTAGTATTGAGTTTTTGACAGCTGTAATAAAGTACTAGTGAAATGTGTTGAACTGGATTAAAAAAAATAAAGAAATACTTTCTTCTTAAGGTCTTTGACAATTAGAAGTTTTTATACTGAACAAAAATAACTCTGCTTATAATGTAACTTCCATGTTCCAGCTCCTATTTCTCCCAGCTCAAAGCACTTTATAACATTGGTCCAAAAAGTTCATGCTTTATGCTTGGATGCATTTCCATTAACTATTTATGTAGGTACAGAAAACAAGGTTTGGTCCATGATAAATAATGGATCTTCAACAGTTTTAGCTGAGATTTTTTTCAAGGAAACATTTTTTCAACAGAAAATACTAATTTTTTTGAAACCCTAAGAAGTTGTTGGAAATGATCAGTTTCAGTCTATTAAAATCTTTCAGAGATAGTTAGGAGAAAAATTTTATTGGTAAAAAAAAATCTCACTTGAACACATTCAAAACCAATAACTTCCATTTGGAATTTTCAGCTAAAACTATGCACAAGATTTTTCACTAGTGTGGCTGAAGTGTCTCATGAACTAAAGGTTACAGAAAATGTTTAAGAATTTGACTTTTTATCCTTATAGAAGGTATCTCAAATGGTGACATCTGTCCTTTCTACCGATTACTGCTATCTACATTTTCCTGTGGAGATAGAGGCAAGTTACTTATGATGACCAAGTAATTGGATTTTAGAACAGCGAGAAACCAGTTAGTTCGTTCTCCAGCAATGTGCTGACACTGAATCATGAGTAGAAGCCAGTAAAGCCCATTTCACAACCTAAGAGTGTGATCCTGTTCCTCTAAGCACCTCCAGCCATCCAGGAAACTGCAATTTGTGCATCTTTAACTTGCAAAGTGAACTGGGACGTCACTGAGGTGACCAACACTACAGCCATGCTTCACCAGTACCGAACTGCAGGTAGTTCAAAACCACCTAGGGACTACCTAAGTGGATTTACTGCACCGCACCAGACTTTACAAACAGTGGGGCCAATCAACCAATCTGTAGATGAAATAAGGAGGCACTGATGGAGCTTTTCTCCCATCATTTCAATTACTGGTAAAGAACTGGACAAAAACCCATTCTGGCTGAGTATTTGCCCTATTCTCTAATCACAGTAAGTGCTCAGGGCCTTAGAAAGGTTGCAGACTGAAAGTAAGCAAAAAATCCAAGCCAGATATGGAAGGGAAAGACTATCACAGAGATGCCAAGACTGTTTAATTGAGAAAGCCCTATCAAACTAAGGAAGTAGTCCCATCCTGTCCTGTCTGACCCACTTAGTCTGCTGCTAAAACCTAGAGCAAACCATTACCTTAATAATTCAGTCTAATATGGACTGTCACGCAAACATTTGTGTTCCTACTGACACCCCACCAAATAAAACATTAAATTCCGGGTCTGTAATGAGACAAACCCTTCTAGGACATTAGCAGCTACCTGAGAGATTCCCAGGATCTCCCACAGCAGCAACCTCAAAGCGATACAGGTATTTGGGTTAAATAAACAGAAGAGTGAGCCAATTCTGGACCAGAAGGCAAGCAAAGGCCATTCCCACATCAAGGTAGCCCTTTCTACTCTGTCCTGTATAACTCCACAATCCAGCCAGCAACTTCACCAAAAAAAGTTCAAGAAGAAGTGTATGCTATGTTCTCAGCTGATATAAGTTAAAGAACAATAACCCAGAGGACTTGGTCTGTTATTTAATTATAGCATATATGCAGTTATAAATAGCCTGAGGCATCCGTAACTACCCATGCTGAGGTATCATAAAGGCTGAGTCAGGACTTACTGCTGTCAGCAAACACCCTGGAAAGGAATCAGAACACGGTCATTTGTCCTTGGGATGCTGTAGCTCATTTAGCCGGGTGCAAGGAACCCAACAGAACTGGTGTCTCTGCCAAGGTAAAGTCGAGGGTTTGGCTTCAATTAACACAGCATGCCAACAGATATATAAACTTAACCAAATACAAGAGTCTCAGCTGAACTAGTGTTTTTAAACAGCACAAGCAGAGACGTTTTCATTTTATATAAAAAACAGGAAGAAGTAGCGATATTGGGAATGATGGGGGGAGTTTCTGAACCCCCCTCCCAATACAAAGGCAACAAAGAACCCACTGGCATTCACTAGGAGACCACCCACAGCACATAGAGTATATTGGAAATGTCAGAGAAGAGCTGCATGTGAAAATAAAGAGTATGTGTCCTATTTCCTATGAAACACTTCAATATGGCATGCATAATGTTTTTCCACTGCAATACAGGCAGTTACCATGGACCGATCTGGATTGTCACTCGAGAGTCAGGACAGAAGGAGAAAGTGCTGGGCTGGATTTTTCCTTTTGCTTTAAACTTGCCCATAATTTTACTGTCAGCCACTACATCATTCTTCCTACTAATGGTAGCCCCTAAAAACCTGAGAGGTGCCATGAGCTCTTCTCAAATCAGCACTCTGCTGAGGGGTGGGCACTACACTTGTGTGACCTTATAGCAGCTGGTCTGAGTTGTCAGATTCCCACTTCCAACACAGAAACTCATTGCTGGGACTGCAAACTAAGGCACTACATGCCCAACTGCTCTCGTGCCACTGTAGAGAAGGGACTTTGGTCTACAAAATAGGTGACAAAAGCTAAGAAGGGCCGAAGCAGCTGCACAAATGTAGCCAGACAGTCCAATTTGTGAGCAGTCAATGCTCTGCTGTTACAGAACTATTTTCCAGAGAAAAACCTTCTTAGAGGCAGTGCTGGGTGCTTTTATCAGATGCGCATGTACAGGAGACCAGCTCACACAGTAACCCCACAAGGTGAAGCTGCAAGGCGCGAATATAACATCACAATATTAAAAAACCCTCCAGGTTTACATTATTTTACAGTAAAGAAAACCACAAACCACAGAAGTGTGGGACTGAAATACGCAGGTCACCTGGGCTAATGTGCTGCTCTGACTCAAACCTCTAGATTTTAAACACAGAAAAGCAACGCACAACTCCCTCACATTCTCTGCTAAGCAGCTGCTTTATGAATAACAGGAAGAAAACCTTTATGCTTGGTCACACCAGCAGCAGGAGACAACGGGCTTTTCTCATGTAATACAGGGAACTGCAGCCAGTACTTCATTACAGCACAAGACACTTTGGCAGACATGGATGCTGAACATTGCTTACTGCTCACATCTGTGGGTAAATGACAGCAGGCTGAAGCTGTTGCCTTCCACTAAAGAGCAAGTACATGATCCAGTGCAGTTAATCAATAAGATAATGGAATGAATCAATAGCAAAGATTTTTAGGAGGTCTTAATTAAACAAACACTTGCAGATACAAATGATGTCCTCAATCTATTGATGGTACCAGGGTGAGGGGTTAAACACGAACAAAACCATCAACTTATTTTACCAGTGTGTTTCTCTAAAGCACTATATAGCTTCTTGGCCTCTACACTGGCCCATCACTGCCATCCTTATTCATTTTTACCACTATGTTACACAGCCAAATTAGCTCAGAATAAAGAAAGTAAAACAATAACTGAACAGTTCCAGATGTGATGGACGCCAAAGAATATAAAATCCACCCAGTGCTATTTCTTCTTTGCAGAAGGTGTGGCCACCTAGGCAAGAGTCCTAATAAAATCACTTTCCAGCTGCAAGGCGTACAATTAGAATAATTAAAGAACACCCAAATTGATGGAGCTATTAATGCAGGAGCTCTCCAGTGGGCCTTCTGCACAAACATGCTAAGTCGATATTTTTGATTCCCCCAATGGTTCTGTGCTAGGCACTGTTTTAAAGAGACATCAATCTATGATGTCAGCATTTATCTAATGAACCTTCAAAAATCAATGTCAGGATGGCCTGCTACATGTATGCACCCAATTTGTCAGTTCTCCAAGGAATGCTGGATCAAACAAAACCACAACAGGCAGTGAAAACTGACTGCGACCACTCTACCTGACCTTGAAGACTAATAGAAGGAGTGAAACTCTATCTGGCTGCGCACACAGACAATAGGTTACTAAAAGACAGTAGGTACTCCAATATCTCCTAAATAATGTGTATGTAGGTGTAACAGGCATTCCAAAGAGAAAATACAATGAGGTAGCTGAATGTAAGGTCCTCTAGAAATGTCTTTGCCAGCTCTACGATACAATGACAAGAGGCAGTTGGTTTCCAAACAACTATAATCAGGATTTTTAAGGATAACAAAGTAAGGTTGCTATTTAATATAATTCTCACCCCTGTTGCCAGTAGCACTTCCCTTGGTAGAATCCTTGTCTCTGTCCAGCAGCGCAGTCAGTGCCTTCCACAGCTATCAGCAAGGATAGCTATTTAGATTTGCCAAGGCTGCAGACTCTTTTAGCTATTTTCTTGTTAGTTTTTAGGCTCAACTTCTCTTCACTGTTCTGTCTGAAAAATTCCCTTAAACTGATGTTTTGACACTGAATCAGACAGAGTGTGGAGGTCTAAGTTAGCTTCTTCTTTCTCTTGTTTGAATAATAAACTGGTCTCTCTAGTTGCTATGAGACAGGGCTGCCTCCAGCTTGTAACTAGAGGTGACAGGTTCTCTCTAGCAGATGGGCTGTCTTGTAATCTTTTTCTTTATTCACAGCAACCCTGTCTCTCCCTTCTGTTGAAGTATTTACTCGTGTTGGTAGCATGTAAACAGTTAGGGATGCCTCAGACAGTTCAAAGATGTGTGATGTGGGGGAATTAGTTGTTGCAGGATGCCTGTCTGCCTTCATTCAGATACTTCTTTCAAACAGCCCCATTGCCAGCCTTCTGCCCAATTAACTGACAATGAGGAAGCCCGGTCCTGAGCTCTCTGCATAGAGGAAACTTCCCCTGAATTCAGGAACTGTCCTCAGGAAGCTGAAAGTCAGTCTGAAAAGGCCACAATTTCCCCGTTTGAAAATGCTGCATTCCAAATGTTCAGTAGACTTGCAAAGTGGAGACTCTTATCAAAGTACAAACCATGTCATTTAACTCCTAAACTTTGTGTTTCCCAGTGCTAGACATCAGTTGAAATGAATGTGGTTGTTTGGGGGTTTTAACATATAAACCCAACACAAATAATGCCTTAAATATGTGCATTCTGTGGCAACTAGAGCTGCACTGACAAATGGGACAGCTGCTGCTAAATCCTAATGTCTCAGAGCACACACACTAATAATCCATACAATTTTCTTTCCCTTTACCTATCTGTTGTAGAAGAACTTTTCCAGTTTGATGCGATCACACGAGGACTGAATTTCACAGACGGTATTTTGGCAAATGTAGCTGCAGTTTGGGTTTTCATACTAACAATTCCCAGCTTGGCTCCTGTGGGGAAATGTAACTCCCTATGGAACGAAGCTGCCCTTCACATCAACACCCACTCCTGCACGCTTATGAAATACTCAAGCTACATTTTCCTTAATGTGAGATTTCCCAAACTGCCCAAACACCCATCAACCTTCCTGGGGATGCTGCAGTTTGGATTAAACAGAATGGATCCCGGCTTTCAAAAATAACCATGCAAATTAATTTTAAAATCTACTGTTCAGTTCTTCAAAGTGACATCTCCTACATTTATCTAACTATATAACCAGCATGGAAACACAGAATTTGCTGAGCAAAATGCACCACGAGTCCAATTAGCAGTAACTGGGCAGTTAACTAGTGTTTTAGTAGCATGAAAGAAGAAATCTTCCTATACATTCCCAGCACCTATCTTACTCTGATTTCTTGGATGGTTCTGTCTCGTTTCATGACATATGTTATATAAACTGAGGATAAAAATTATGGTCTACTGCTGTCAGCTACAAAAACAAAAGAAATAAAAACCTAATTGATAATTTGCTATGCATGTCTATTGGTTGATTTTGCTAGGTGGCATCATAGGTTTCTGCTTCCTCCATGGATATTTCCTAGCACAGGTACTTTGATTTCAGATCAAGAGCTGTCATTTTCTGGGGAATGCATTTCCCTCCGTGGCACTCTGGCAAGGTTACTGGATAAAAACTCATGTAGAAAGACCATGTGGGGTGTGACTGGCATTATAGTATCCCCAGTATTATGCCAGAATATTCATGCTTAACAAAAACAACCAGCTGTTCTTGAGAAGCCACTAAGACACTCCTTCACGATCCCTCAAGAACTGACTGCACGCACTTCTTTTTGAGAGTGACCTGCAAAACCAAGCATGACTCAAAAGACAGTGCTGTTCCAGTCTAACATGTGATTCATGGTTTGTTGAAAAGGTTGAACTGGAACTCCAGCCAGATGCAGCATGTGTGCTGCGGTCTTCGGAAGTGTGTTATAAACACAATCCAAAATCAATAGCGAGAAACAATTACAGCATCTGAATACCATTTGGGTGAAATAAGCTGATGGTGGTGAAGCAACCAGCAGATGTATGTCAATACTTGCTACACAGTATGCTACAGTGTCTGCACAAAGAGGGCTGAGTAAATATCAATAAAGCAACTCCTACTACAAACAGTAAAAATGATAAAATCAATATTATAAAATAAAAAGTTAGTACATAGATGAACTGTGATCTAGACAGTGCTGTGGTAGGAGTGTTCCTGAGCTCCAGGAACTCAGTGAAGGGACAGACAGTGGCTGAGTTTGTCTAGTGCTCTGATTAATCAAGGAATTCATATTCAGTGTCCTACAGAAGGAGGAACCACAGGTTTACTGCACTTGCTGTCCTGCATACTGTCTAGAACCCGTCTAATAGCTCACAATGTCCTGCCAGCACTACCTGCTTAACGGGAGGACCCCGAAGGATTCCACCTCTGTCCCTGTAAAAGGAGAGACGAAGGAAAAAAAATAATTTTGCAAGACATCACAGGTCAGTAAGTTCTATAAAAATCCAGTAACTTGAAAGGCTGAAACTGTGACAGTCCTTCTGCAAGGTGCTGTCGCTCTGACCTGCATTTAAAACGGGGCTGTTTAGCCTTCTGAGCACCTAAAGTTGGCTCTGTTGTTTGCATTTCATAGAAACTACTTTTGAAAGTAAACAGGACCCTTTAGTGAATTATTTAGCATACAAATAAACCAGCAGAGAAGCCTAAGTAGGCCAATATGAACTAACTGGATTGAAATATTCATCTGTAAATAACTTTTCAATCTGCTGCTTTCACGTACAAATACTACATGGAACATTAGACACAACTAGCTTCTAGGGATATTTAGGCTCACTGGAGAGCAATTTTTATGTCTACTGGCATCTGTGGGTAGTGATATGGACTGACTGTTAATATAACCAACATAAAATTTATGTGAACGCTCCCTGCAATAGCAGCACGCTGTCAGACAGCTGGTGGTTGATGCGTAGCACATGCGGGTTTTATATGCGCTGTGTAAACTAACCTTTGCAATAAAGATTTACCAGGTTTATTAGTTTAGGAAATCACTATAATTAAGAATAATTCATAATGGCCTCTTACTCGCTTGATAGCTGTAGCTGCTTTAATTGAGATTCTGTTTCTTTGAGCCGTAAGTAAGTGTGCTGATGTCTTCTGCACAGATGTGACATTTAACCTGTTCAAGTTGGTTGAGTTTGGCTTGTGTTTTAAGCAAAGGAATTAGTATGTAAACCCATAAAAGGCACTTTGCTCAAAATAAAGCAGCAAGAAGTGTGCTTTGCAAGTTCTGAAACTCTACTGCTAGTGACTTTCTAGGAAGAGGGAGCAGAACAGACATTTTCCATAAAAATCCGGAACACACTATATGGTCACAGGTCTGACCTGAGATAGAATCGTAGATCTGCATAATTAATCACAGGAAAAAGATCTGGCTGAGACCTGTGCGTATTATTTACAACCTATCTGGTTTGCAGTTGAGGGTTTGACCTTTGAGAGCCCTTCCAGCAGCACCACGACCGTCCTCCTTTCGTGCGCAGCCCAAGTTCCTACTACACCAGCGTGCACAAAATCATGACATTTAAAAACACGGGGCACTCACTATCAGTGATGTCTATACTGGAAATCATGAACACATCTGATATGTGAACAGCTTAGATGACAAGCAGGAACAGAGGAACACAGCTACAGAACTATTTTCATGGATGTGTAAACTGAGAACATGTTGGCAAAATGAACATTATCTACACAAGTGTGAGCTCTAGGAACGTGGACATCCCATTAGTGCTTTCCTAAAGTATACTAGAATACTAAAGTCTACCAGAATATGTTTCCATATATTGAATCATTACATAATTTAATTTTTTCATGAGTGTATGGAAGAGTCTAAAAGTATAAAAAATATCTTCCAATTCCCTTTGCAAATCCATGAGGCGGTAAAGCACATCTACTGCTTTAGCTCCATCCAAATCACAAGCACTGCAGTCATTATGTACATTCTGGGTAAAGGCACTACAGCAAAGAGAAAGAAAATGGGAAACAAACTTTTCAAAAGAAAATATTTCTAAGCAGTGGCAGGAAATAACTGTATTTTCCTTCCCCAACTCCAAGCCAGGATTAGGACGGAAATGGAAGAGATGAGCTAAAAGTTTTACTGTCAGAGCAAGACACCTTTTGGCAGTATCCTCTTGCTCTCTGGGTTCTGCCTAATATGCTTTGAATGAGATGAAAGCTCCTCCATTAGCATTCAGTTCAACCAACAAGCCCAACTGACTAGAGAAGAGAATTGCTTTGCCAATGGCATAGAGCACATAAGCTGAGTGAAAACGCAAATCTCTCTGCCAGAGGAAATTCTGAGACTCCCATTGCCTTTATTATATATTGCTCTCTCTTTTTTTTAATCAAATAATGCCCAAATAATTCCAAATGGCAACATTCACTCCAATTTGGAGAACAGGGCTGAAACAACTTGGTTTTGAGTCAGTAAAATACTGAACTATATTTTTCATGGTGACATAGAGCTTGATGGGAGCTGTGGCAGGTGAGCTCACATTCACACTGCAGTCAATGGCCCTCACGGGAGACAACATCTGCTATAATTTATTCATCAGCCATTTAACTCCTACAGGCCATTACATAGCTTCATCTTATAAAGTCCATAACGCATCAAAGATAAACTATTTATGCAAAGAAGCTGAACGAGCAGAACAAAACAGGAGCTTAGTCTACACTTCCAGAAGACAATTTCAAACCACACAAAATGAAATGTTTTTGAGTAACTGGAAACCTGAACTAGTACAGTTCAGATCAAACTCATGCAAAATTAAAGAGATTTTGTTTTAATAAAAGAGATTTTGACCATGGAATGCTTTAGCCTTTGTAAAAGTTGCACTTTTCGTGAATTTTGACTGGCACAAAAAATTCTATCTCAGCAAAACCATGGTGCAACAGGAAGAGTTTGATACTGCTTCACTAATTTGTATAAAAAATGCAGTGTTTGCTGCATCTTTATTAAGTAAGAAATTCTTGGACTTGAGTAGCACATGAATCTTAACCTCTGCTTTAAAAGGATTTGCTGTTCAGGATCACAGGAGAAATACAAGTCCTACCTGCTCAGAAATAGACATTGAAAACATCAGAAATGGTGCTTTAGAATTTCAAAATGTATGGTAATAATGATTGAAGTGGGAGATGATAACCTTCAATGCTTGTGAGATAAACTGATGCATATGTGACCTCAGTTTATAAACACCTATCATTGGTTTTCTCCTGAGTGTCTTGCACAGTAAAACTGTTCTATAAGAACTCTGTAAGTTCTATAAAGTGCTGGAACCACCTGAAAGAATCAGAAAAAAACCTAATAATAGGTGAAAATGGGTATAAATGACTCTTAACAGAGGCAAAACTTGTTATTGCCTTGTTCAAGGAAATGCAAGCTCATCAGAAAATGAGCCCCCTCAGAGGCTGGTAGACAGCAGTGAATGGCTTGTCTGAGCGGTGACTCTACTGCAAGGGGAAAATGGGAAGAAGCCCAACAAACCAAGCCAAAATCAATAAAAAGGCTAAAGCAGTGTGCAACAACATTGGGGATGTATCCTGGGAGCTGAAGATATTTTGACTGAAGAAGCATTCTGTGGTGAGGAATTTGAGATGGGGTGGCAGAAGACAATCTCTTTAATAGGGTTGGCTCTGTGATCCAAATAAGGCTGTGAAAAAGTGAGCTAGACATCGGCTAATTCATTTGAAAGTCCTGGTAACGATGACTTGTATCTTCCTGCACATTACGTGACTTGTCATCACTGAGACTGGATCCTGAGATAGCCCAAACTCATAGTCTTCAGGACCTCCAGAGAAGGACATCTTCAGAAAAAGGAAGTGTTTATGGCACAGTAGCCCAGAGGCAGGGTGACTGGAGGAAGGGCAGCCCAGGTCATGTGGGGAGGAGGCCAAAGCTACCATATCCTACCTTATACACATCAGCCAGAAAACCCATGCCCAACAGGATGCCGAAGAAACAAAGGATGAAAAAGAAACTAATAGAATACAAAATTAATACTTAAACAGGGTTTGAAAGTGATGGTTAAAAGCGCTCAGCAAGAAAGTGGGGATTGGCACTTGGGGCTGCGCATCAGACCCATCACACAGAATTGTAGAATGTTAGAGGTTGGAATGGACCTCTACCAGTCATCAAGTCCCACGCCCCTGCCAGAGCAGGACCAAAACTAGGGCAGATCACTCAGAGAGGCATCCAGACAGGGCTGGAAAGGCTCCAGAGAAGGAGACTCCACAATCTCTCTGGGGAGCCTGTTCCAGCACTCTGTAACCCTTACAGTAGAGAATTTCACCTCATATTGAGGTGGAACATCCTGTGCTTGAGCTGGAATCCATTGCCCCTTGTCCTATCCCAGAGCAGAAGTGAAAAGAGGTTGTCCCTGCCTTTTTGACGCCCAGCCCTCATAGATTTACAGACATTAATGAGATCCCCTCTCAGTCCTCATTCCAGACTAAAAAGCCCACTGCTTTCCAGCCAGGTCAAGGTGTTTGAGCAGAGGGAAGTGGTGATATTTCAGTGTATAGAAGTTATTCAGAAGATGGTGGTGTGGAAGGGAGCTCAGGACACAACAGTGAAATTCCTGTTGGACAAGAAAAGAAAACAACATGGAAGAAACCATCCTGAGTATGCAGGATGTGAGGAAATGTAAGGGCAGCAGTTCTGTTACAGGCATCAAAATTACTTCAGTCTCCAAAGGATGGTTTCTTAAACAGCAAAGCCAGTGGTCAGACAAAAAAGGGGTAACAGAGATAATAAACAAAACAAGAGCCCAGGTACATCTCCTGCCTTTGACTTTAACTAATTTCTTTCCTGAGAAATTGCATCATCATCGAATATGAATCTTGAAAAGGCGGCCGAAAACAGTGACTGAATCCAGAAGTGGTCTTCAAGATTCAATCCATCTGTCTTAAATAAACAAAGCACTAACATTATCAGTAAGTTTATAAATAATATTTTAAAAACTGCAAGTAATTATTTTATTTTTCCACATAAAGAAATGCATTTGCTGTAGGAATTAGCACAATCTGGGACATTAGCACAACCAGGAGCAGAGAGTCTGGTACTGATTTAGCATCTACAGTTGACTGCAAAAGCCAAAGGTACAGTATTTTCAATAGCAGAATGTATTTGTTAAGTCATAAGTATCTTCATTTGATTTGCAGATGGGGACCTCTATTGGTATAAAATAATTACTAAAAAAAAAATGACACCTAGAAACAGAGCCATTGGATCCCACAAAACATCACTACAGTCCAATTCTTACTTCCATTACATCAGTGTTAACCTGTAGAGTTTAATTAACATCATCGGAATTGGCCCAAGAAAAGATCATTCACATAAGAACTTGGCCCAATCGGGAAAGACAAAGTCCTCTGCCAAAACAACAAAAAATTGCTAGCAGGAAGAACTAATCCACTTGGAAGTGAACCCTCTCATGCTGGTGCCTGGGGGCTCTCTGTGCGTGTGCCTGTGTATTTTCACTCCATGCTCCATGTACCCGTCCAGTGCTCCAGCTCTGGACTGACATATCTGTGTGTTGGGCAGGATTTCCAGTCCTTCATGACTATCTATTTGTCACTGCAGGTGAGTGGTAGCACTCAGGCTGATCCCCAGCCACTTTCACAGTTACTTATCTGTCTTTATGGATTCTTCCTGTGTGTCAAGTTGGTGCATAACAGCATTACTGTCAGGATGACAAAACTGTCCCCAGAGTGTCACAAATGATTCCCTGGCCTTATGGCTGCAAGCAGGTAGTAACACATCGACACTGCCTTTCGAGCCTCATCTTTCTCTAGCCCTGCCACCCACCCAGTACCCTGCACACACACACACACACACACACACAGAGCCCTATACGTAATTCCAGGGAAGAATTACAACAGTTCTAATAATGCTCCTTTGAAATTACCACAAAAAATGAGCAGAGGTTGTTTTCAGGATGAAAACTTTTTCTCTGAAAAAAATCTGTTCCTCTGCATTGTTTTAAATCACAGATACCTGGGGGAAGGAAATGCTGCAGAATGTGGGGTTCTGAATGCAGGAACCACAATTACAAATTCAAAACAGTGGCTACGATAACTGAACGCACTAAATCCTGTTGAACCCTATGCCACCAAAGCTCTTACATTCTTGACGTGTTTCTAGCATGAAAAAAATAGGGGTTGGTTTCTTTCTATAAGTTCTTTTTCCACTTCCTTGTATCCTGCATGCAGTACCACCTTTCAAAAACAACAATTCTCCAGTGAATCTGTGATAAATTAAACCCCTTCTTTGACAATAGTTGGTTTAATTTTGTTTTTCCTTCCCCCATAACACGAAGTCAAGGAGGAAAAAAAGAATCCATCAAATTAAAACAATTTCCATGTTATTTGGAGAAGGCTGAGAATCTTGATGAATATATAAAAAAAGAATGTTCCAGCAGCCAAGCTTCCTCACTAGTCTACAAACTATTTCATGGTCATTCAGTACTATTTTCATGACTCTTAATGAACCATGTTTTGTGTAAATAAGTTTTGCTTCAAATCCAAAGCACCTCAATTCTTTGAAATGCTTCAAAGTAGCTGTTGTAGACAGTGCTTGCCACCAGGACTTTGTGGAAGGGGGTCTCTTATGCTCTTGTGCTTCCATCACCCTGCCAAAACTGCCTCAGTTTCCCCAGTTTTGAACTGCAGAATGTGATACCTGCTCTTCGTTAAACCACAGAGTGGTAAAACTAGCTGGCACTGCAATGAACCACAGAAGTGACCTCTGAAGATCACAGAATCACAGAACATCAGGGATTGGAAGGGACCTCCAAAGATCATCCAGTCTAATCCCCCTGCCACAGCGGGATCACATAGACCAAGTCGCGGCAGGTTTTAAACGTCTCCAGAGAAGGAGACTCCAAAACCCTCCTGGGCAGATTTCACAATGAAATAAAAGCTTTTTGTAGAGAAGAAGAACCTTTAAAGAATGACCGGGGGTGTGTGGCCAACGTACAGTCAAACTCTACTGCCTTGGGCAATGGACTGCGAGAAGCTGATCCCGTTAACACCGGCCTGGCCAGGGACAGCAGCGTCCCAAAAGACACGTGTTTGAGGTGTCCACACATACCCTCCCCGCCCTCAGCCTGTTTGTCCTTCACCTGATGAACATTCACCATCTGGATTTTCAGATGGGTTCAATATGATTTCTGACACTGGCAAAGCAACCCCAAAAGCAATTTAGAAATACCTGCCCACCAAGTCAAAAGGCAAAATATCTAAAGCTTCTCCTGGAATCTCTGACCTCAGAGGCTGACATGGTTTGATGGGAAATTTAATGTAATAGTCTGAGAAAGCCAAAAGGCCTATTGTCAGCAATGAAGTCTGAAAGTTAGCAGAATTAATATAACTGTACAATGGAAGTGCCCTCGAGGGACAAGGCTGCGGAACCTGGGCAGAGGGAAAAATGACTTTTGAAGTCATTTCACTATGACATTCTGTCATCACTGCTAAACGGAAATAAAAAATCATTGGAATCACCACACGCTCCGGTGTGTGTCTCTTCCTTATCTAATATAAAGGAATAACGCTGACGTGCCGGGCCCCACCTCAGCCGGGAAGGGGCTGTGCGGGGATCTGGGGAGCTCCATTTTGAATTGCTAAATGCAATAAGAATAAATGCAAGTGGGAGTCTGTTTAGCAGAGAATGATGTCTGGTCTGTAGCCCATCAAAGCCCAATAAATCTCAATGCTTCAACAAGAGATGAAAATGGTTCTCTCATCATTTCAGTGCCAGGGTGAAATTTTCTCTGAGCCAGAGTATTTTTACAGATGATTTATGTCTGGGAAGGGTAGTTGTTTAACAAAATGGCAGATAATGATAAATAGGAAGTAAATAGAAACAGCAGCTAGGGAGCGGTCCTTGGTTGCAGCAGTAGAATAAACAAAATCCTTACATAAAGTGTATGTCACATATAAGTGCCATTATTCTAAATCCTATGAATTATATGTTACTGGGAACATCACATAACAGAGCTGGTAATATGATTTACAGTATAGGGAATTTAACGTCATAACTATCAAAATTCTTCTTTCTGGTGCGTCTGCATTAATCCTGCTGCACTGAAATTACTCTGGATTTACCATTCTATAACAAACAAGAAGTGTCTCTGTGCTCACTGGGTTTAATACATTATTATATTAAAATAGAAGGGTACAGGAGAAGGGCTAATTCTGCCATGCTATGTATTTTTAAGCACGACACCTCTATTGGCTGTGTGTTAAAATACTGATTCTTTCACAGAAAAGGGAACGACTGATGCACACACTACCTGGACAAGTTTGCTTATTAAAACCGTCTGAAAATAAAAAAATATCTATCTCTTTAAGGTGTTTGTTTTGATGACATGATAAAACAAATATTCATGGAGTTAACAGCAAAGAAATATTAGCCACAAAGCCGCCCTTCTGAGTATTTTGAATGAGATAGACCATAAACAATGTCAAACTGGAGAGAGAGGTTTGAGGTCAGGGTGCTTGGTTTGGGGTTCTTTTCCTTTTTATGCATTTTTCCTGTGGCTGTACACAAAGAGGGGGGGTGGGGGTGGAATCTAATTACGGTTTTAAATGCCCAAAATGCCATGTCCACCAAAAGCCCGATGCTCATTAGTACTAGTAATTAACTTTACAACTGTCAACACAAACACCACACAGGCTGACAGATAGATAGTAGCTCTGAGGGTGCTAATAAATCCGGAAATAACAACTTGACACGCAGATGCACAAAAGGATGCAGGTGATAAAGAAATGTTGACATCAAATCTAATTATCTTCGAAACGGCCAACTCCTGCACGCTGCTCAGTAATGCACTGTTATTGCTGGTGATGAGCCCCACTGGAATGGCTCGTAACCACCGCATGCAGCCCGGCTTTTACAGCCCCTTGTCATATCTAGTGAGGACAATATCAAAAAGGAAATTATGAGTGTCACGACCCCTCCAAGTCAAAAATCTAGTGATGAATATAGGCTCAGCAAGGCATAGCAGATTACCCCCTTACGAGTTTTAAAGCCGGGATGATATATGACATTTTTATCAGGCACTTTCTCAGGAATGTCACCAAGAGGGAAAATCAAGGCCCTGAAAAGAGACGACTAGGTGAATTATGCAACTGTAATTGCCGATCATAACCTGATATGAGCTGAAATTGCTCTGTTTTTATATTGAGATAGCATAAAATTGTCAGGAAATGCAATGGCTCCTTAATGTGGCCTAGATGAGTCTAATATTCTGATCATTTTTCACTCAGCTGCTAGGTAAATAGTGCTGCTTTAACACAACCACAGTGGCCCAGGGCAATCTGGGGGCCCAATTTTACACTCGAATTGAGAAAATATGTGTAAACTACAATTTTTCATATTTTCTGCATACATAAGAAGATGAAACATCTTTATCATGTGTATTGTCTGGCTGAGCTTATACAAAATATTAGTTTATCTCTCCTACTTTGGTTTATTCCATAAGCAAAACACATAGATCTAAAGGACAGGCAATATTCTATAGACAAAATAGGTTCATCTTTTATGCAGCATCAAATAAAGGATTCTACCATGTTTGGCTTTGAAAAGCTGGCAATTAGCAAGAGCAGATTTTGTAAAATAAAATTCTAAATGCTCACACTTTTCTGCAAATCAAGTGTGAAAAAAGCAGAAAACAACAAAGGTCACAGGAATATTTATCTGCACAACTGGAGATATTTGTTTAAGCAATAAGCTCCAGGAGAAAAGTGAACAGTATTTTTTTATTACTGAGAAATGTATTTTATCAGAAGCCTGCTGTATTAAATGGTTCATAAAACATATTTGCTTAAAAAACAGTTTGAGTTAAAATGAAAATAAAAAACATCAAAAGCCAATGAAACAAAAAGCCTGCTACTCCCCATTCTCAGATAATAATCAGCAATAATACCTGGGGCAGAAAGGTCATAAACCGCACTTCCAAGACAGGAATAATTCATTGTACTACTATGTGTTTAAGAATTAGTTTGATAGAGTCACTACCTAGACCATAAGATATCGTCTATCAATCTGACCTTCTAAAAAACAAACCAGCAAACTCCCACTTAGAGCAAAACCTCACGGCTCTTATGATATGTGGGGTCTTATTTATGATGAATTTTAGGGCCAGGTTTATGATATTTACAGAACACACCAACGTAAGAGTGAAGCGATCCAAACTTCTACACAATTGGCTCCTTCTTTCTGAATTTCTAAACACATTTCCGCCCCCCCCCCATAATGAACCGCAATCTGGGTTTTTTTTTTGCTCTTTTGCTTAAGAATCAGTTCCGAAGCAAACAAGTACAAAGGAGGTCAAAAGGTTTAAATTTCTTTGTTTGCATTTGTGTTATCTGTTCTTAGTTCCTATATATCCACCTTATCTAGGGGCTCGAACATTAATTGCGAAGCAGCACTGACCAACAGCAATAACCAGCGCTTGGAAAAAGCTGGCGCGTTGCTGGTTATTGCAGATAAGAGCCCCTTAACTAAGTTGGACGTTTCTGTATCAACTTACAGCCTCTCCCTTTCACCTTTTGTACTTTCTAGAGGCTGAGATTTTGTACTAAATGATGTAGGAAAGTGGGATACCTCGCTCTGCAGAGAGGGTTTTAGCACAGCAGACCTCCAAAGGCTGTGGGGTGTGGGATACATGTTACTGAAAATAACTGCGATATCTTACTAATCACACAAGTTTTACAAAAAGCATTTCACTGGCTAAAACAGACCAGGATTGAAATATAATTCTCAGCAATTAATACTGTGTGATCGTAAACCAAGACTAGTTCAGATCTCAAAAGAATTTCAAACTGTAGATTCATCCATATTTATTACATTACCACTAACCCTATTATGAACAGTCTTTATGTAATTAACATACCAGCAGGGAATTTAAGAGGTACTTGGCATTAATTTTCAATCCCTATTCTCCATGAATTTGGTACTCAATTGTTGTGATAAATAGAAGACACATGGTGACGATTATGTGTCCCGTGGAACGATTATGCACCGCAGCAGAAAATACCCCGTAACAGAACGCAGGCTCGCAGTTAGCGAGCGCACAGATATTTACTGTTGTATTTTCACTCCCTTCTGGTAATTCCCAATGTCGAGCCACCAGTTTATTTTTCCCCCCTTGTTTTTCACAGGATCTGTTTACAGAAGACTTTTCCCAGAGTCACTGGCACTTAGCAGAAAAAAATAACTCAGACCCTTTATCACTCCCTTACAAAGTCAGCCACACCAAAACTGGATTTATTTCATCTTCCTGTCTCTGTATCCCCCTTCCGGAGACTCAGCGAAGAGGCTGCAGCGGCCGTTGCTAAGCAACTACACCCCAGCACTGCATCACCAATTACAGATTTTTTTCATCATCATTTTCAGCCTCACAAATTTGGGAGCTGCTGTGATAATAGGAAGTGGTACGGATGACCAGAGTATTACCCACACACCGGTAAGTTAGCAGATAACAACGAAGTTAGCCATAAGAACGAAGACATGGACTACTCTACCAATAACACTGAACAATCATTGCCAGCGTAATTTCCAATCAGTTATGTTTTAACCAGTACCGCCTCCACAAAGGACTCTACATACTCACCATGTGGGGAACACACAAGTACTTCTGAATTGTGAGGATTTTGGGTGGGTTTTTCTATGCCCAAGAACCCCACAATTATATCTGTGCCGCTGAAAGCTAACATGAGATCTATTAGTAATCAAATTTCAGCCCAGATTTTATGGTTAGTCTAACCGAGTTAATTTCTCTAATGTTAGCAATTCATGGAAGAGGTCTCTTGTGGCAGCACAAACCTGGGATCCACAGCAGCTGTCAGAAGAGACTCTGAGGAATTCCTTATTAGCCAGAATGCAACCAGGCAGAAAACTCATTACACAGTGCTAAATATACTTAATCACATCTATTAGAGAAAAATGAACTTGATAATTACAACAAATAACTAAAGACCAAAAAAGAGTTCGTGGAAAAACCCACACCAGGATGTGTAAGAAAAGGGGTTGTGCAGGGACTCTGCGTGGGAGAACCCCACGACTGGTGCAAACCTCTGCTGCCAATAGGAAAGGATTAACACCACAGCCGACGGATGATTTAGGTTTCCCTGGAAAGTGAAGCATTTACATTTAACAGCCTACATAAATTTCATGTAATAAGTAAATTAATTACTTAAATTTTAAAAATTAATTAGGAAGGTTCTTCTGAGAGTTGAGGCAACCCTATCTTTTCAACACGCTTTTTTGGGGAAAAAAAAATCTCCTAAAGGCATTTAACACAGTAAATAAAGGTATTTTCGCAATAGCTGATATTTTATGGCACAAGGGCTCAAAGTCTTCCCTTGACGTGCAGCCTTTCCTTTCCTTCAAAAGCGATTGGGTTGTGGTGTGGCATGTGGTCCACAATTTGGCCCATCACGCTAAATCCTAAACCACATTTGTTGAAACCGAATGCATCAGATACGGACTTCAGGTACTGAACCCAAACCTAGGTGTCACAGACCCTTTGTGGAATCACCTACCATACACGGGCACTCCAGCCAGACCCAAATATTACCTACCAGAATCTCCCTTGCTCTGCCATCCTCAGAACACCTAAACTCTGCATCAGTTCAGTGTGTGCATTGCTAGCCCGCACACGTGAACCGTGCCCCGTAATTCTGCAGCAGTGGGTACACAGATACGCAGACGCTCGGAGAACACAGAGAACTGCGTTCCTCACCCTTGGAACAGGCCTAACACACAGACATTTGTAAACTTCAGACATAGAACCACAGAATCATCCAGGTTGGAAACAACCTGCAAGATCATCAAGTTCAACCATTCGCCCTACAACTGCCAACCACTAACCCATCTCCTGAAACACCAGGTCTGCCAGTTTGGTGAACCCCTCCAAGGACAGTGCCTCTACCCTCTCCCTGGGCAGCCTGCTCCAAGGCCTCTCCACTCTTTCTGAGAAGTTGTTTTGCCTAAGATCCAACCTGAACCTCCTCTGGCACAACTTGATCCCATTTCTTCTTGTCCTATTGCTAGTCCCTAGGGAGAAGAGGCCAACTCCTGTCCCACTACAGCCTCCCTTCAGGTAGTTGTATAGAGCAGTGAGATCTCCCCTCAGCCTCCTCTTCTCCAGGCTGAACAGCCCCATCATCCTCAGCCTCTCCTCTGCTCATTGTCAAGCACATCCGTGAACTGTGCCTGAACTGTCTGAACCCAAACTTAACGACCTTAACTCCTAACCAACTGCACATAGTTCTAATTCAACAACATCTAAACAAAGAAATCTGTCATAATCAGCTCCGAGAAGGGTCACGCAGCAGCTTTTATATAGTTTTTACTTTGCTGGAAGAGGGCAGCTAACACAATGCGTAAAGTAAGTCATCTAGGTTTTCTCTTTATTTAGCCATGAACATTTCCACCCTAATTTGAATGAAATACCATCAAAATACTGGGCATCATCTAGCAAAGTAAGACCAACTCTGCACAGTTATCTACAAACACGGTCCACAATGGCCACAGAAGGTCCTCACCTGAAGGCTGTCAGATACACAAGTCGTCAATGCTTTTGCAAGCCGAAGTCAGGGACTCTGGCTGGTTCCACAGTATCACACAGCATCACAGTATTACCAGGGTTGGAAGGGACCTAATAGATCATCAAGTCCAACCCCTACCACAGAGCTCAAGGCTAGAC
>JAOXOE010000720.1:5908297-5934273 GCA_028565055.1 Phoeniculus purpureus
TATAACTTCTCCAGTGAAGTGATCCTGCTGTGGCAAGGGGATTGGACTAGATGATCTTTCGGGGTCCCTTCCAATCCTTAATGATTCTATGATTCTATGATTACACCCTAGAGTACTGAGGGAGCTGTTAGATGTGGTTGCCAAGCCATTCTCCATCATCTTTCAGCAATCTTGGTTAACCAAGGTTGTCCCATTGGACTGGAGGCTGGCAGATGTGATGCCCATCTTCAGGAAGGGCCGGAAAAAGGATCCCAGCAACTACAGGACTGTCAGTGTCACCTTGGTGCCAAGGAAGGTTATGAAACAGATCATCGTGAGAGCCATCATGGAGCAATTAAAGGTCAACCAGGTGATCAGGCTCAGTCAGCATGGGTTCATGAGAGGTAGACCCAGCTTGACAAACCTGATCTCATTCAATGATAAAGTGACCTGTTTGGTGGATGAGGGAAAGCTTGTTGATGTACTCTATCTGGACTTCAGTAAGGCCTTTGACGCTGTCCCCCACAACATCCTCATGAATAAGCTGGCTGCCGTGGCTTGGACAGGCACATACTCTGCTGGGTGGAACACTGGCTGGATGGCCAGGCCCAGAGATTGTGGTCAGTGGAACTAAATCCAGATGACATCTGCCGGAGGGTATTAAGGCTGTTCAGAGGGACCTCGACAGACTGTATCGATGGGCTGAGGATAATTGTATGGGTATCAATAGTGCCAAGTGTCTGGTCCTGTATTTTGGTCACAACAATCCCATGCAACGCTACAGGCGTGGAAAAGTGTGGCTGGAAAGCAGTCTGGCAGAAAAGGACCGGTGAGTTCTAATTGACAGGCAGCTGAATATGATTCAGCAGTGTGCCCAGGTGGCCAAGGCAGCCAATAGCATCCTGGCCTGTATTAGAAACTGTGTGTCCAGCAGGAGTAGGGAAGTGATTGTCCCAGTGTACTCAGCACTGGTGAGGCTGCACCTTGAGAACTGTGTCCAGTTTTGGGCACCTCAGTACAAGGGAGACACCGAGGGAGTACAAAGGAGTGAGTGCTGAGGAGGGCAGTGAAGCTGGTGAAGGGCCTGGAAAATAAATCTTATGACGAGAGAGAGTTGGGGCTGTTAAGTTTGAGAAAGAGGAGGCTTAGGGGAGACCTCAGCGTTCTCTACAGTTATCTGGAAGGACATGGTAGAGATGTTGGTGCTGGTCTCTTCTCACAGGTAATTAGTGACAGAATCCCAGGAAATGGTTTCAAGTTTCAAAAAGGTAGGTTTAGATTAGACATCAGGAAAACATTCTTCATGGAGAGAGTGGTCAGGAACTGGAATGGGCTGCCCGGGGTGGTGGTTGAGTCACCATCCCTAGATGAGTTTAAAAGACGCTTAGATGTGGTGTGGGGGGATACGGTTTAGGGGTGAACTTGTAGAGTAGTGTTGATGGTTGCACTTGATCCCAAGAGTCATTTCCAACCTGTGATTCTGCTGCTGGATGAGTGTGGGTCAGGAGCAGGTGTCCTGGGGATCCAGCATGGGTGATTGGTGTCAGTTAAGCTAGGACCAGTGACTGGAGAGCTCAGACTTACATCCTGCATGGAAAAGCGGCATGTGCAGAAGGTTGTAGATTACATATTTGAGGAGAAAGTGGTCACAGATCTGCAAGATCCCAGCAAGATGCCCACCTCTCCAATATCTATCTCAGTCACTGACCTGCTGGGGAAATCAGTTTTTTTAATTCAAGATTAATGAGTGAAAATTCCAGGATGTCTCAGACTTCTTGGGGAATTCTAAACTTTAGAGGGCCAAGAAACCAGACCTACTCAGATATACATGAGCTCAGTGGTGGCTCTTATGCTCCCTAGCTGGGGGATTATCCCTTCCCTGATGGTGGGGCCCCAGCAGTGGTGTCTCCTTGAGCTGGTGAGTTGTGAGGCAAGTTTGCTGCTACTGTGTGCATCATCCCCACACAGAGCAGAGGGAAATAGTACCTAGGAAATAAAAATACCCATGGCCATCAGCAGCTGCACTTAACACAAGAAAAAATTACTCAGACTTCATCAAGGTGACCCACACAGGGATACATCTCACTGTCTCCAACAGAACAGCCACTTTTGTAGCTTCATTTTCTCTTTCACAAGGAAGAAAGGTCTATGGGTCTGTAGCATCTGCCTGTCTACTGGTCACTACACTAAAAAGGCTCCCTGAGTACTCCACCATCCTGTTTCCTATAAAGCATGACTTTGTCTTAGGAATAGTGCTAGTAAAAGATGTAATTGTCATTCATTCTCCTGGGCTGCATCAAATCTTATTTAAGGATGGAGCTCCTCTCAATTTCTCTTAGAGGCACTTTACCCGAGAGAGAATTAATCCATTATTGGAACGTGTTTTGACCCCATTAGCTGGGCAGATGTGTGTTTGAACTACAGATCATTGAGCATCCTCAGTCCAAGATAAACTAGCTCCAGCTACGGTGTTTAGCAGGGATGCACCCTCAGTGATCCTTTGGCATCCTGCTCTGTACCATACGGGCAATCTCCACATGCACATTGCCATAGGCAGCTGAGAGATGAGTGAGCCAACAGGTGGCTGCAAAGAGGGAGAGTAAGGATAGGCAAAGAGATAAAAATTGTGCAGTGTGTTATTTGCACATACACTTCGCTTTACAATCAGCACTGCAAAGAAATTCTGCTCAATTCATAGCTCTCATATCGGCATGTGCTAAAAATGAGTGTGTAATATGGAAAACACCCAGCTTGCTTCATGCATGTTTGGTTCTGACCTTCTGAGAATACCAGAAGCTGCATAAGACAAGGGTCTGTAACCTTTGGAAGTGGAAATGTCATAACTTAGTCTCACTTAGTTAATTGCTGCCCCGACTCTAATGAAAGTGCTGTTGCCCAACAAGCTTTGCACTACATTGATTTTTCTTCAATCAGCTGGGAGTTCTGGTAAAAGAACAATACATCTAATAATATCAGCAAAGCAGAGAAAGTAAGGAGCAGTGAGCTCTTCAAGATAAGTAGGTCAAGCCATGACAAATTTCCAGATTTGAAATCACGTTTTTAAAACTGATGTTGAGTACAAGACCTTGTTCTGTCTCTATCAAGTCAAAGCTGGTGCAGTTTAAAGTTCCTAAACGACTGCTTTATCAGGTAGCCCAGAGTTGGGCCCCAGAGGTTAACCAATAAAAAAAGAAACCAAAATAAGGGTTTCTGCATTCCTACACTTTGAAATGCCACAATGCCACGGGACACACCAAAAAGCTATGAATTTGCTAAGCAAGATCTCACTTCCCCTTGTTATTCCAGGTCATGAATGTATTAGATATTAGTCAAACCCATGCAAACAGAAATGATGAAGGGCTTATAAAAGAGTGCTCATTATTTTCTCCCTAATAATTAAGATGCAGCTAGGAACAGGATAATAACAATAGCCTAATTTATGAAGTGTCCCTAGTTTCAAACTCTTAGTGACACTTATGCAACAACTTTCACACATACATGCTGAAATGAGATATAATGGTGCAAGGAGGTGCTTACATAGTTCGGACAAAACCTCGCATGTGTGCTGTCCTCAGCAGATGTTCAGTCACAGACTCTAATACTAAAAAAATACTTCACTTACTGAAAAAGCAAAATCCAGACCTACACAAACCTTCTCTACTTCTTTTTACCTACTTTTTACCTCTACTTCTTTTTCCCTTTTTCCAAACCAGTGTGGGTCTTCTGGTTGAGCAGATGGGTTTTTAACTGGAATGATCCTGCAGTAAAAGACCTGATGCTTTAGAAAATGTTTAGTAAAAACTACAAGTTACAATTGTGTGACTGCAAGCACACACCTGCAACTTCAGCAACACAGCTTGAGACCTTTAAGTTCAGAGCCGAAGCCTTATCAGCAAAATGAGAAACCTTTTAGCTACAGCAGAGTGTGCAACCTCTTTGAAACTCTTATTTGCGGAGTGATAACTGTATGTAGCAGGGTGACAGTCTTTACGATGAAAGGACAAACACCAGCCCCTCTCATAAAATAGAATTTAGGTTCCTGAGAGTTTTTTTACAGAAAACTACAGTAAAACTCAAGTTTCACTAAGCAATTCATCCTGATAAATATCTGCCTCACTTAAGAGAAGACTGGACAGGTTGCTGTAAGCACTCCACAGAAGATGCCTACTTCTGAGAGAAGTGGTATCTCCTTGTGCTTCTGTCCCTCCAGAAAAGGCTCCCTGCTGGTTACATCCTTTTTTGAAAGTCACTAGTGCCATGTGTTTTACTTGTTCTTAGGAAAATATAAGGAACAGGAAAATCTAGGGAATTTTTGGCTCTGAGAGAACCAAAAAATTAAGAACATTTTAAGGCACTCTACAACTCTAAGAGTTGTTCTTCTTGGTCTTTCTAGATACTAGTGATAGAGGTACAATGAACTGCAAGAAATGTTTCAGAATAAAAACATCTCTTGCTGGCTCTGCAAACAGGTCTCCGTCCAGTTGCCTGTACACTTACTTGTGATTAAATCACTTACACTTTATTCTAAAGCTAAGGAAAGAATGTTCTAGAATAAGAAAGAAATTTCTTAGCTCTTGGATGCCATGCTGTCTCTAAGCTGGAGGATCTGTCAACTCTTTTTGGCCTGAAGACTCCATTCCATCCTGGCAGAGAACAACCTGGCCTCTGCTATTCACGCTTCTGTCACCTCTTGGCTGGGAGCTAGCAATGCAGAATAACTTGGGCACAGAGCCTTTGGCACTAGAGGGACTCCAAGTAGTACAGAACGCTGCGGTGCAGCTCAGCCATGTGGGCATGTGCGCACCCAATTGTTCTGCTGTGCTCTATAACACTCTGCAGAGCGTCAGAGGACATGTGCAGTACAGCTCCTTGCCTTGCTCAGTGACTCAAATCTGGGGTAGCTTGGACCTCTGGCTATCCATAGCTCTGAAATGGAAAACTGATTATAACCACTGAGAAACGTCTTTCCTGTGAGGGTAACAGAGCCCTGGAACGGGCTGCCCAGGGAGTCTCCTTCTCTAGAACCTTCAAAACCTGCCTGGATGCAACCCTGTGTGAACTGCTTTAAGGGACCTTGCTTTGGCAGGGTAATGGACTAGATGATCTCTAGAGGTCCCTTCCAACCCCTAACATTCTATGGTTCTATTGCTTTGACACAGTAGAATCTTCCGGAGCCTCTGCTGTGAGGGGGAGATAAAACTGTGAAACAAAATTCTGTAGAAAGACATCACAAACCTCAATGTGCAAGACATGTTGCTTTGATACTGCCTTGTCCACCATGACCGCAGACGTTTTAAACTGCAAAGTCTACCACAACGAACAGTTTACACACTCAAACATGTTGATGCAGTGCTGGTAGGCACCGAGTTACTACTAGTCACACCATGTAAGAAATTGTGTCAAATAGGGGAAGTGTGAGATTGCACAGCTCGAACATCCTCTAAACCTATAGGAGAGCCATACAGAAATTGCTCAAGGAAACCCTTTTACAGGGGATAGAAGTCAGATGTGTCCCTTTGCAGATTGAGTCTTACCAAAGCAACATAAATTAATTTGCTTTCTTCACTAGAAAATGTTTATTAATTTAAATAATAACCACAAATTCCCCATTATCTCTCCTCTCTGTTTACCATTACTGAAGTGTCAGTACAAGCAGATGATATGGATATGCAATACAGATCAGGGAGAGAGAGAGAGAGAGAGAGATGCTTCATTAAAGTGGAGATTCAGAGCATCTTTGACTCTCCTGCTTTGAAAAAGCTCAAGTTTCCCTATTCAGCATAGGAAGGTAGCAGAAATTAACATCTGAGTAACCCACTAAAACAGAAATTAACTTTCTCATGTAGGCACCTGAAGCTACATGGTGTGAGAAACACACTCCTTCCAGGCACTGCAACAACAAGATACTGAAGACAAGATCTAACATCTTCTGGAGAACAAATGACAGATAGATTATTTAACTAGTTTATTTTATAAAAGTCAGTCAATTAGCAAACAGGCAACACACACTTACAGACCACCATACACCTTACAGTGTTATAAAAATAGTCCTTAATGAAAATTAGATGTAGTACCAAGTAAGCAAGGAGCAAAAATATCCTAATAAATTGATTTGAAAGTAAATGTACAGGAGAGAATGCTGCCTGACATGCAGCAATGACATCTTCTACCTTTAAAGTCACGTCAGCCTAACAAAGAACACAGCTTGTTAATAACACTACTGTTAATACTGAAAAAAAGGAAAACAAAGCAGTGGTGGGTAGAAGAAAAAGAACAGAGGTGAAAAGAACTGTGGAATGCTTTGATAATGTTTCGGTAATAAATTATTAGGCTCTTCAACAAAATAACCAGAAAAGTAGTGCTCTCAGCAAAGTACTACCAAACTAACAAAGAGTTACCAGACCAAAGTGCTAACAGGTGCATAACCAGCATTCCAGTTTATTCCTTCAATGTATCTTCACCTTGCAACACCAAGTAGGACAGGGTATCTGCTTAAGGATCCCTTAGGACAGCAGTTATGTCACCTCATGGGGTGGCCATACTTGGAATGGAGCTAAATGAGAGTACTGCGTTCTATTCTATTCTGTTCTGTTCTATTCTATTCTACACTGCATATCCTCTATGGAGTAATTTAATAGTTCCAATAAAATTCACCTTTCCTACTGAGAGCTCAGGGACTTGGAACTTAACTAAAATATTCACTGGAAAGTTTACTCAGACGTTAGGAGGCCAAAAAGATCACTATGACATGAGCTGTATTATTGGATGTTATGCAGTTAAAAAATATGTTTAATATGACAGGAGGACAGATCCAGATCCACTTTCAGACACAGCTTTAGAGAGAAAAGAATTACACAAAAGCATCTTTAATCCATATACCGAGCTGACTAATGGGAAGAAACCAAGATTTGCTAGTAATAGAGGGCTACAGATGCTTGGTTCCAGTGTTAACAGTCAGACCCCGGTTGCACTTTTGACCTCTGCCTCAGTTTCTCTGGGTAAAGCACCTGTGATTAAAAAACACCTTAAAATATTACTAAAGCTAGACATTAAATTTGTTGGAGATGATGCACATTTAAGAGGTACAGCTGTACTGGGGAGTGGGACTTGGCCATCCTGTGGCAGACATGCCTAAAGTCCTGTTTGGAGCCCTGCAGCTCAGTTCGCAACATTGGGTTCTACCACAGGCTCTCACTGATGTCCTGGGTCTTTGCCCCAACAGCATTCCTCAAAGATTTCAATTGATCTGAGTATGGCCAGTAGGTTTCCCTAGGGAGGTTCTCCTCCCTCTCTACTCTGCCCTGGTGAGGCCACATCTGGAATACTGCATCCAGTTCTGGGCTTCTCAGTTGAACAAGGACAGGATGCTGCTGGAGAGAGCCTAGCGTGGAGTCACTAAGATGGATCAGGGGGCTGGAGCATTTTCCTTGAGAGAGCTGGGGCTGTTTAGCCTGGAGGGAAGGAGACTGAGGAAGGGATCTCATCAGTGGTTGTGAGTATCTGAAGGGTGAGTGTCAAGATGATGGTACCAGGCTCTTCTTGATGGTGCCCAGCAACAGGACAAGGGGCAGGAGGACAGGACATAGGAGATTCAATTTGAACATAAGGGAAAATTTCATTACAGTGAGGGTAACACAGCTCTGGCTCCCTAGAAAAGTTGTGGAGTCTCCTTCTCTGGAGACATTCAAAACCCACCTGGATGTTCCTGTGGGATCTGCTCTAGGGGATTCTGCTCTGCAGGGGTGTTGGACTAGATCATCTCCAGAGGTGCCCTCCAACCCCAACCATTCTATGATTCTATAATTTTTCAGTGAAGCTTTTGAGCAAAGAACCCTGGAAAATTTCTTCTCATCCTGGATATATGAAACCTCAATGGATGCATCAAAAAAGGAAAAAATGGAGGAAAAACTTCTGAGAACATCCAAGTGATTTCACAGCAGTAATTTTTTTCCTTTTTCATGTAGACATTAACCTTCCCCACGAAATCAAGCTTCTCAGGGCATGCTGGACAGCAAGAAGTCCAGGTCATACATGCTTAGTTTCAAAGGTATGGTACCTCTTAGGGAGAGAAATCAATGTATTCTGTATTAAAAACAATCGCCACAGCCCTGTAAACGACTGGATACTTCAGCTTTGAGTGCAATTCAACCTAATTGAGGCTTTAATGGTTTTTGACAGATTGTTCCACTGATCAAGGGGTGTATATGAAAATAACTGCCTACCAAGCCCTTGATTTGATTTTAAGAAAACTGAAGGTTAATGGTAAACAGAGGTTGATCACATTTTCACTGAAATAACTTTATCTGACCTGCTCTTAGAAGCAGTGAAATAAAGGATAATGGGAATCCTATACACCTGACTTTTTACTTTAGCCTCTAATCAAGGGGACTAATCAGACCAAGATGTGTTGGCATGAAAGCAAGTATTTGACAATACAGAGAGGGAGGAGAATTCTGATTCATCATGGATAGGCACTGTAAAACCAGTGGGCTATTAGTGGATGCAAACGTGAGCACAGCATGTCCTTCTTCTATCATGTGAGTTATAAATGCTATCTCCAACACAACAAGCAGATAAACCATTGTTTTCAAGGCATGTGTGAAGGGCTCTCACCCAAACATCAGTGTTTTAATGTGATAATTTTATCAGTTATTTGTTGGCTTTTATTCGTCATATTATTCCGCCAGTCCTGCAGCCTAAGCACAGGCTCTTTGCAATTGTATAAATTATCTCCTCTTGTTCAATGAATGCCCCCAGGCTAAGGTGAAGGGGACAGATGAGTGTAAATTGAGATGCAAGCCCAGCCACATTGAAGGCGACTACTCTGAGTTTGGACTGGAAAGATAAAAGAACAGTACTTCTATTCAGGATTGCCTCTGCCCTTACAGATGAGGCGAGGTGACAGCCAGAATTGGGCAGATTGGGAGTCCTCGGAAACACTGATTGTTGGTGGTTTTGCCCAAGTCTTTCATCACTGCCGAACAGCTCCCACTCTCTAATGCCGGATCAGTGCAGGGCTGAGCACTAAGCCTGTCAGTCTGCTGTGGAGAGTGCACTAGGTCTCTTTTCTGGGACGATGAACTTCACTTTGAACAGCATTCTGTTTGGCTTTCTGACCCTTCCCCTCAGCAGCTCACCATCCCAGTGGGATGTTCCAGAAGATGAGCTGCAGCACCTTGAATCTCCAATGGGAAGCAGATGCTGAATTACAGAATCACAAAGGAGCTCAGTCCATGAAGGTGCAGCAGGACAGATGTGGAGGCTAAAGCTGAGCATTAGGGTTTCTCATGCCTGCTGCTCAGTGGAATAACCACCCTGTAACCATGGTGCTCAAGAAGACAGTGGGCAGCTCCCAGCAATACACTGAGGACCAGCTGTCTGGGGCATGAGTGGGGTGAAGGAGCCAACATGAACTTTGCTCCAGGTGGTAACAATTAAGGGGGAGCTGCTGGTCTGCACTGTACAAGTTCCTGCTCAATGACTCCCATATGGGGTCAGTTAATATAGTTGTGGCTTTGAGGAAGCATGTCCCTTGCATCTCATGCACAGCATCTCTCTTCCCCTCTTCTCACTCCAGCTTAGACATCAGCTCCTGGGCTACATTAGCCTCTGCTACATTAGCCCAAATTCCACTGCATGACACAGGACTAATGTAACAGCACCACAAAAACTGGGAATGCCCACTATAACATGCTGCAGTTCTTTAGCCATGTTTCATGATGGACTTGTGCTCATTCCTTTTTTTTCCTGTTCTGGCACTGGAATCTCTGGATCTGTTCCACAGCATTAAGAAGACCCACAGGATTTTAAAGTACATCTTGCATCATGACCAGTGAAACTAAAATTATACTCAGACAATAAGACATTCATGTTGATGCTTGTTACACATCCTGGACAGTCTCCAGTCAGTGATCACTCATGGCATCCTCAGACAATCAGAATCTGGCTGTAAAGCTCACAGTGTCAGCATGGTGCCTTTAAATCTACTGCAACTGAGACCGATATTTTTAATTTACATAACCTTTTAAAAATAAAAAAAGGACCTACAGGATAAAATATCTTCATGCACTAAGACGACAAAAACACTTCTAATTGCATTGCATAACACAGCAGGTTTCGATCAGCTACTTGAAACGGCCTTTACGTTTCATCCCCCAAATTACAGAAACAATGCAAGTTTTTCATTTTCTGCCAACATTTTCTTTTTATCAGTGTAAACCCAACTCTGTATCAGATTTTTCCAAGAAAGCCCTTGAGCATTTCATTTGTATTGGTTCCATGTTTAGTCAGTAGCTTTTGTACAATTGATGAATATTGTCTAAAGGCAAGTACAGACAGGCAAACAGATCCATATCTCCTGTAATCCATTTAGTCTGATGCACACGTGCAACACAACTATTTTACCTTAATTCTTTCACGGCTGATGAAAAGGAAATGTAAGCAAAGTCATGAACTTCACCATTTAAAAAGAATCACTGAATCTAATGTCAGAAGCTAATTTCTGTTCTCATCTCTTGTCTGAAAAAAGCGTGACCTTGGTCCTTGTGCCTCTAGAGCATTCAGACTTGGCCAGCAGCTGCTATACACAGAGCATCCGTCTGACGCTGTGTCTTTCAGCACATTCAAAATGGGATGGCTAATGCTGGAATATAAATGTATTGTGAAAGATTCACTGCAACATGAGCTAAATTATAGCTATTTGAATAAAATAAAGAAAGCTCTGAAGTGTTTATCTGTTTCTAGTACATAATCCAAACACAGCAATACTTTACACACAAACTCTCATTTTTTTTAAGAGCTATTTACCTCTATTTTCCTTTTGGGGTACCCTTTGGCATTACTACATGCTTCAAACAGTTCCATCAACCTTACTCATCTCTTTGCTATCAAATCCTGTGGGCTTTGGAGAGATGAAATCTTCCTATACTTCTGTATTTCAACTGAACAAATCAAGTTACGCTGATTTAGATGATGTGAGACTGGAATGCAACACAGAGCATTAATCCTCTTTAAGCACTTGATTATTGGTATTTCGCCAGTGAATCTTAGGTCTTATCCATTCCGAAGGTGTTCATTTGTCTATGTCACTGCCATCCGTGGCTTAAACGAGGGCTATCTGACTACACCGAGGCTGGTACTAGTTCAGCTAATTCACTGGCTTAAATCTCCAGCACAGACAATTCTATTATTGCTGCCAGCAGTCTCCTTATACAAGAGAAAACCCAGTGGTTTTGGTTTTGTTTTTTTACTCCTGCTGGAAATAATTATTTGCCAATCATTTTTTAATAGCTCTGCCTTCACTTCAGCTACAGACTGAAGCGCTAATGTGCCTTCTATACCCTGTATGGCTGTCAGACTCATTTCAGTATTGTGATCCCCATGGTTACTAGCAGGGCTTAATTAAACACAAAATAAAGTAACAGCCTAAACAAACAAACAATCCCCTCAAACACTGTGTTAACAGAGTTACATCATTAGCTTCTTTGAATGTATCCTGCTCCTTTCCCCAGTAATATCTGGTTCTGTGAGAACTGCCTCTTCAAAGCAGAACTCTCACATCTTCAGCTGGCTTTTCTCTAAGAGATCTCCAAAGTAAACAGCATTTTGTGTGGCTTTAATCCAAATATATGCTGTTTGCCCACTGGTACAGCCAGCTTTAGCTACCGCAGGAAAGAAAAACCTGTGTCCATAATAGTACAGCAAACCATTAAAAAGTCTGCTGCACCAGACCCCACAGATGAACAGAGGGATCAAGGTTAGAAAGGAATCAAACCTACTACTTATTCTTCGCAGAAGTTTTACAGGGTGGCTCCCAGTTTTCATAGTAGCCCAAGCCTACAGTGAAAATGCTCAATGCAGGTCTTTATTCCACTGGCATAGCTCTGTCAGAGGTGTTAAGAGGTACAATCTCTGTTGATGTAATTGTCCTGGCAGAACCTGTGAGGTGGATACAGCTTTATACCACTAAAATTGAATTTTTGCTGGCACAGCTTTTTAGCTCCAGGGAGGTCTGGCATATGTTATGTTGTCAGAAGTACAATTTGGGGCAGTACAATCCTCATGCACAGTGAGCACCCTGCCAGTGCAGGATACTAGTATGCTCTGGGTAAGCCTGGTTCAAAGCCGATCTTAAGCTGAAGATTAACACAGGAGGCGTATTCATTGCTTGGTGGCAACATCAAGCTCTGAGTCTTACTGGTTTCTTTTGCAGTGGTAATACCAACCAAGTGCTGTTTCACCACAGTACGATTCTCTTCTGCTTTTTATGGCAAAGGAAAAGGCTTACGCCAGCTCCAGTAAAAAGAACAACTTAATCAAATGAAAAATCTCTCCCTGATCCCGGAGTGCCCCATGTCATTCAACACAGAGTTCATCCTTCTATAGCCTGTTACTGTAAACCAGACCGCTAAGGCCTTAATTTCTCATAGGCTTATCATTTGGTTCACACAGACCTCACCAGATCAGTGCAGATGCTGCAATGCCCAGTATTACACCACTTGAATTTAATCTTCCAGGGGATCCAACAGCACAAAGGAAAAGCTTTACTTAGCTATGTAGAAGAGGCATTGGGAAACATGTCCTCTGAAGAGGATTTACAAGACAGAGAGGCAAAGTAACAGTTAGGAACTGAATTCTAACTTCCAGGGAGCTCAGCAGACATAGATTCCATAGAGTCACACTACAGATCTCTCCCAGGACTACTTAATTACCATGACGAAAACCAGCAGGTGATAAGA
Source organism: Phoeniculus purpureus (assembly GCA_028565055.1). NCBI lineage: Eukaryota > Metazoa > Chordata > Aves > Bucerotiformes > Phoeniculidae > Phoeniculus > Phoeniculus purpureus. Next base: position 5,921,014 of record JAOXOE010000720.1, read on the forward strand.
TCTAGATCCGGGTGCTCCTCCAGAGCTCCTCATATAAAAATACACTCCTGCATTGCACAAAGGACTGTGCCATTGCCTAAAGTACTTTCTCCACCAACTCCTGCATGAAGATGAAGACACAGCTCAATTCTGAAGAGAACCAGCATGGTCACTCCAAACTGGCCTCTCATTAGGCTATCCAGGTCATGGATTTTGCTGTATCACAGCTGTGAACTACATCTTATGTAGTTCAAACCTGCCAAGGCAGAGGCAGTTCTGGTCACCCACGGAAGTTGAAAATTAGATACCAAGGGAACTTGTGGAAAGATGGATATCCATGGACTGTAGGGTCAGTGGGAATTGGAGTGGAGGTGGGAAGAACTGAGGCTGGTGTTCTGGACTGCAGGTCCACCTCCTCCTGTAGATTTGGTAGCTGGTCTCTTTTACTATGAGACAGTAACTGAGGAACTGCATGAAGACTATAAAATCTTCATTGACACAAAATAACACACAAACAAGTAAACACAATGCTGAAAAGATGAGCATCAATAGCTGTTTCTAGGCTGGGAGGTCACTCATTATTTTACCCTCTGAACAAGATTTTGTAGATTAGCAATTACTTCTTCAAGATCATATGGCAGAGGCATATTAGAATCATCCGTCCAGAAGGGATGGCATTCTGGTTTCTGGTCTTCCGGCAAGTTCTCTGCTGCTTCTGACTGGCATCTGGGAGAGAAAAAAAAAAGAAACAGCTGAACTACTTAAGTAAACTGTACCAAGAAATTGAATCCTCAGTGAAAATACGTTTGTGCTTTAATTTAAAGGGAAAGATGATACTAAAAAAGAAATTCCACATCTTCCGATCAAACGGATTGTTCATTTCCAGCAAAGTTGATTTCTGTTGTAGACTTTGTATTTTCTGCAGGGATTTCTCAAAAAGCCAATCACAGAGAAAACTCAGTTAGTGTACCTTTATATGGTGAATTATTTTTTCATTATCTCAGCTGTTATTTAAAGTATGTGATTAAACCATTATCAGATTTAAATGTTTGCCGGTTTCCAACGTATTACTAGATTATTGAGAAAGATTAAACTGAATTTACTGCATTAAGGTCAGGGGGGATAGATTAAACAATATTAAAGAAGCCGGACTAGCTTTGTAGATTCTGGAGATTTACAAGTGTATCAACCTGCTTAGCTCTGAAAAAGGCAATATAAAACGAGGAAATTCTATAAAGATAAATGGAAATGGAGGTTAATAACAATTTCCAATGATGAATAGGTGGGCAAAACTTCAATAAAATTAAATTAAGAGGTTAGTGTATGTTAGTCCCCAGAGAAAATGTTTAAATTACAGTGTTTTTTATTAAATGGATTATTCATCAATACTAGTGAAGTCTAATTATAATATTCAACTGAACTGCAGCCTGCAGAGCAAAGTTTCATAAGTGGCAGCCATCATGTCTCTCAAGATTAGGCTGTAATACAACAACGCTGCATCAAAAACAAAGTCACAGTTCAAGAAGGGATTTTCCCCCTCCCCTGAAATGATTTGCATTTTGCTGATTAATTAATGCTTGCAGTGGTGCAAGACAAAGAGAAATGTTAAGCAGGATGGTACTGCAGGTCTACCTAGTTCTTCAAAGGAAGAACAAGCACATTGTAGAAATACACCCTTTATCTCTTATAAGACACTCATTCAAATTCTTGTTCTATAAAGCATGCAAGAGCTGTAGCCATTTTTAAGTTGTTTTAGGCCTGGATGTGTCTTTCATCTCAGTGAAATGAACCCTAAACATACTGACACCTGCAACTTCCCTCTCTACACCACCAGCCTTCTGGATGAGACTGTATCCAAATTAAAGATGTCCTCTTCTCTTGGGAATTATTAATGGGAGTGTAATCCCCATGAGAAAACATACTTCAGCTTTACATCCATGTTGGTGTGTGGTTAATTGCCGCAGCGGCATCCTGGGCACTCAATCCATCGTACATTACACTACAAGGACAGTATTAACACATAACATTCCAATATATCTTCAGCTCTCCACATCAGCCCCTGATAATAGCATCTGTTAACATGCACTAAGTACTATTATGTAGCACATCACTTCATAAATAATAAGATTAGCCGACCTCAGGGCCCTGGGAAGAGTAATGTGTTTAAATGTTCTCATTATTTATTTAAAACAAGAATTAAAGGAACAGAAGCTACTTGTGACAATCCTCTTAGCATAAATATTAAACTGTTTGCATTGATAAGCTGCACTGTGCAGAATAACAGAGGATTTGTTTTGCTGGCTGCTTCATAATAGTTGTTAAAGCAAATGCAGTTTGGTGTATGAGTTCTGAGAGGTATTTAACTGATTGTGCCATCGTGTTCTGAAGACACTTTCCAAATTATATAAAGGAACAGGAGAAAATTAATATGCAGAAGAGGCTGAAACTAATTACAGCGTAACTCTATAAGGCTTTTAAAATCTTGCTTTACTTTCCATCTTGGCACAAAATAATACGCTCAATTTGCTGGGTAGTGTAAGATATTCCAGTTTAAGCACTGCCATCTGAAAGTGGATAAATTAACCATGTAGAGGTTATTGCAGATGAGAAATCAAGGAACTCAGCTGTTAAGTACTGCAGGCGTGTTATGTGGTCTGCAAAACCCAACTCATGGCAATAAACATTCTCGTTCTCACACATCTGATATCAACAACACAGTTTTCACTGAGAGGACAAACATACCAGCTTTTAGCTTCTTCAGTACTCCTGCAGCCCTTTCTTTTGGCTCTTTTTTCCCCACTTGCTCTCTCACACAAATGAATTGACCAGCTTTTCCCCCACATTTGGGCTCAGACTGTCACTGGATGGCCCACGAGCAGCTATTGTAGTTGACGCTTCTTTAATTTTCTTCCCAGCAGAGCCACCTCTCAACTAAGCCTGTGCCTTAACTTCGAGGCACTCCTGCACTTGGGAAATTCTAGCCATCTCATAGCCCATGAGAGGGACTAGAGGAATGGAGGTGTGTCAGGCCCTTGCGGTTCCTGTGCAAGAGTGAAGACGGAGGTGCCACCAGTGCACTGCAGGAGTAAATAACAGAGGTTTCCGTTGGTTCACTTCCTATGTCTGGCAAGAAAAGCAGAGAATGTTACCTTTCTGCATTTTGAGAGCCACTTATTCTTGTCACCAAAATGACAACCGCTGTGATGAGTCTACTGACATCAAAGTCAAGTTGCTCCTATCTAAAGCTACGGAGCCAAGTTCTAAGCTGCCATCACTGCACCTGACAGCTCATCAAGCTGTTCACCTCAACAGGAGCCACAAGCTTGGATGCAGCCATCCAAATCCCTGTGTTCTGACTCAGGGTGCAAGAACAGTCCTTTCCAGCTGAGTGGATGACTACTGATTTTAATAGACTTCTACAGGAAAAAATGGTTCGTACAATGGTCTTTAATTTGCAGCACAGTAACAGGCCCAAAGAGCCTGCGATGTTTTAATCTGGAGTAGAACAACCAAAGGCACTTCCATAACTTAACAGATTTATTCAAAATAGTTAATACAGAATAGGTAGCTGTACATAAGACCTAATGTATGATAGATAGCTAATGGAAGTTTGCAATGAGAACACAGAACAAACAGAAATTCTATCTTTACTCCAATACAAAAGAATTTATGAGGCTTCAAGTAGTAGGAAACACCATAAACATCAAAGTACAGTGCTAGTTGGAAAGTATTAAGATTTATAAAACTGTAAATCAATGAAATTATTATATATCAATTATCATCTGTTATTTGAGTTTATAAAGTCAAGTATCCAAAAGAGAGTAGATCTCACCTTCATATATCATACACACAAAACGTGTTAAGAGTGGAAATAACACACATTCTGATAAGAGGAGCAGAAGCCAAATCCAGAGGCATCTTTCACACCTCACTTGTAGCAGAACAGAGAATCTTCCATGATGTATTTCAGAGCCATTCAGTTCTGATACCTTGATATCTCCTGTTCTTTAACACATTAGAGAAAGGATAATTTGTTTCAAGGAGTGCAGAACACACAAGACTCCATGGCCCCTATTTTCTTGCTAAAACAACCAAGACCTGTATCAGTTTCAACTTCAAAGCCCATGTTTAAGGAACATACTGATGCAGTTCCTCCTGCACCACACATTCTCACCACTTCTCCCCTGTAAACTTTGCAGACTTTGGATCCCCTCTTTGATTATTTTTGCCAAACGGACTTTGCTTATTAACATTTACCAAGAGCTGAATATTTACATAAGTTCAATTAAGTCATTGACCCACCCCTGGAGATACTCAAGGTGAGGCTGGACAAGGCTTTGGGCAACTTGATCTAGTTGTGGATGTCCCTGCTCACTGCAGGTGGCTTGGGCTAGATGACCTTTGGAGGTCCCTTCCAACACAGGCCATTCTCTCCTCTTGGAAGGTGGCTGATTTTACCTTGGGCAGGTGTACATTCACCAAGAGAGGCAGTTGCCAGTTGATCAGGGTGTCAGCTACACTAGAGACCACTGATCACACTGCTCAGATTAACCAAGCTGGCTAAAATGTGTGTTAATTATGAGTATGCAAGCAGTCAATGAAAGGTTAATGCAAAAGTCAAAGGATAAATTTATTTCAGTATTGCATCACTCTACCGACTAAATGACTAACATTATGCTTTGTTTTGAATCGATATATTTTACTGTAATTCGTGAGCCATTGATTTGAACAACAAGCCTCTTTCTAACAATTAAGTTTTGCAACTATCCAGTGTCAATACACTTAAAAGACCCCTTTTTTCAGAGCAGATACTTCGTTTTCTGTAGACAGGAATGCACATAAGCTGGGAGGCAGCCTCAGGTTGTTTTGCTGATGAACGTGATTGATGCAAATAAGAATTATTGCCTACGAACCTAAATAAGGAACTGTGAATTAAGGTCCCTGGACTCTGCTGCCCTGTTTTGCTGCTCCACAGAAGTGCAGTCAAAGCAGATCAATAGGGGTCAATTTGTGTCTCAGACTGCAGGGGAGTGTGAGACTGAGGAGATGATACGAACACTCCTGTTACCTAGATGGTACTAATGTAATTGCCTACTCCCCTGCTAGATGGGTCCAGCCATCTTCCTGATGTACGATAAGGTCAGAAAGGGAGGCTTGGATGCTTGTTCTATGTGTACAACAGTACACACTCACCCATAGATGCTTATTCCAGCATTCCTGAAATCTTTATGTTTATATTGGAGATATTTCTTCTCACCATCCACACCAGAAAAAGGTCTCACTGAGCTGCTATTTAGAACTTCAAAGTGTCTTGTATAATGGCCCAGGTACACAAGGCATCTGGATCATCCTACTAAGGCATCCTACTACGTGCATTAAACCCACGCTGACACAAGTCATTAAACAGCCCAGGATTAATCCATACACTCAAAGAAACTGCTGCTGCTTTGTTTCATTTGTTAATGGCTAAGCTCACAGACTGTGATTTTGCAGTAGGACATCCAGCCCTAACTAATTAAGGTTAGATCGTAAATGAGGCCACTGATCAACAGCTTGTATTTTGCTGAATGTCCAGTGGTTTCCACTAACATTCACGACAGAGTGTTTGTTGGGTTTTTGGATGGCGTAGGGCAAGACTGGCTGCTTCTGACATCTTCTTAAGATGTTTGTAAGATACAGAACATGTGCCTGGATCTTTGGATCAAACACTGTCTCCAGGCACATCAAGGACAAGAGGTCATTAGGAACAGTCAGCATGGCTTCACTAAAGGGAAGTCATGCTTGACCAACCTGATAGCCTTTTATGAGGGCATAACCGGGTAGACAGATGATGGCAAAGTAGTGGATCTAGTCTACTTTGACTTCAGTGAGGCATTTGAAACAGTCTCACACAGCATCCTCGTAGCCAAACTGAAGCAGTGTGGGCTGGATGACTGGGTAGTGAGGTGGACCGTGAACTGGCTGCAAGATAGAAGCCAGAAAGTGGTGGTGAATGGGACAGAGTCTAGTTGGAGGCCTGTATCTAGTGGAGTGCCCCAGCGGTCGGTGCTGGGACCAGTCCTATTCAATCTATTCATTAATGACTTGGATGAGGCATTAGGGTGCACTGTCAGCAAGTTTGCTGATGACATCCCAACAGTCTGTGCTACCATTCAGTGAGAGCTGGGCAGAGAGAAATTTAATGAAGTACAACAAGGGTAAGTGTAGACTCTGGCATCTGTGCAAGAACAACCCCAGGGACCAGTATAGGTTGGGGACTGACCTGTTGGAGAGCAGTGTAGGAGAAAGGGATCTGGGGGTCCTGGTGGAAAGCAGAATGACCAGGAGCCAGCAATGTGCCCTTGTGGCCAAGAGGGCCACCAGCATCCTGGAGTGGATCAGAAGGGGGGTGGTTAGCAGAGTGAGAGAGGTTCTTCTCCTCCTCTACTCTGCCCTGCTGAGACCACATCTGGAGTCTTGCCTCCAGTTCTGGGCCCCTAGGTTCAAAAAGTGCACAGAGCAGCTGGAGGCAGTCTAGAGTAGAGCAACGAGGATGATTAAGGAAGTGGAGCACTCCCCTTATGAGGAAAGGCTGAGGGAACTGGGTCTCTTGAGCTTGGAGTAGAGGAGACTGAGGGATGACCCCATGAATGTTTATAGATATGTGAAGGGTGGATGTCAGGAGGATGGAGCCAGGCTCTGCTCAGTGGCATCTAATGATAGGACAAGGGGCAACGAATGTGAGCGGGAACATAGGAGGTTCCATATAATTATGAGAAGGACCTTCTTCCCAGTAAGGTTGACAGAGCCCTGGAAGTGGCTGCCCAGGGGGGTTGTGGAGTCTCCTTCTCTGGAGATGTTCAAAATGCACCTGTATATGTTCCTGTGTGTCTTGGTTTAGGGGATCCTTCTGTGGCAGGGGGATTGAATTAGATGATCTTTCGAGGTCCTTTCAAACCAATCCCTAATATTCTGTGATTTATAGTACTGGAACTTTTTTTTAAACATTTAAGAAGTTCATTTGCCATTAACATTTATGGGTATCTCTTGCTTGGTGTAAGCTTCCAGATATTAGCAGGCTGCGATCAACGAGGCTAGATGCTGGGTCCCACTCTTGTGCCACAATAACCCCATGCAGTGCTACAGTCTGGGGGAAGAGTGAATAGGAAGCTGTCAGGCAGAAAGGACATTGGGGTGCTAATCAACAGGCAGCTGAACAAGGACAATCAGCTTGCCCAGGTGGCCAAGAAGGCCAACAGCTGCTCAGGGCGGTGGCTGAGTGACTGGTGTGTTTAAAAGTCATATAGATGAAGTGCTTAGAGATCTGTTTTTAGGGGTGATAAAGATAAGACCAGGGTGAAAGGCTCGACCTGATGACCTTATAGGTCTTTTCCAACCTAAAATGTTTCTGTGATTTTGTGACTTACACCTCCTCACAAGATGTTTTAGCAATGGCAGCTTAAGACAACTAGCATATGGCCTCCAGACTGATGCCACCTTGGATAAAGCCTTTTACATCTCTTTATCATCCACGTTAAATCCCACTCTTTGATCTACTGTGGTGCTCTGTAACAAACATTAATGATTGCTGCTGTCAGGTAGGACTTTAATCCATTCAAGAGCCTGGACTTGTGCTGTGTGAGTAATTTGAAGTCATGATGGTTGCCCTGCCCAGCCGCACCTAGGCAAGCTCTTCTACCCAACTGAATGTATTTAGAGACTTCAAACACTCCAGCCGTGAATCCTCCCACCAGGTTTTGATAAATCTGATTTTTGTCTCTCTTCTCCTCAAGTGGAAGCTTTTAAATATCCATCTTATTTTTGTGTGGACTCCTGGCATTAGCCTGAAGACAACTGATCGCTTTGTTTTTCCCTTGATGATTGGATTTGTTGTGCAGTGACACCCACACTCGGAGTTCTGCATCTGGTTGTCGGTACCTCATTTAACCTCTCAATGTCCTTGTGTTTTATGGAAGGACTAATACAGCTAGTCAGTCGTCTGGGGGATTATGTGTCCTCCTGCTGGGAAGTGGATTATCTGCAGATAAAGCATTTCTAGTTACTCCAAGGTGATGGAAAATGTCCCCAGATCCAAACCAACCCCTTTGAGATGCTCTAGGTCCCTGAAGAAGCTGTAGCTCCTCGCTCTTGCAGGGCCCCAAAATAGCAGCTGGGGGTGTCTGTGCTGTAGCGGGGCTGTGCTGGAGGCTCGTATGTGCTCAGCGCTCCTCTCCTCAGTGCTGCTTGTTCTCATCACCACAGCAATGTTTGATTGAGGCGATCCAAGTACCTATTCAGATGTCTTCCTACTTAAATTCCTGTTCTATATGGCTTCTTCAAGTGGAGCGTTGTGATAACCACAGAGCTTAGCACTGGAACGAGCTGCCCAAGGCAGTTGCGGAGTCTACTTCTCCAGAGACATTTAAAACCCACCTGGCCGTGTTCCTGTGCAACTGGATCTAGGTGATCCTGCTGTGGTGAGAGGATTGGACGGGATGATCTTTCGAGGTCCCTTCCAATCCCTAATGTTCTGTGACTGGATCTAGGTGATCCTGCTGTGGTGAGAGGATTGGACGGGATGATCTTTGGAGATCCCTTCCAGTCATTAATGTTCTGTGATTCTGTGACACTTCTTCTGGCTGAGGCATACCCACAGAACAACGAGCACATTAGAACCATGTAAAACTCAGTGACTAGAACAAATCTGTGTTTAGTATGTCTGGGCACAGGATTTGGCCCCTACTCCTTTATCCATTACATTGTGATAGCTCCTCATTCTGTGTCACACATCTGTTGATTATGTTTTATTGAGAAGGAATTACTGCTTCAGTCAGACATTAATCTCTCATCTTTCTTATTTACGTGGCTACTCGGGTTATAAAGAGCAGTTAAACAGTGTGAATTAGCAGTTTGTCAAATTTGGGTTTTCACAGGCTAATCCTCTTCAGGACGAGGGGGCTCATGCTCTGCGGTTTGTATTGCCGAGCAAGACGTTTTATCTTCATTCTGCCTTGTAAAAGCAGCAAGGGAAGGGAAACGGCAGCAGGCACGACGAGCACTTGTACTCGGTGCCCAAGTGCCGCAGAGCGGGCTGTTAATGCAGATTTATAGGTGGAAACGTGTAGCGTAGTAGTAATGTGAGGCATCAGTGTGAAAGTGTTGTGAGTGCTGCCCCAGCTGGGCCAGCCATTGGTCTGCAAGGAGAGGCTGAGCCAAGCAGGGAAGGCAGCAGATTGAGACGTGAGGAAGGAGGTTTTTTACAATGAGGGTGGCAAAACACTGGAGCAGGTTGCCCAGAGACGTGATAGACGTGCCCCGTTGCTGGAGACATTCAAGAGCGCATGAGTGTCTTAGCAACCTGATCTAGTTCAAGATGTCCCTGCTCGCTGCAGGGGCGGGGGTTGGACTAGATGAGCTTTAAGGATCCTTTCCAATTCTTTGAGTCTATGTTTGAGTTTGTGCCTTTCTACATATATTTCTTTCCTCTTGTAAAATGGATGTAGGGGAAATAGCACTTGAGTCAAGTTAGGAAGATCATGCTGGTGCATGGGCCTGTCTCTTCTTCAGCCAAGTGCAACATCATTTGTGGAGATTATTGGGGATGGAGAAATGTGTCTACATCATTTTATCCAAGTGTTGGAACATACTGGCTTGAGTCTCCTCTGGGGACATTTAAAACCTGCCTGGATATGTTCCTGTGTGACTTGATCTAGGTGATGTTTGCTGACCAGCAGGATGACCATGAGCCAGCAATGTGCTCTTGTAGCCAAGAGGGCCAACAGCATCCTGGGGTGGACCCAGAAGGCAGGTGGTTAGCAGATCAAGAGAGGTTCACCTCCCCCTTTACTCTACCCTAGTGAGACCACACCTGGAGTATTGTGTCTACTTCTAAGCCCCTCAACTCAAGAAGGACATGGAGTGGCTGGAGGGAGTCCAGTATAGAGCAATGAGGATGATGAAAGAAGTGGAACACCTCCCTGCTGAGGAAAGGCTGAGGGAGCTGGGTCTCTTGAGCTTGGAGGAGACTGAGGAGTGACCTCATTAATGTTGATAGGTATTTGAAAGATGGGTGTCAGGAGGATGGAGCCAGGCTCTTCCCAAAGTCATCTAGTGATAGGACAAGGGGCAATGGATGTAAGCTGGAACATAGAAGGTGCCATATAAATATCAGAAGGATCTTCTTCACAGTGAGGGTGACAGAGCACTGGAACAGGCTGCCCAGGTGGGTTGTGGAGTCTCCTTCTCTGGAGATGTTTAAAACCCGCCTGGACGTGTTCCTGTGCGACTTGGTCTAGGCGATCCTGCTGTGGCAGGGGGATTCGACTAGATGATTTTTGGAGGTCCCTTCTGATCCCTAATGATTCTACGATTCAATGGAAAAAGAGCTTACATGGCTGTATCTGAGTCCTAATTTGGCAGCTTAGCTTGAGCTGACGACCAAACATGTTGTCAGCACCAGGACAGCTTTAAATTATCATTATTTTTATTCATTCACAAGCTTCACCCGGTGTCTGAAAAATGCAGACTTTAGGAGAAACAAAAATCCTCCCCTAGATCTACCTCGCAGTCCCATGTGTTCCCGTTTTCTTTCGCCCGCCTGCTCTACAAACCCTGACACAGTTATTTCACAGGTATTTTTGCAGCAGTAATATCCCAGTCAGCTGGGATTTAGTTGCTGTAAATTCAGTGCACACAAATAGCGTAGGAGTCGCTTTTCTTTGAGAGATATCGGGGCCTAGAACAGCTGCACACAGATGGTCCCATCCCACTCCTTGTATCAGACGACATTTTATCTTTACATCCCAGGAAGCCCCGACCGATCAGACGCTGAGGGCCCTACGCGGGGAGCCAGAGTGAGGCAGATATTTGATTATGGGATTGGATAATCACAGTATCACGGGGGTATCAAGCTGGTTTAAGTTATCTCAGCCTCAAACACGGCATCTTAATAATCGGTGGCTATATTTAACACACGTCGCATCAAACCTCAGAGCGTCACGTTCCCTTGCATTAAGCTGAGGAACTCTGGACTGACATTCACGGCTGAGTGAAATTTTTCCAAGGAGAGAAGAGCAGTGCACTGCAGAAACATTCGGGATGGGATGTCACTGACGGATTGAACATCTGCAGAGAAGGAACCTCACCGCAATGACTTTAAGGCTGCCAGAGAGCCCATGAACGTGTGCTCTACTACCTGAAGATGTGCATTACTGTCATTACCATTTAAAAAGCTCCCAAAGGTGGCTGCGATTGTGTTGTGCTTGCAGTGGTGTCTGCTCTCAGTGCAAGCAGTAAGTATTCCCTCCGTGCAGACAAAAGCTGTATTAACCCCTGGAAAGGATGTAGAAGCAACGCACGGAGCGGCTGAAAAACAACATTCAATTGCCGCTGTTGCTTCTACAGACACGTAGCATCCACTACGACCACCTCCGATGCTTTTGTTCTGCTGGTAAAATAGAGTGTGCTCATAATCTAGAAGGCAATCATCTCAGGAAGAAATCCACTCCGCGGAGCGCATTGTCTGATGGAGACTAGACGCTGCGTGTTCATGCAGCAGCCCCTGTAGAGAGTTAGCGCAAATTTCAGCGTTCGGAATCCTCGGTGAGGGTGTTTTGCATCTCTCAGAAATCCTCCTGGGCAAATTCAAATTATCACTGAGTAATGAAGAAACAGATGATGCAAAAGTGGAACCGTTCTCCTGATGCTGAGAAGCCTGGAAATGATCTCAGGTTTAAATAATAGCAACTCCATTTTCCCACACATTAGGCTTGATGGGCACCTAGGAAATAATGAAACCTGCCTTCGACACACTGGAACCTTTAACGTTGGTGTCATTCCATAAATCCCATTCTGCTGGAAGTATTAGCGAACCTTCTAATCCTATAATCGCTGTGAGATACACCTTGCTATCGCCAACTCGGCTGACAAACGGAATATTACCATCTCTATTTTTCTACGTTCTGGTTACGGATATCTTCCTCCACTCAAAGTTATGAGTCTGAATAATAGGATCTTATCTGAGCACTCTGATGTCTGTCAGCAGCATTCATTTGGGCTTCAGTGATCCTCCCGGAGAGATTTGTCTTCCGAGTTGGACACATACGCTTTTATCATTTTGCTTCCTCTTTGGCTATAAAAATACTTAAGACCAGCTTCTTTTCTTCTCCTCCTCTCCTACCCCACAGTTCTTCCTCTCCCCACAACCCCCCAGAGGTGTTTTGCTTCTTCTCCCCCCTAGTCACTTCTGGGGAAAAAAATTACTAGCAGAAGAAAACACTGGAAAGCCCTTTTGGACTGAGCTTTTCCAAGCAGCATCAATCCTGCCTTGCTGCTCAAGAGACTACAGCGTGGCCTAAAAGGCTAGTAAGAATCACTGAAATAAGCTAATTGCTCAGCATGTGTGCAGCACTCGGCATTTTCACTGACATTCATCCAGAGCTGCGGAGGAGAAGGGAAGGCAGGGAAGTTGAGTCTCTGGCTCTGGCTTTGCTGCGTTCCCTGTAACCTTGGGCAAATAATTTATGCAGTCTGAGGCTCAGTTTCCCCATCTGTGAAACAGATGCTTGACTCTTTGCCAAGTTTAACTTACTGGAGAACCTGGATAAGCGACTCGAAATACTCACGGTGTCGTTTTTGTTATTTATTTTTTATAGCCTTCTCCAGGTCCCGGCGGGCTACTGGGGAATCCCAAAAGCATCTTTCCATCTACTTGTCTAAACAGGTAGAACTAAAGTCCAATTAACCGCGCTCCCTCGACACCGCCGCTGCCGCCTGCAGCTCTAAACTTTAAGCAAATAAAAAGGAAAAAAGAGAAGCATTTAAAGGAAGACCGTTGAAAATGCAGGCGGCATCAGCGACTGCTGGAAGACACACAGCAGAGCGCGGTTCCTGCGCAGTCTGATGCACTGAAACTCCATAACAGCGCAGGAGGAAGCTGGTCGGTGCGAGCTGCAATTTTATTTACACTTAATCTCTGCTTATACTGTGAAATTAATCTGTCTCTCACACATTCAAAGTGCACCAAGACTGGGCAAATGGACTTTGTGTGCAGAACTTGATGGGGCTGGGGGAAATACAATCTGTCTTTGCTATTTGTAGCAAAGGTACAGGGCAGCTTTGCAGGTCCCCTAGTGCTTTATCTGAGCTCATAGCCTGGGGCAGCCACCTTCATTTACCCTCCTTCTCAATGCTGACTGTTGCCAGATTTGTGTAACAACGGACCAAATCCTGTGCGACTTGGTCTAGGTGGTCCTGCTGTGGCAGGGGGATTGGACTAGATGATCTTTCGAGGTCCCTTCCAAT
>JAOXOE010000720.1:5934373-5981531 GCA_028565055.1 Phoeniculus purpureus
GGACCCCTTTTCCCTCCAGGACTGTACTCCAAGGGACTTTATTAACCAGTGTTCTAAACAGGTTGAAGTCTGCCCTTTGGAAGTCCATGGTAATGGTCTTACTTATAATGTCCAGGGAGAGACAAACTGGTAATTAGGAAAATCTTTAAACAGTTACCCAGCAGTTATGGGAGCCAGAGCTGTCTCTGTGCCCCAAAGCAACAGCAAGAACGATTTGTCCTGGTCAGCTCCATCGCATGAATACAATGAAGAGCAACTGCTGAGGAGGTGCAGTACTGCAAGCATGCAGTGTGCTGTGGTGGGTGGGAGACTCCCACTGCTCACAGAGACTGGATGTGCTGTGCTTCCCAATGCTCTTCAGCTGGGAGGGCATCATATAGAGAACAAAAAGGGAAACTGATGTTTATTCCTCATCAAACTGAGGTGTGGTTCGATATGCAGTTTGAATATGTGAACCTTATAAAAAGGCTTGGAATGGAAAGATTAAAATTTTTTTCTTAATTGTAAAGGAAAATGGAATAAAGACCCCCACAAGATAGATTCCAAAAGCGTGGAGGCAAGCAACCCCAGAAACACAAATGAAAGGCTGTCTCAATCTGCAGCTGTTGCACAAAATGCACTCAGAGTCTTCCCCAAATAAAAATCTTCCTTGCCTGCCTCTTTATTAGCAAATGCTATGAACCCTGACCTAGCTTAGAAAAATTTAATATTTTCCCCCTAAATACTTAAAAAAGCATATTCAGGGAGCCCGGTGGAGTCAGGAAGTCTGGCAAGAGGTAATTTGACATCTGAATTATTTCAAGTCAATATGGAAAGCTATTCAAAGGCTTATTTGGAGATACGTCAGTCAAGAGAGCACTCCCACCACAAAGATGGTTCTGGAGATCTTGACAGCTTTCAGATAGCAATGAGACAGAGTGAGGGAACTGCTGAATGTCACATCTCAATCTAAGATGTCCATGATTAAGAAAATTATCTTGGTAATGGGTCTATTTCCGCACCTGTAAAAGCATTTTAAATGTATTAAAAATGATGAGCGTAAACAATGAACATGGTGTAAAAGCTTCCCTCTGCTAATTTGCTTGCACTGATTAAGATTTTATGTGATGCTTCTGAATCAGAATGTCAGCCCCACATTTCATGGGCCTGGCTTCCCAGGTCAGGGTCTGCAGTGGTTAAACAAGTGGCCCTTCAGGACTCTGGCATGGGGAGGGGACACAACAGTAAACATCCTTCCTCTCATTTTCAATAAGGTGTGGATGACTTAATTATTCTTCACTGTCTGTGTGCCATAGCTTAAAATAAAATGGCCAAGCTTCTGCTTTGCCTTCTCCTGAGGTACTTCCCTCCATAAGACAATAATCTAATTATCCACTATTAAAATTCAAGAATGTATCGTAATTGTAATTATGCAAATGTGGGGCCATTTGGCTAAGAAACGCCCAAGTTGTGTCTGAAATGGAATTAGCACTGGAAAAGGAGAAATATATATTAATTAATATAAATTACTATAAATCTCTAAAAGGAAAAATATACATTAATAATAAATTGCTGCAATTTATTAGTAGTAGCACATGGCTAACAGCTGCTTAGCAGGGAGAAAGAAGGTTCATGGATCTTGGGATTGCCTGTCTACAGTTTGTTTTACACAGAGCAGTTACTGAGCCTTCCAGTTCATGGCTTGATTGTTTTTATACTGGTCCTGTCACAGGCACTGCTACTACTCGGCTGCAGCAGCAGCTCTGACGGGTTTGCTATTCCATGACCCTACGCTGAGAGGAAGTTCGCTCACTTGTAACTGCGCAGGGATCAGCTCCAGCACGAGACAGTTGGAAGCAGTTTGTTGTCAGGGCTCGTTGCCATACATTACAGACAATTAAAACTATTTCTGCATTGTACAGAGGCATGTATGACACAGGGCTGAGCGAGCGGAGCAGCATCTCTGGCTGAATGAGGCAGGCTACAGCTCGGAGCACCCAAATGCCTCCATACACATACATTTCATCTCTAAATGTCCAAGCAGTGAGTACGTATTCAAAATGACATTTCTCATGGATTGATATGGCTGCATCTGTGTCATTTGCCACATGTCATTCCTAAGAATATTAGATACAATTTAGTCTCTGATCCTCAGCAAACAGTCCCTCCCACAGGCCAGGAGCATTGCCTGGATCAGATACCCAGATCTTAAATTCAGCTCTGTGCCTGCAATTCTGCAGTTCACAAAGTGACTTTGTGCCAATTCACACAGTGAATTTCACAGGAGTTATTTTTTCTTTCCTGTATTTACACACAAAAACCCGCTACTCACCGGTTTGTTCCTTAAAAAGAACAACAAACCTTCTACCGCCACTGGCATTCCCTTTGTGCAGGCAGCTCCTCTTACCTTCTGCAGAATTTTCTGCTTTATGGCTCCCGGGCTCAGATTCCACCATACAGAAACTTTAAGGAAGATCAGAACTATCACCTTGTGCCTACACAAAGGTGCCCTTCAAGGACAGGAACCAGTCCCTTGCTGGCCTGTGGCACAGGGATGCACCTCTGTGCTCAGCTGTCCCCTGCACCTCTGGTAAGAAATGCACTGAGCTCAAACTGAGTCCTGGCCACTGCAGTACTGACGGCTTCCTCCCCGGCAAGGAGAGACCAGTATTAAAAAGAAATCTGCACTGTCAGTTGTAGAAACAGATGGGCTCCCTGCTGCAGGACCATTTATCAGAAGGGTGAGAGAGCTCCCCAGGTTGTGCCCTCTGTCCTCCAGTGCAGCCATCTCTCAGAAGCTGCTTTTCTTTCCCATCACTTGCCACTATTTACATCTCAGCACAGCAAGAACAGGCAGTCCCCAGCCCTTCCCTGGGGGCCAAGCTTCACTATAACCTCCTATCGGTTGCTGTAGCTCAGCCCCAGAGTTACCCTTCACAAAGATTTTATCCACCAGCAAATCTCTTGCTAAAGGCTTGCTAATGCAGTGCTGATTGGAGAGATAGCTAATGCCTTGTTGCCAAGTGATTTCTACTTTAATTGTGTTTTAAGTTTCTTTTAATTGGTCCTCTAAAAGTCTCACACACTGTAAGCAGAATAAAGTTATACTGTGTGTCTTATTAGCTCTCTCACAAAGTCTGTTCTGTAGAGGATTTTACTCTGGCATTCTGGCCTTTCCATTCATTAACTTGAGGGGAACGATTAGCCAGTGATTTGGATATTACTGTTTCAATGGTGGTTCTGGAATTACAAATCTTCTCCTTCCATTAGAATTTTTAAAAATTCACATATCAAATACAGTGTGTGACACCATCCTAATCCTCACTAATAGTTTCTGACCTTTAGCTACAGGCAGATATTTTCCTGGGTTTTCAGGAATGAACCCCAACGTTATGCTTTATTGCAAGCTGTTTCATCTCTCTGCACACTCCTAAGTTTAAACTTTCTGCTCTCCCTCAGTATTCACACAGCCCACAGATATTAAGGCCATACTTCCATTTGACTTTGCTTTTAATATTAAACAGGTGGTACCCGATACCCTCAGTATTGACTCAGTAAGTCCATTAATGACCCTTTTGTGGCTTTGCTTTAATTTACGCTTTGAAGGAAAACGGCTGTATTATGAGTCAGGGGTGAGAGAGAATATTGCTTATATTAAAGAGCTGTATAAAAAGAATATAATCTCTGACCTGAAAGGCAAAGTTGAGCACTCAAAATAATTCCTACTGTAAGTCACATGAAAAATATTATTACGGAACGCCCAGGCTGTCATCTGACAAGGAAGATTGAAAGATTTCCTTGTTTATGTACAGAAGAGGGAAAGGTCTTTAGTTTTTGTTGCAGCCAAGCTGTAGTAAGACCACAGCTGTACGAAGTCAAGATACATCTATTTGCCTCAAAACCTATGTAACTATGCAGATCTGAAGTGCTGCACAATGCACATTAAACACATCAGCTGTTGAGAGACATCTCGAGTACTTAAACCTTACAGGTCACATTAAAGACAGAGTTTAAAATCTTCCTGAGTCCTGCTGGTTTAAGTGAAACCCTTAATAATTCAGTATAGCTCTGTACGTGCATATCAAACCCTGTGGTAGAGCTAAGCACGTTGTAATGAGATAGGAGCATCGCTGTTACAGTGAAGGATGACATGGGCTAAAGGCTTCAGCTACAGCATAAAGTGTGAGATTTAAATCTACTAAAGTGAAATTCAAGGGTGAGATTTGTTTGACTGCAGTCATCTGAGGCATGTTCTTTCAGAATATGCCCTCGGGAAGAAACAATTCAGAAAGGACACTCTGGAGTCTGTCAAGGAGACCATAAGCTCTCCAGCTTGCTTGAAAGGGCAGCTGCTGGGGATAAACAGGGAAGTCCTGCCTGCCAGGGTGCTGGGTTCACAAGGCTTCATTGCTAGTGACTTGCAGACAAGCTTCGAAAGGAAGAAGTGTGAAGGCTCCTACTAGATGCCAAAAGGGAGACTGAAACACTGAGCAGCTGCAGTAAAAAATGGTAAATAGTCAATGATGCACTGAAAAATGCTAATAGAATTTAAAGGCAGGGGACAGATTCTGAATGTGATTCAAATCAATTGACTCCTAAGTGCACTAGCACTGAAGATGCCCTGCAAAAGCTGTACAGCTACTCCATAAGCCTTTCTAATCACAGAACCCCTAACATCCTATGATCATTAGGGATTGGAAGGGACCTCAAAAGATCATCTAGTCCAATTGCCCTGCCACAGCAGGATCACCTAGACCAAGTCACACAGGAACATATTCAGGTGGGTTTTAAACATCTCCAGAGAAGAAGACTCCACAACTCCCCCGGGCAGCCCGTCACCCTCACTGTGAAGAAGTTCCTTCTCATATTTATATGGAACCTCCTATGCTCCAGCTTACACCTATTGGCCCTTGTCCCATCACTAGATGACATTGAGAAGAGCCTGGCTCCATCCTCCTGCCACCCACCCTTCACATATTTATAAACATTAATGAGGTCAACCCTCAGTCTCCTCTTCTCTAAGCTAAAGAGACCCAGATCCCTCAGCCTTTCCTCATAAAGGTTGTGTTCCCCTTCCTTCATCATCCACGTTGCTCTACACTGGACTTCCTCCAGCAGTTCTGTGTCCTTCTGGGACTGAGGGGCCCGGAACTGGACACAGTACTCCAGATGTGGTCAATGTAGGGTTTGCAATAATAAAGGCTCCTTACCTGGGAAATTGCAGTGAAACTCTGAGAACATTGCAAAAGGCTAAGGAACACTGACAAATTTTGATCTTAAAAATCTTTCTTCAATAACAGTTGGAAGAAACTGAGTGCTAACAGTTGTTGGTTCGGTGAAAACAAATTGTATTGGATGACAGCTGTACAATTGCAATTGTAGTACTTTTCCTGTGAGTGTGAGCAGTTTTCTGTACCATCTCAGCCAGCCTAACTCTAGTTATTGACTACATCTTTCCATTGGAAAAAGACAAGTAAACTCATCTAAAAATTAATCTCCTGGAAGGACAGTATTTGCCTATAAAGATCAAAGGTGGAGAAATACACACATATGTATGTGTGTGTATGTGTATATATTGCATTTGGTGCACTGCTGCTTTTCATCTGGGCAGTTCTCAGCAATGCAATTGTGTTCAGAAAAAAATGTGAAACACACTTTAGCTTTTCCAGTAGAGTCCATGGTGCAGCCTCTCAAGCTGCAACCCTCTCCCTCATTCAGCCCCTCACCCTCAAATGAACTGTTAACTCTCATTGAGTCCCACTTCAGTCAGGAAACCAAAGCAAGGCTTTTTTTCTAGTGAGCAAAGTCTGGAGTCTGACAGTCAAACAACAAGAACCAATAACCAACTGTTATAGTTACACTGACCCTTTGCCAGCCAGCTTCCATAGCCAAAATAAAGCCTGGCCTGGCCACAGGCAGCTGGGCAAATGTTCACATAATATGCTAATATTTTTTTCACATTTGTGACTGCTTTGTAAAAAACAGATGTGGAAGAAACATCTCTGCAGCATAGAGAAAACAAGGCTCCTTGCTGTTCAGGGGGCAACACAAGCTGTTTCAGTCTTCTCTGTAATTGCAGTATTGACTTGGGTTTGTTTGGAAGAGGAAGAGACTGAAGAGCAAACATCTTACCCAAGTCAGTTCTTCTCACAGTGAATGGTGTCAATGAATTGCCATGGAACAGTGCTTTGCCCTATAAATACTTCAACAGAGGGCTGCATCTTCCTAACACTCCACAGAGGAATTCAATAACTGAACCCCTCCCTATTTTACCTGTGTTCTGTAGCCATGTCCCTGTGTGAGAAGCTGAGCAAAACACTGCTGGGCAGAGCTCATGCCCACACCAACACAGGTCTTTGTGTATCCCAGGTAAACACCTGTCCTCACCCCAGCTGGTCCTGCTTGTGTCTCCTGTGTGCAGGGAAATAGAGCAATGCAGTAATGCTTCTTCCAAAGGGTCTCATTTCCATGCAGGATATGGATGCCACATCTCAACAGATTCCCATGGAAAGGTGAAACAGCAAAGCCTGGGATCCTGTTACTTTTACTACACTCCTCCATTGGTGACATAATCCCCAGGAGCATCACGGCAGAGCAGCCACACTGGGCAAGTGGAAACCACGGCTGCAGGTACCTTGAGATCACCAGGACAGGTCTACCTCTGTGTGCTGGCACAGATGAGGAGCAGCTTCTGAGGTGATGCTCCTGATCACCATCTCTTTCTGTGATTTTGTTTACGCTGCAGAGTGGAAAACTCCTGTGAACCAGGATACTCTCAGGTGAAATTAAACCTAATGTTCTCCAGCCACAGGCAAGCATTCAGCTCAATGGACAGGCCTGAGCTAATCTGCAATGAGATTCCCTGAAACACTCACAGTGTGACCTTTGGGTCTTCAGCACCACACATTTTGCTTTACAGAGCTGCTCCAACTAGGCTGCACAACTTGCAAATCCACGCTTGGCCTCGTGGATCCAGAGAGGACAAACACAACTGGTTCAGACACTAAATCTGCTTAGCAGGAGAGGAGCAGGGCAGATTGGAAGGAGGTCCTGCTACCACAGACAGTTAACATAAGTGATGTTTGAAGTTAGGTGGTTCAGCTTTCCTCTCTTCTCATCATGCAGCCAGAAACCACTCAAACAAATTCCATTCTACTTTATTGACAGACGCAAAGTTTAAAAGCAGAGGACCAAGTTCTGCAGCTCTTCCATAATAAATACACAATTGCAGGAGGAATTTTTGCTGAAAGACTGCAGACTTTACCCCATTAATTTTACAAATGTCTTGTCTTCAGATGCTACAGTAATTAGCTTAACTCCTTCACACTTTAAGATGCTTTAAAGTGTGCTGCAGGAATGTCTTAGATTTTAGGGCAAAGCTAATTTAAACTTCACTAGCAGTATGATCTCCTGGGATACTGCAGGCAATATTGATTTTTATCTGCAAAGTCTCTTCTCTTAACTGTTGCCAAGATTTTAGATTTTATCGTAATGTATTCACAAATATTTATGGAAACGATAAATCAAATATGCATTGGTTAAAATTAAACATATTTTACACAAGGTAAGATCAGAGCCAGTTTACTTAAATAAAAGTTCTTAGCTGCTTCAGCAGGCTTATTTGTCACTTTTAGGAAAAAACAACCTTAAATCCTGACAAAGCTGTCGCATAAAAGAAAGCTAAATCTGTGGTTATGGCTTCCTGGCTGACACACCTCCTGAGCATACAGCAGCAATCGCGGGAGTCACCACGATGCTTGGAGTGCACCGTGATGCTCAGAGCGCACCATGAGTCTGGCCTGAGAAGCAAGATTAATATGAAGGTGCCCGGATTGTTCCACGGGGAGTCAGCAGTTCATTGCTGTACAGAGAGTGGCAGGGCAACACAGAACAGGCTGTAATCTCAGAGCCTTAGCGATCCCACATGTTTCTAGGGAATTCATATTTTCCCAGAATTGATTTGACTATAGGAATAGTTTGGCCACCAAAATGATGCAGGTGAAATAATACTCATTGGAACTCGTCAGAGAAAATAAGGAAATGCAACATGAGACCTCACCAACTTGTGGATGTTACAGACACGGAACTTGTTCAGTGTAATAAAAGAATCATGGGAAAAGCAGCGGCAGCAAAGGAAGGAAGGTACTCAGCATTTCCATGGCATATAAACGTACATTCACTGTTTTAAAGGGTGACTATTTACTGTTGGCCCTGTAGCCTCAACAGTGCCTGAAGCACATGCATGTCATTCATGATTTTCTGCAGTTCGAATTCAGCACGCTGCTCAAGTTATTGGGAGAAAATTTGTGGGCACAAAGGGTGATACTGAACAATGGCCAAATTCCCCTTGCAGTAACCCAGGCTGGGAGCCAGCTCAGCATCAGACAAACACAGATAAATGGGTCTGCACGTTCTGTGCACTGCAGTTTTTTTGACCCAAATTACGCGAGGTAAGGGTTTACCTCTGCAAAGACAGTTGCAGTTCAGGAGATCTTTAATCTCATGCTGCTTCTATTTTAGTGTGGCCTAGTTAATTGTAACTGGCAAACCTGACATAACACCATCACTCCTATGTCATTGCCTGGTTTCTGGCCACTTTACATCGCTTCACAGGGCAAATAAGCCCATGCAGAGGTCTGTACTGTTACAGCTTGAATTTAAGATAACAGCATCACTGAATGGCTGAGGTTGGAAGAGACCTCTGGAGGTCATCTGGTCCAACTTTCCCTCTTCTCCATGGAGCTCCACATGGAGCTGGTTGCTCAGGACTATGCCCAGATGCATGTACTGGCCCTTTAAAAGTTACTCGGCCAAAAGGAGGATGAAATCATTGAGCCTGTTAGAAAGGGAATGGCAGAGCAAACAGGCAGAATGCAAAGGTTATAGAAAGAGCACATTTGGAATACACCTACAGTGAACCTTTCCTCATCCACATATGACAGCGACTACAACGCATCCACCTTAGACTGAAATAACATCTATGGATGGACCCAAAACAGGTCCTCAGCGATCAACAGAGCCCAAAATAGTGCAGGAACAAAGCTTGAGATTTGTGCCTGTAGACATCTACGGGTGCTGAAACCAGCATTTTTTTACCTGGAGATATTCAAGGTGAGGCTGGACAAGGCTCTGGGTGACCTGATCTAGATGAGGATGTCCCTGCTCACTGCAGAGGTGTTGGGCTAGATGACCTTTGGAGGTCCCTTCTAACCACAGCCATCCTATGATTCTATGATAATTTTTTCTTATAGAAGTAGTGGAGGTCTTTGCTGTCACAAATGGTAGATAGGTGTGTCTATCACTTTTAAGGCCCTCAATGGCATTTTTTTAACCACTTGTTCTGCGATTATTTACTTGACTGGATTTTTTTTTTTAACTTCCTTTGGCTCCCACAGAAATGAACAACTGCATGAACAGCTCCGTCATCAGTTTGGATTTCCACCCCCGCTATATGCAGTGTGTACGACTAAACTGACAGTCCTGCCTTGATCTGTTATGCAGGTCAAATGAAAAACAGGGAAGGAAAAAAACCCCGTCAGTATTTGAAAGACTTATTCCTTTCATATGTTGTTTTTGGTTGCATACTGTGTTGCACGACCCTCTATTTTCTAGGCCTGCTTGGATTTTTTCTCTCTTTCCACTCGGTATGTGATATGACCGCTGTTGGAATTATGCTGTAGCCCACCAGGATTGTGAGCCAGGTACTTCTCATAATGGCAGGTCAAACTAAATGAAAGTCAGAGCCCCACCAGTTCTCACAGCTGAATTCCAGCACTGGATATGACATGGCCAAGGGGAAAATATTGGATTTATTTTTATGAGTTAGTCATAACCCTAATGCCCTTAAGAGGTACTGCGAGAAGTGAATCCATTCATAAGGCCAACAAGGTCACTTTTAACTTGTAAAAATAAATCCAATATTTTTCACTATGTCTTATTAGGTTTGTACAATGCAGCAACCACAGTGGTTTGTTTTAAAAACGTCACTTCCCACAACTGCTTATATTGCTTTTTAGCACGATTCTCCTCTCCCCTGCTCTCTGCTCATGAACTCTGCATTGTCTTTTCCGACTGTCTTTGTGCTTGGAGACTACTGATGAAACACATCCTGTTACTCGAAGTATTCTCAAGTTTTATGTTCAGCCCTTGCTCTAACACAACTCTGCTGTCACAACTCTTTCTGCCTCACACATTTAACACATCCCCGGCATTTCTTCTGATTGCTCCCACACAGCCATAGCCTTTGCTGACCTCTCTCAGTGTCTGCTGCTACCTGAACTGCAGTCAGCAGGAATTCTCAGCAGCATGAATAATCTCTTGGTTGGCCTGGTCAGATAAATAGTCTAATTAGCAGCCCAAATCTGATAGCTTTTCTACCTTTGTCTTACCCACTCAAGGATTCAGTTGCAGTCCACTTAGAAGAGAACGGAATTGCTGTGAAACAACCTGAAACAGTTATCCTAGCCCTCAGTACTTCGGGAGTGTTTGAACAGCATTTCCCCCCCCCGCCCTCATACAGCAAGAGACCATCATACACTTCCTTTTTCTCCCTCACAACCCACTGCACAATTCACAAAGAAGGAGGAAAATGCAGAGGGAATGGGAAGGCATTGCCCACGAGGCAGGCTAGAACAAGTCTGCCACAGTCCCATAACCAAAGAAGGGAGGGAGGTTTCAAGTGACTGTCAACACACAGGGGAGTGGGAAGATTTGGGGTGGTACAGTCACACCTTTTTGTTTGCAAGAGAAATGCAGGGCAGCACTTTGTTCCCAGTGGAGTTTGAACAGCTGAGCCTCAGAAAGGTCAGAGGAGGTTACAGGAGTAAGACAGGAAGCATTTCAGAGGTGGTGAAAGACAGTGAGATACTCATCCCTCCAAAATATGGTGAAGAGGACTGTTTCAGGGATGATACTAATACTTGCCACCAAGAACTTGAAAGAAAGCAGTGAATCAATGAACATGGACAGAGCAGAACAGTTTGCTCTCAATACAATTAAAATTTGTTGGCCAGCTTCTGCTGCTGGGCAGAAGCTTTAGGGGCATTCATAAAAATCTAATTAGAAAATAACATCTCTCTCATGAATTATTAGCTCTTCTCATATCTGGTTGTAATACATTAAATTAAAGTCACAAAAGCAGCAAAATGTACTAAATCAATTAAAATGAGATTTTTATTTTTTTTTTAATGTCAATCACATTCTATTGCTTCCTTTTAAAACACTTAAAAAGAAATGCTGGCTTATGCCAAGAAGTCTCTCCCGAAAAGAGCTGCTTTTTCCCTACAGGAGTGTTCAAAATTTTCTCTAAAAAAAATGAACCATGTGTTTGCTCTCCCCTTTAAGACTAAGTGAAACACAAACAAAGCCGTGAACAGTTATAGGAATTAAATGCTTTCTCTTTTCTTAGTTTTTCCTATATATGTTTCCATTCACTTAAACGTGATGATCCTGCGTTTTTACTGGTGAAGACGCGGCAGTATTTGGCTTTTAGTGATCCATAAATCACATCTATACAACTACAATTTCTTCACCCTTTATCCAAATTCTGAACTAGATTCCTTCCCAGTAATGATTTTCTCCCACTTTGTACTAACGCAAATGACTCTGCAAGGTGCAAAGGAAAAGCAGAGCTTGCTGAGCATCTCAGTGAGAAAAGGCTCTGCATAAGCACAGCAGCTCCAAGCATCTGCACACCACTCTCCTAAAAACAGCACAGCCACAGCTTTATAATATCAAAGCTTCTGCTCCCTGTTTGAGTAGCAGCCCCAGATCATATAGTGCAATTGGAAATCTTGGCACTCGGTTTTCAATAATTCCCTGTTAGATTACTGTCTGTGGAAGAGCATATAACACAACTGCTACAAATGCTGGGAGCAAAATCTTCAATAACAACTTAGCGCATACGATAACTTTCCCAATTTCCTGCATCTACACCACCTATCTCTTTACTCTGGTCTGTAGCAGCTTGTTACTTTATTGAACATCTGCCTTGGGATCCCCTGTCATAAAAAGTAATAAACACATCAATCCAAAAGAAAGAGTATTGCATGGCCCAAAACTACTTAACCAATCAAACTGGCAGCTGGTAGCATGAAACTAAAGGGATAAAACTCAGAGGTGCTTTTTATACCGAGTATTTCTAATGATATTACACACCTGCTGCTGTTTTGCACACCTAGCTGCCTCGCTGCTTCTTAGAAGTTAATTATAGTTTCTAGCACCAATTATAGATTTCAACCTTTGTGGAAATAGCAAGCAATGGGATTAATTTGTAAATCTGCTATCTCGCTGATATTTGACAGCTATTGCTTTGATTCTCCGTCCTACAAAATACAGATAAATTGTCTTGGGAAAAAAGCATTCTTTAACTAAATAATAATAAAAAAGCACAATAAAAATGCCTTGTAGCTTATTATCTATAGACCCCACAACTTGTAACTGTGACTGTAATTATAGTTGTTCTAGTTTCCCCTGCAGGTTTTGCTAAACAAACAAATGAAAAAGATACCCAAAAGGAAAAACAAAAGCAATTTCTGCTCTCCAGTTATCATAATACAAATATCCATAGATGACCTGCATAGAGAGGAGATGAGTTCTAATCTTTCACTGGAGTTCCTTGTAAATTAGAAATTACATTTACTCCAGGTGTATGTTGTTTGCCCAGCTCATATCCAGCTGTAAATTACAGCAGTTTTGCCTTTTGGGAGGAAAAACTCTCTTTTGAAATGTGTCTTATTGACTGTGTATAAATTACCAGCAGCTGATCCATGAAGTAGATTTGAAGGTAGAACTGCCTATAGGCAACTTTCTTTATTGATTGTAGATTGATATTCAGTTGATTTTAAAGAAAAGCAAAACCAAATAAAGCTGCACTGTAATTGCCAACTCTTAATAGGAATAGCAGAAACATTATGTCACATAATATTGTGATCTGATAAACTATTTGTTCTTCATTCTAGGACTCAGATTAGCATGTCCAGGCCATCTTTCCTTCCAATGTTCCCATCCTGTGAGTTTAGGAAGGGGAAGAGGAGAGGGAGCCTATGGCCAGCACAGCCACACCATATGAAACCAGATTAAATGATTTGTTCTTCTGAAATAATGTCTCAATTAGAAAATTAAGCTGCAAAGCACCAGCCTGGATGCAGCACAGCGCTTATGCGTTTTCCTAATTGAAAGTCATACAAATTATATCTCCCAAAATTCACCCAAACCCTTCTATGGATGAGGGCTGAAAGGCTTAATACCTGTCCTGATCCTAGTCAAAGCATCACACTAGCTATTAAAAGCAAACATGAGTTAATAATGTGTGTCCATTGTGGATAATTCTTGTAAGCTTGAAAAATGTTAACTTTTATAGAGCCGAACCATTGTAAAGAACATTACTCTTGATTTATAAGTGTAAGCCAGAGAAACCCTTGGTTATCCCAGAGTTACCAGAAAGAGCTTGTTTTGTGAGCAGCAGAACTAATAGGGCCTAATTTCCCAGGGATTCAAATTCTTTGTCACCAAAATCCTGCTCCTATCCTCTCACCACAATAGCCCTGCTCTCTCCATGTTGTTCAGAGTTTCCTCTGCCCAGGACGCAGACCTTGCTGTGATTGACTGACCAGCTGGCTGCTGTAAATGGGCAGTGATGGCTGTGTTCTGGCAGCTCCTTCTCAGGAGAGACACTGCTATACCTGTCCCTTCTTTTGCCATGTTCCATTCTGCACAAAAATGTCTCAGCTTTGATCTCCAAGACTTGTAGTTTTATTTCATATTTGATTCAAGTTGGCCATCAATTCAAAACTCTTTAGGATAACCAAGATGAGCAACACATGATGAAAATGCATTCTGCTTCTCCCCATCTAGGAGAGAGTTAAAAACCATGAGAGCAAGCAACAGAGGTACCACAACCTTGTTCTACAGATGGAAGAGTCATGACGAAAAATTTCTATGTCTGGTTAATCACAGACTATGTTAACTTACTGTGCCAGAAGCACTACTTGCTGCAAACCACCACAGTCAACTCAGAACAATGAAGGAACATTCCCACCTACCTTTCTGCTTTTAAACACGTCCACCAGCTTCTTCTAGCCTCTTTGAGTTCCTTCACATCAGGTTTCTAGCTCATTCCACTACCACAGGTTCAGGGCTTCCTACACTACTATAGGTTTAAGGAAGCTGGAAAGGTAAATGGAGCTTATGTATACCATAGAATTACAGAACCATCTGACTTGGAAGTGACCTCTAGAGATCATCTCAACCAACTCCCTCAGTAAAGCAGGGCACACTGCACAGGACTGCATCCAAGTGGGGTTTGAATATCTTCAGAGAAGATGACAGCCTCTCTGGGCAGTCTGTTCAGGGCTTTATCATCCACACTGGAAAGAAGTGTTTCCTTATTTCTAAATTAAACTTCTTGTATTCCAGCTTGTGCCCAGTGCTCCTTGTCCTGTTCCTGGGCACAAATGGAAACAGTCTGGCATCCTCCCTGCAGCCACCCTCCAGATATTTACAGGTGTGGATCAGGGCTCGACTCAGTCTTCTCTCCAGGCCAAACAGTCCCAGCTCTCCCATCATTTTCTCATAGAATAGATGCTCCAGGCTCCAAATAATCTTTGTTGCCTGAATATGGTGTAGTAACCAAAGCGACAGCGTAGCATGCTGTGGGGGCCCTAGCCTCTGGAACCCCACACATCCTACCTGGCTTGCCACCAATGTTGTGGATCACAGACCCTGACCATAATTCTACCAAGTGCTCCCACCTAATGTGTCAGACACAAAAGGAGAGTTTGACAAAACCCCTTACGATCTGCAGGCAATAAACAACTCAGAAGAAAGGCCTCAAGCATTTTAATTCACTCAAACCTTGCTGTAAAAAACACTCAAATTAGCTAAAGCATTACATATGGGCTTCCATTTCCAGTCACCTTAGACTCACTGCAGCTGTGGATAACCACACCTGACATGCTTCAGGCCTAGAGCAGGGTGCCACCTTGTACATCAGGCAATTCTCCTCTGTCAGAAGCAGCCATTCCTGATGCCATTGTTCTGACTCCTATATAATTCTGCACTTATACGAGAACCACCTTCATGACACACACAAGGACATAAGGAACACACTAAAGCAAAAACCTACTCCTCCCACTAAAAACATTAATATTTTTACTGCAGATAGCATTAAATAACTGTGAACTGCCTCTAGAAGAAACAACTACAGCTTGCTCACCGGGTGTTGCTGGTGCCCAATATGATGGTCTAGTCCTTCCTAGCTGAACATCTCAGTTGTCCTGTAATAGAAATATTCAAATGATGGTATTTGAAGAGGAGGAAGTCCCATAACAGCAGATTATACACAAGTGCACACCTTGTGAGATGGACCTAACTCTTCATTCTACCACTGATTTTCAATTTCCACCTTTAAAAAAAAGTCCTTCCTCCACCAAAATCCTTCCTTTGTTTACCAATGGTCCTGGCTAACTGGGGAGGTCCCAGTAGACTAGAAATTAGCAAATGTGATGCCTATCACATCTGCTAATTTCCAGAAGGGCTGGAAGGAGGATCCTGGAAACAACAGGCCTGTCAACCTGCCCTCAATGCTGGGGAAGGTGATGGAGCAGGTAATCTTGAGTGCCATCATCACAGGACACATACAGGACTACCATGGGATCAGACCCAGTCAGCACGAGTTTATGAAAGACAGGTCCTGCCTAACTAACCTGATCTTCTGCAACAAAGTGACCTGACAAGTGGATGAGGGAAGGGCTCTGAACGTTGTCCACCTGGACTCTAGTGCAGTCTTTGACACTGTTTTCACAGCACCTTCCTTCAGAAACACCAGGCTTCGATGCTGCACTGGATAACAAACTGACTGGATGGCTGGGCCCAAAGGATGGTGGAGAATGGAGTTAAGACTGGCTGGCACCTGGCCACAAGTGGTGTCCCCAGGGCTCAGTACTGGGGCCTGTTCGCTTTACCATCTTTATCACTGAGCTGCAGGAGGGGATTGGATGCACCCTTAGCCAGTTTGCAGATGACACCAAGCTGAGGATGTGTGTCCTTCTGCTGCAGGGCACAGAGGCTCTACAGAGGGATCTGGACAGGCTGGATCGATGGGCAAGATTGATTGTACGATCAGATCAGGCAAGGACCTGGAGGTATTGATTGACAGTCACCTGAATACCAGCCAACAACGTGCCCAGGTGGGCAAGAAGGCCAGTGGCATCCTGGCCTATATTAGTGTGGCCAGCAGGAAGAGGGAGGTGGTCATCTCCCTGTACTTGTACTGGTGAGGCCTCACCTTGAGGATTGTGCTCAGTTCTGGGCCCTTCACGACAGGAAGGCCGTTGAAGTGCTGCAGCGGGGCCGGAGAAGGACGACAAGGCCTGTGAAGGGTCTGGAGCACAAATCCTGTGAGGAACAGTTGAGAGCTACAGTAAGTGTTTTATATCTAATCCCTAACGAAATAATCTGGTAGATAACTGACAATGGCACCCAATTGCTTCTGTTAATTTTGATGCATGTGGTCCTTGTGAATGTTTGAGGTGTTTTCTTCTCTGTGCTTACATTATCTCTAAGACTGCTGGCAAGGCCGCTCGCTTGAGGAGGGTGGAACTGCAGCGCAGCGCCTCGTTATTCTGTGCACACTGTTGGGCGACGGCCAGGCAAAATCACTTCACTGGGTGTTCATCTGCCCTCCTAATGGACGCAAGGGCTAAACACCTTTCCCTGGATCACTTTCCTGTGCTTAAGTACACAAGTTCCCTAGCTGTGGAGCGTGCCTGCTTGTTCGCACTAGGCCCAGCACAAAGATTTACGTTGCTCTGCGTGACCATATCCATCATCCATCACTACTTGAGAGAGTCCAACAGAGGGCTGTGAGAATGATGAAAGGACTACAACAGCTGCCTTATGAGGAAAGGCTAAGAGACCTGGGGCTTTTTAGTCTGGAGACAATAAGACCGAGAGGATCTCATTAATGTCTATAAATCCATGAGGGCTGGGTGTCAAGAAGGCAGGGACAACCTCTTTTCACTTCTGCCCTGGGATAGGATGAGGGGCAATGGAATCCAGCTTGAGCACAGGACGTTCCACCTGAACATGAGGAAGAACTTCTTTACTTTGAATGTTACAAAACGCTGGAACAGGATGCCCACAGAGGGTGTGGAGTCTCCTTCTCTAGATACTTTCCATAACTATCTAGATGCATTTCTGAGTGATCAGCCCTAGTTTTGGTCCTGCTTTGGTAGGGGTATTGGACTGGATGATCTTCAGAGGTCCCTTCCAACCCGTAACACTCTGTGATTCTGTGACTAAAGATGACTTTCTTTAGCCAAATTAGCTACCTGAAAGTTAGACAAGCAAGTTACCTTCACTCTCCCTAGAGTCCCTAGGCTTCTCAGAGGCAGTTCATCCTAACCTAAAATAAACACCAAAAATGAGTTGAATGACTGACTGTCTGGAGCTACTTCTTGGTTTTCATTCATTATGGAAACCACCTTAGGATATGGACCTAAGTGTCAAAAGATCTTCACTTAAGTAAGATGAATGTACAGTTCTGCCTCTGGTTCCAAAATTATGGCAACCTGGTATGTAAAACAGAAACATGAAATTATCTGAGAAGATTTCATCCATGTATGAACACAATTATGCTGTTTTAAAAACTGATGTACTATATTCTTCTAGTGAAGATGGGAAAAATGATACTAGGAACAACCATGATAAATAGTTTTGTCTCTCACAATGGAGACAGCATAGGCTACCTCTCTTCTTCCTCTGAAGAACTTCTTCTAAAGCAGTTACACCTAGGAGAGAAGACAGTACTTCATTTCTGTGCAGAATAAGGAACTAAAAAGCCTGTTCAAACTGTGCAAAGTATTTTCAGTGAGGAGTCCAATCACACACATGCTGTATTTTTTCAACCACTGATTCCACCTATCCAATCAACCATCAGCTTGTATTGAATTTATTTTTGTTCAAGCTGCCACACTAAAGCTACGTGTACACCCAGTATGACCAGCAGCACCACTAAATGCTATTAATGGAGCAGGGAGCAGCAATGGAGATGGCAGTTTTACTGCTACTGTGATTTTAAGTGGAATCTGTATTTGCCACCTAGTGTTTGAGTTTGCAGATGTCACTCCTATTCCAGCTGCAAATACAAAGTCCAGATACCTGCTTCTTATTGAAAGCTACAGCAATGTTCTTACAGACTTAATTTTCAGGACTTCAGACTTAAAAACCCTATTAAACCCCTAAATACCTCACATCTTCCAACTGACAACTGGACACTAATATGATTTGATCACAGTGCTACGGAAAACTAAAACCATGTATTTTGATACTTTTCTTGCTTTGGGGTTTAGCGAATTTACACAGAACAGCTTTAATCCAGACTTCCCATGTCACAGATCTTAGATCTTCCCACATCACTGGAGCCTTAGTACCTGTCTGGGCCACCAAGGGCCACTGAGATGCACATCATAGAATAAATAAGTTCTTTCATCTGTAAGAGCAGACTTGTATTGTCCTCCCTGCCTTCCAAGCAGTTCACTTGTCTGTAGATAAACATGGACAGCGAGGGGCACTGGTGGCAGGACAGGATTTAAGGAAGGGGTCAGGAGTGGATCGGTTCATGCGTGTAAAAGCAGCAAGCAGGACAAGCACCACTGGACAGGCATGGCATGAATGCACTTTCAGGAGCAAAAGGCATTCACTCCACAATATTTGTCCATTTCTTAGGTTACAGAAACACACCAAAATCAGAGAAAAAAAAGGGTTTTTTTTCCTTTCAATTTTAAAAGAATTGGTTTTTCCCCTCCCACTTTGTACAGAATATGGCCACCACTCCCTGTCAGCAGGGTGAGACCAGCAGCGTTGCTCAAGGGCATACAGACTGGGATGCGCTTGCATACAGCATTTATGTAGCATCACATTTTTCTGAATTTGCTCGATTTTACCCTCATGTTCTGAAGAAGGCTACTTGCCCATGAACACAAGGCTCCTGCGGTGTGGAAAAACCCGCTGTTGACTTCAGTGCTGGCACACTCACAGCATGGCTCCCATTCAGTTTTGCTAGTTTGATCCCATTTACACTGCAAAAACAATATTTTCTACAGAACCACAGAATTATTGAATCTGGAAAAGCCCTCTGAGCTCATTCAGTCCAGCCCATGACCTAACATCACCACAGCAGCCAGACCAGGGCACTAAGGCCAGTCTGTCCTTAAACACCTCCAAGGATGGGGACTCCACCACTTCCCTGGGCAGTCCATTCCAAGGGTCTGATGACCCTTTCCATGAGGAAGGGCTTCCTAACATCCAACCTAACCCTCCCCTGGAAGCTTCAGGCCCTGCCCACTTGTCCTGGGAGAAGAGCCTGACCCCCAACCTGACTACAGCCTCCCTTCAGGGAATTGTTAAAAGGGAAGAGGTACCCTCTGAGTCTCCTCCAGGCAAAACATCCCCCTTCTCCCTCAGCCTTTCCTCATCAGACTTTCCCTCTAGTCCCCTCTATTTTCAGACCAAACACACTAGATGCATTGATGTTTCATCATCTGCTCTTACTACCCCATCCCAGAAAGCCCCACTGCAGTTATGGGTGAGACCTTATTCATCCAACATGTCAACAGTGCCCCGGCTGACTCTTGCTACCTGCCTGTGAAGGAGTTAAAATCCCAATTTCCCTATTGCATGGCATTTGAAAGATAAAACCTGTTTATTACAGTGTGGATCAAACCTCTGGCTCACACCAAAGTTGCTCAGCAAAGCATTTGGCCTTCTCTTTACATCCCA
This sequence comes from Phoeniculus purpureus, assembly GCA_028565055.1. NCBI lineage: Eukaryota > Metazoa > Chordata > Aves > Bucerotiformes > Phoeniculidae > Phoeniculus > Phoeniculus purpureus. The sequence goes on from JAOXOE010000720.1 coordinate 5,954,132, forward strand.
TTTTAGCAAATGTTGTGTTTTATAAGATAAAATGATAAATGGCCTGACTCGAATGACCGCAGGGTATCCACTTTCCTGCTACTCTATTTAAAAGGTTTCTGTGAACATTTTACACACCTTATTGTGTGGCTGTGGCTGTCTAATAGCAAAGGAAACAATTGCCTCTGATGTCCACAAAGGCAGGGCATACCACACAGGTGCCATGTTTTACAACTCCACTATATCTTGTCATTCAGAAGTGCTCCCTGAACAAATTGCCTGTCATATTTAAAGATAAAATCTGACAGTGCCAGAGCTGACAAGCAGTCCTCAGCCCTGACATACAACACGGAGCTGAATTCTGCTAGGTTCACTGTAGATGGATTTGTCTTTAGAGATTCACAGCAAAGCCAACCGCTGGCAGAGCAGCACAAATTATTTCAAAACATTGCTAAGTGTCAGACTTTATTAAATGGTTGCTTTAAAAAGAAGGGGGAAAAAAGCTTCCATGTTAGCTTGAGACAAGAACTGTATGGAAATGTTTTCATATGTTGTACTTCTCCATAGAATAATGAGGTACGGTGCTTCTAAATAACAAAAATGCTGCAGCTCATTTCAGGAAATGTATAGTCATGGCTCCTTAACACTGGGGTACAGTTACACTACAGAAGCTTCTGTTCCTTTATGTCTTGTTCCGTGACACTCTGAAAGGCAGGAACAGTAAATAAGAAGGAATGACACAGCCTTTTCTGTGACTGCTCAGGTGGTTCCTGGGGAAAGGTGGAGGGTTACATTGCAACCCTGCAATGTGATCTTCTGACAAACTGCTGGAGTACTGCAGCTGATGGTTACCAACTTTTCAAAAGAGACAGGCAAGGTAGGAGAGGTGGTGAGCTGGCCCTCTATGTTAGGGAGAATTATGAATGCGTAGAACTTAATGGTGGTGACAACAGAGTTGAGAGTTTATGGGAAAGAAATCAAAGGAAAGGTTAACAAGACAGATGTCATTGTGGCAGTCTTGCTACAGATCACCCAACCAGGATGAAGAGCTCGCTAACATACTGTACAGACAGCTGTGTGAGGTCTCTCGATCTCTATTCCTTGCAGAGACTTCAACTTTCCAGAAGTATGCTGGAAATACAATACAGCAGTGAGGGAAAAGTCCAGAAGGTTTCTCAACTGTGTGGGAGATAACTTCCTAACACAGATGGTTAGGGAGCCAACAAAGGGAAATGTAGTCCTTGACTTGCTACTTGTTAACAGAGAAGATCTTGTTGGAGTGTAATGGTTGGAGGCTGTCTTGGACAAAGTGATCATGAAATATTATGGTTCTCAATTCTTGGTGAAGCAAGGAAGGGGGCCAGCAGAACTATCACATTGGACTTCTGGAGAGCAGACTTTGGTCTCCTTCAGAACATGGTTAAGAGAGTCCCTTGGGAGACAGTTCTGGAGGACGTGGGAGCCCAGGAAGGCTGGACATACTTTAAAGAGTTAATTTTAAATGTGCAGGAGCTGACCATCCCCAAGACACGTAAGACAAGACAACAAGGTAGGAGACCAGCTTTGCTGAACTGAGAGTTTTGGCTGGAACTCAGGAGTAAAAGCAGAGTTTATAGTCTCTGGAAAGGGCGGGACGGGCAATTTATAAGGATTACAAACATGCACTGAAGTTATGTAGGGGGAAAATTAGGAAGGTCAGCTAGATCTAAAATTGGCCACTGTGGTGAAGGATAACAACAAAAGGTTTTATAAGTACATTAACAGTAAGAGAAGCAATAGGGGTTGTCTCAACATGTTGTCAGATGCAGAGGGGAACACTGTCACCAATTATCAAGATAAGGCTGAGGTGCTTAATGCCTTTTTTACCTGTCTTTAATAGCAAGATTAGTAGTTCCCTGGATGCACAGCCCCCTGAGATGGAACACAGGGATGGGTAACAGAGTAGGCCCTTCATAGTCGATGAAGAAATGGTTATGAACCTACTTCATGAGCTGAATGCTCATACATCTACTCCCCTCTACTCCGCTCTGGTGAGACCCCACCTGGAGTACTGCGTCCAGTTCTGGAGCCCTTATTACAAGAGGGATGTGGACATACTGGAGTGTGTGCAGAGGAGGGCCACGAGGATGATCAGAGGGCTGGAGCACCTCACCTGTGAGGACAGACTGAGAGAATTGAGGCTCCGAGATGACCTTCTTGTGGCCTTCCAGTATCTGAAAGGGGCCTACAGAAAAGCTGGGGAGGGACTTTTTAGGATATCATGTAGGGACAGGACTGGGGGGAATGGAGCAAAGCTGGAACTGTGTGGATTTAGACTGGATGTGAGGAGGAAGTTCTTCAGCGTGAGAGTGGTGAGAGCCTGGAATGGGTTGCCCGGGGAGGTGGTTGAGGGCCCATCCCTGGAGGTGTTTAAGGCTGGGCTGGATGAGGCTCTGTCCATCCTGATCTAGGGTGGGGTGTCCCTGCCCATGGCAGGGGGGTTGGAACTGGATGATTTTTCAAGGTCCCTTCCAATCCCTGATGATTCTGTGATTCTAAGTCAGTCATGCTCATCGAAAGAGACCTTGCTAGACCCTCATCTTACAAAAAGCACAGCACGTTGCAGTATTCCCCAGCATCTGTTTTCAGGCCCTCAGCTCAGTTTGCTGAAGTGAGAACATCAGAAGAGTAAAGGCACCTTTTATATCCCCGGGTATCAAGTTTGATTTCCTTCAAGATCCTTGTTCCTTGTTTTGCCAATGCATATTTAATCTACATCTATCACTAAAACTAAATGCCAACATGCTAACAGGAAATTTAGTTGTGCAATTGGGTGCTCAAGCCTGGGTCCTGGCAAAGCATCGGGCACATCACTTTGTTATAGTGTTTATAGCCTGGAAGGACAGAAAAACCATCCTGTATATTTGAATCAAACCACCCAACTGATACAGATACTTCAAATCTGTTGTAACGGTTAATTACAGTTACAATTTTGGGAATTAAAGAGCAGTGAACAAGTGAAACGCTGACCTTTTCCTTCATGTGGGTTCTTTGATGCATTCTGCTTTGCCCTGGTGCTTTGACAAAAGCTCAAGATTTGTCTTATCACATCTCTGGTTCAGATGAGGCATTCAAATGTTGAAAGTCAAGAGGGATTTTTCTCTTGCTGTTCTCAGCCCTTCAATTCAAAAGCAACTATTTCTACGAGCCATGTAATTCCCAAGTGCCTGATTTTCAGTTCCTAAAGAAGAACTGCTTCACCGTGTGACCTGGGTTTGATTTGTCTAGAAACTGTGAGCTTCAGTTGCTTTCTGGATGGGTAGTAGAGGTGCTGTTTTCTATAGGGCTAAACGGTGAGGAGTTGCCAAAATCAAGTCTTTGGGCAGTGGAAGCCTCTTCTCTTCTCTTGCTCATGTCTCTGTGACTCTGAGACACATAAATAATTTCAGAGTTTTTAGGTTTGGGTGGTTTTTTTTTTAAAAAAGAAATGTTGTGTCCTTGAAGTGAACCCTGAGTTTGTAAATCGTTCGCTACTGTTAATTCTACTGCTCTTTTGTCCCCCTCCAATGCCTCCTGCTCTCAAAGACCATAGTTCATACCTGTTCCTTTGCAAAGCTGACTTCTGCTGTTAATAGGCATAGACATGAGCCTTTGCTGTGGAAGAACACAATAAATACTTTGTAAAGTTCTAATATAATGGAAAGAGGAAAACAAATCAGGGTAACCAAATAAAGACATTGAGTCCTATGTGGGTGTCCTGCACTTAGAAACCTGTGATCACAGCTACAGTTCACAAGAATATAAATAGCTAGCAGAGGTTTTGAGATTCTCAATAACTTCCTCTCCTCTGGGTTTTTCAATAATGTTGGAAGTTAAGGTTATTGTTTCATCCTAGCAAACACTGAAAGTACCCAAGATGAGAAGCGGGGCTTCAGTTCACAAGCAGGATATTGTACATAGAGTCTTTGTCTTTGCCCTCCAATATTGCATGCATTAGGTGGCACGGAAACACTGGCAGCACCTAGAAATAGAAGCTTTTACTGTTAAATGAAAGTGCTAAGTATCAGTTTTCCTTACAACACATCTTCTGCACCTGTCTTGAAGCGACAGCTATCAGTAGTAGCTTGTAGTACTGTCTGTGTGACCGAGGCAGAAGAGTCTTCACGGAAACTCCAAAAATGAAGGGACTGGCTGTGCTACCCAATGGTGTATGGTTGCACCCAATAAAGGAGGATCCAGTGTAGTTTCTAAATATTAGTATTTTCAGAGGTAGTAAGAAAATGAAAGCATAGGAAAGTTAAAATAATAAACTGTTGAAGATTTTTCTGTTCCACAAAAACAGAAATATTGCAAATCAGCGGTACAAAATGGGGTCACTCATTTGTGACATCTTTACTCTCTGTTTCCTGATTATTCTTTTTAAGAAAAGTTCCATAATAACATCAGTAGAAGACAACGTAATTTGCTTTTTGCTGAGGCCGAAGTGAAAACCCCGAGTATTTCAGCGTGGTAGCTTAGCTGAAGCCCAAAACACAACGTAGACATCACCCAAGCACGCTTGAGGCTTCTGGAAAGCAGTATTTCCAAATGTAAAGCTTTTAATGGAGAACAAATGTTCTAGATCTTATGCTCGTAGCGACCAATTTTAGAATCAAAAACGTGTGGAATGGAAGACGGGACACTTGCCTTACAGAGGGAGGGTCTCTGGTGTAGTCATCCTTGCTTGTGTGGGTTTCCCCAACCAGGCTGTAAAGCAATCGCTTCTGGGTCATGTAGAGCAGAGCAGAGGCTGCAAAAAACCCACTTGTGAGCTTGTGGAAATCTACTGAGGAGATGACCTACTTCAGGTCCTGTTTTTGTTGTGCCTGAACTACTGGTTCTGCCCTTCAGTGTTCTCTCAGATGAAGCAGTTCGTGCAAGGACTGCCTCAGTTTCAAGCAGCAGTGTAGCCATGAGTTTGGTCTGCAGAAATCTTAAACCCTGGCTTCAGGAAGGAGAGTAAATGGGGTGATGAAGCTTCGAAACCTTGAAAAAGTAGGAACCAAGCTTGGCAAGTAGTGGACAACAGAGTAAACTGGTAAATACATCAACTGAAGATGCTTTTCTACCATTATAGGCAAAGCGACGAGAAGCAGAGTCGTACTAAGGCATTGTGATTGCTGCCAAGTATTAGCCAAGGAGGTAAACCAGAGCTGAAATCTCTTGAGGCTGAACTTGAAAAGCCATTTCTGTCTCTGGTCAAGATAAGGTACAACTGTATTTCCTTGACTCTGTCACGGGCACCCGGCTAAGAGAATAAGGCAAAGACTTTGTTTCTTCAACTGAAGGTTTCATTGGCTGTTCTTCACTAGCAATAGCTACAGAGCCACAGTTCAGCCCTCTGTTTCTGGCTTAGCCAACTTGTATCTAACTGCCTCTCACCAAGCTCTGAGCTGCATAAACCTGTTCCAGCACAGAGGTACCCAGGGACTGTTAAAATACGACCTAACTAACGTTTACCTAGAACTATTGTTAATCTGCTGAGAGCCGGCAGTGCTGTAGAACTGACGGTGAAGTGCAGAGCCTTCTGAAATCATCTCCTCTGTGTATTCCTTTCTCTTTATAATTCTTTTTCTTCTATTTAATAGAACTGAAATAATTCAATATATTCAATATTTGGTCAGATCTGAAACACTGTTTGTGTCATTCTGGTGAACATACATCACTCCTTTTTCAGAAATAAAAGCCCACCTGAGTAACTAGCCAGGAGTTTTTCCCCACCACGCCTAAAAGTAGCTGGAGAAACGAGGCACATCTCCATCCACCTGCCTGTGCTGCCTGCCCTCTCCTTGTTAATGCATAAACTTAATCTTCTGGGTACGTGAATCACTGTGAGTACCCGTTTGGCTGAGTAGCACCGTCTGTGCGAGGGACTTGTGGGAGTCCTTGGGGAAACACAGAATCACAGAATGTTAGCGATTGGAAGGAACATCAGAAGATCACCTAGTCCAATCCCCCTGCCAGAGCAGGACCACCCAGACCAAGTTGCACAGGAACGTATCCAGGCAGGTTTTAAGCTCAGGAGAACTCTACTCTTAACACAACCTGCTTTAGAAGGCGGCTGAACAGGGTTAAGGTTGAATGAAAGGCACATTGCTAGTGTTTTCCTCTGGGATGTTGGTACAAGGAATTCTCGATTTTAAAGGCAAGGGCAGCAGGGAAGTGTTTGCTTCTGAGATTTTTTTACTTTCTCCCTTACCACTATTTTAAGCACAGCAGGACATGTTTTCTTTGGTAGAGAGGCTGGAAAGAAAAAAGCCATGCACTTCACTTTTAAAAGACCTGGAAGACATTTCTGGAGGCATCACATGTAGCAAAAGTGCCATTTGCAGCAAGACTGTCTCCTGACTGGTGTGAAATTGAACTCTCTGTATGGGACTTTCTCCTTCCTTGAACGTGTTTTCCTTCCTCTGTTACCAGCGCTGCAGTGTGCCTGCCAGCAGCTCTCTGGGACCCGAGTCCCCTGCTCTTATCAGTCAAGTAGTGCCCTCCAGCAGAGTGCACCTGGAAAACCACTTCTTGCCCTCGTGCAGAAAAGTGCCACATCTGTGACTCGGCTTCGCTCACTGGCCATGTCCATAGCTGGTCCCCTTCCAACCGCTTCACTTCCTCATTGCCCGCTCACTTCATACTGTGAGCTGACATAGCAGCAGCCAAGTCATTCTTTGCACCATTAAACTTGTCAGTTTACGTCTTTCTTACTCAGGAGTTGCAGCAAATACAAAGCTTAGATTTCAATTCTTCCCATACACAATTCCCTTCTTTTTTCAGCAGAAAGGTTTCATGTTTTTCCCCTTCACCACTGGTCAGCATGGCTTTACATCCCACACGTGCTGATGTCTCTTCTCTTGCAGATGATCTTCCTCCTGAATCTGTCCAGGTGAGTTGCTACTTAATAGGGTTGTCCTATCTAAACTTCATTCTGGGATGCTCTTTTATCACGGAGAGTATCCATAGGAAAAAGGGAGAATTGGGATTTGTGGTTTTCCTAATCTCACACAAAGGCACTGGGGATCCACGCGTGCCTGGCAGTAAGGCTGGAACACAGGAGAGACAGGATCCAGCCCTGCTGTCGGATCATGGAACAGTTCAAGAGGCACACTGCCTGGCACCCCATGGCATGTGTACAGCTTGTCCCCAGCATTTCCCACATTCCTTGACGCGCTGACCAGGCGTGGTCATCTTTGGCCCAGGAATGTTTCTCTCACACCTTCTCTCATTCCCTTCTTGGCTGGTCTGAAGACATACCTAAGTCTCAAGGGCTGCCTCATCGTGCTTCCAGAGGGAGACGGGCAGGGCAGGACTGATGTTGGAAGGTAGTTTTTCTTTTCTGTCTTTGTGCCAGGCTAGTGGTAAAGGTTTAAGGAGTTCCCAGAGGGAACTTCTAGGAAGCAACTTATTCTATTTATAGATGTTCTTAGAGCTTAAAAAGATTCTGTATGCGGTCTTGGTGCCCTGTCTCTGGTAATATGCTCCCCATGTGTGAACAGAGCTGCTTTCGTCTCTCTCCCTTTCCCCAGGATTTACTGTTTCAGCCCCAGTACATCCTCTTGCACTTTACTCTTTCCTCATCCTTACGTTCTGTCTCCCGCTTCATACAGCCACCGAAAGAGCTGCGGGGTTTTTCAGTATTTAAAGAACCATTATTAGATTCATTTGTTAATTGAGCAGTAAATCATCAGACATCAGTGCTGGCCAATACACTGGTATTGTAAAAACAGGGTTTCTTTTTGTAAACACAGCCACCTTTTAGACCGTGCATGCCTTACACTGGTGATGCAACCTCCCCAACCCCTGAAGTAGAAGACCAAGGTAATTTTGTGTGTTTACACAAGTTCAAAAGTTGTGTGTCCAGCTTTTAAGCGCTCTGAGGCACAGCAGTAAAGCAAAACTTCTTTCCTCTGAAGGTATCTGTTCACATGATCAAAGACACTGTCTTTGATTCGAAATGGGAGAAACATTTCTACGTTGTAGATGTAGAATTTTAGATCTTGAAACCCCAGTGTTTGGATTAAGGATGGGTTTCAGTTTCCAGCTTGGTTGAGGTGAGGTATAAATAACGGAGGCCACAAAGCACTGGTTTTGGAGTCTAGCTTTCACTCTCATCTTCTGCAGTGAACAGCTGAGATCCCTGGTAGGAGACGAACCTAAGAGGCCATAAAGTCCTGTGATAACAGCCCGTGTGGGTGACTTCGCTTGACCTCAGCATCACATTTTGCCCCAGTACAAAGCAGCAGCTGAACTGATTGCAATTAACTGAAGGTAGCTCTTGGGGAAAGACACAAATCACCAATTTACATTTTCAGTGGGGAAAAAGGATGTCCAACCATTGCGCTGTGCAATGGAAGCAGACAACAGACTTCCAGTTTCTACTCAGCAACGCGCTGAGAGTTTGCGCTTCGGTTTGCTGTGACTTCCCATAACCGAAACGGTAACTATAACTTTTTCTCACAACCACAGTAAGAGCAGGGCCAGAGCATCTTTTTCTTGCCATTTAAAATGCGATGAAGTGAGATCTGCTTAAGCTCCAGTGCCCGCTACCTCCAGGCAGCAGGATGCAATATTTCAGCCTCCTGAACAAAGCTGATTATTGGACCCAAAAATCCTCTGGCAGTTTTTACTTTTTCTTTTTTCCCCTCCTTTCTTTCGCTTCTTTCTTTTTTCTTCTTTACCTTTGTCTTCTCTCTTTCACCAGGTGTTCTCGTGTGTCTATTGCCCAGCGTTTGCACCCCACTGTGTATAGAACTGGGGAGGGTTCTGGGAAAGCTGAACTAAATGATCTCTTGGTTTACAGCACTGATGAAAAAGCCTAGAATGTTTGATTCTCTCTAGCTACTCTTTCCGGGACACAGTAACCTCAGCATGCAGGTTACCAAATGCTCTTTTGAAGAACAGCTGAAAACACAATTAGGCAATGGTACTTGGAGAGGTTCATCCTCCTCCCATTGCCTGCCTCAGAGGGATCCCCCTGTGCCCTTCCCTTGCAATAGACTCGCTGTTGACTCTCTCACTTTCAACCACAGCATCTGGTTTACAGCTTTTGTGTGGCTCAGTCCCAAAAACTGCATCAAAACCAAACAGAGCCTCTTTTTAGTCAGAATGAGGAAGAGGAGAGACCTGAACGTCCTCGTGTGGACCGCTGCTGTGCTGGCATGGGCCCTAAGCAAAGGTTCTTTACGTTGCTCTTGTACGAACTAAAAGGAAAATGTGACCTGATGTGCTCTTGGGGGAAAGCATAGGAAGAATAATGAAGCAGAAAATGTTGGAGATACTTCATTAGCTGGCAAATGAAGGAGCAGACCTAGCTCTTCCCAGTTAAACTTTTCTGAAAAGAGGAATTAGGATGTTTAATTTTTTTTTAATGATTTTTATTCCAAACCTTCTGAATGGCAGTTACTGTACGATTGACTTAATTAAATGTCTTGCAATTGGAACTAAGTGAATTACTGGACTTCACTGTGGACTGGGTGCTGTATTGTGCTGCTGCTGTGGCATCTGGTGTTTTTGTTGCAAATTAGGTAGAGGAAGACTCAGGGTTGTGGTGCTCTTGTGCAACTCCGTATATTTACTCATAAACCATCATACTCTTCATCCACATCACATCGCAGGAGCAAGGATCAGTTATTCTTATTGGTTTCCCCTTTTTTCAAACTGCATACTGATGTTTTATGTGTTCAACTGTTTCCTAGGAGGAAAACACTTTGAATAGTCGAACAGATTCCTTAACCAGCGGAGAGATTCCACGGAGCAGGTCAGAGGGGACTCTGATTGACGTAGATGTCCAAACACCTTCTGCCAACCACAGTATGTCTCTTTTGCTGTTTTCTGTGTAAAAGCTGTCCACCTTAACTCTCTGTATCTGCAAAACTCTCAGTGGTGTGTCGTGCACTACTCAGGCCTTCACAGATGTCCTCGAGGTCAGAACACAAGGGCTTGTCTCAAGGTCCACCGAAAGAAACTTGCTAGAACATAAAAGAAGTCTTTTGTCTCCTGCCATAGTATTTGTGGATCAGGCAGGTTGTGAGGAAGTGCTGGAATCATTAATGGATAATTAATGACTGATAACATGACTAAATGTTACTTAGATTTGTTTACTAGGAGTCAAGACGAGGAAGAGAACAGGGAGTTCTTAAAAGCCTGAATTGTGCTGGTGGATGAAAAGCTGGACGTGAGCCACCAGTGTGCAATCGTAGCCCAGGTGGCCAATCACATTTTGGGCTGCATCAGAAGAACTGTGGCCAGCAGATCAAGAAGGGTGGATCTGCACCTCTACTGTGCCCTGGTGAGTCCTCACCTGGAGTGTTGAGCCCAGTTCTGGAGCCCCCAGCACAAGAAGGACATAGACAGACTGGAGCACATCCAGAGGAGGGCCATTGAAATTATTAGGGGAGTGGAGCCTCTCTTGTTCGATGCTGAGAGAGTTGGGGCTGTTCAGCCTGGAGAAGAGAAAGGTCTGAGGGGACCTTTTGACGTTGCAGTACCTGAGGGGGAGCCTACATGAAGGCAGGGGAAGGTCTTTTTGAGAAGGTTTGTATGGATAAGACTAGGAGCAACAGGTTCAATCTGGGAAAGAATAGCTTTAGACTGGACATTAGAAAAATATTCTTCGATGTGAGGATGGTTGATAACTGGAATGGGCTGTCCAGGGAGATGATGGGGGACCCCCTCTCTGGAGTCATGTAATGTGAGGATGGTTTATGGGTGGAATGGACTACCCAGGGAGGTGGTGGGAGCCCCATCCCTGCAGTCATTTAAGGTCAGGCTCGATGAGGCTTTGAGCGGCCTGATGTAGGTAGAGTTGACTCTGTGCAGGGAGGTTGGACTAAAAGAACTCTAGAGATCCCTTCCAGCCTAGAACATTCTATGATTCTAATTAAATTAACTTAGCTCAGAGGCAGGAGGGCAAGGTAATTTTGCAGTTAGCCCAGTTTAAAAACTGGAGTCTCAGTAAGTTTGATTCCAAATTTGGATTATTCTGGAATTGGAAAAACTTTGTGGTATTTGCATTTTGTCACAATTGCAACAATTGTGACAGGAACGTGAAGGATATCAATATACTTAAAGTATATTAGACAAAGATGAAAAGTAGTTTTTTTATGATGATATGCAAAAGAGGGGTGTGGTGTATCGTCTCTGTACATAGAAAAATAGCAACAAACTGAAGACGAGGAGACGGAGTGGGAGACCTTACTGCTGTCTGCAACTACCTGAAAGGAAGTGTAGAGACGTGGGTCTTGGTCTTTTCTCACAAGTGATGAGTGATAGGACAAGAGGAAACAGCCTCAAGTTTTACCATGGGAAGTTTCCTGACATTAGGAAGTTCTTTGTTGAAAGGACAATAAGGCAATGGAACAGGCTGCCCTTTAGTTGAATCACTATTGCTGGATGGATTTAAAAGTTGTGCAGATTTGGAGTCTAGAGACATGGCTTAACGGTGGGCTTTGTACAGTTAGGTTAGGGGTTGGATTGATGATCTTGGTCTTTCCCAGCCTACATGATCCTATGATTCTCTGCTAATAGAAACCCTTGGTGCGAAAATTTGCAGATACTATATTTGTTGCAGGAAGTGTGAGTCTGAAAGCAACCTACGAGACAGCTTCTGTGACCAGTCTTCGTATGAATTATAAGGATATTTTGTCTTCAGAACAAATAGATATTAGTGTTAATAATGAGTATTTTTTTTAGAAAGCCTATTTAACCGCCACTTACTCACCCAGTAGCCACAAAACCATTTATCTGCAAATTGCAAATTGTTCAAGACCTCATAAATTAGACAAGTAAATTGTTTTGCTGGAAAGCCAGTATAACACATTCCAAGCATGCTGGGATAAATCCTAAGAGTGTTGTTATCTATTAAATGCACGCGTGCTAGCATGGAAAGAGTCCCGGATAATGCATTTATCTATGCTGTGTACTGTGTTTGAAAAACAAATCAGTAGTTGTTTAATCTTTGCAGAGAGTTAGACACAAGTAAAAGAAATCCGTAGCATTTCATAGGAGGTCAGATACTCACTGGAATATAAAGTTTTAAACCTTACGGAACCTTAACATACTCAATGACAACTAATAGTCGTAAGAGTTGTTAGCTATCAGCTCCTTGCTTCTCATCCTTCATTACAAATGTGTTAGTACTGTGTTAAAGATTATTAGACATTTATACCGATACAATTTTAAAACATGAAGGACAAATACATAAATGTTCTACTTGTGCTTTTGGAGGATAAATGTAGTAATCAGTTGTTTTAAGAAATTATAACTTGGAAATGAATTAAATGTCTCAAGTCCTTCTGCTTTAGGAGATGCCTCTTCTTTTTCTTTTAAACAGATGGCAATGAAAATAAATTGGATCTGGATATTGACTGGTCTGGTGTATTCAAAGATGCCCATGCTGTTTCCAAGACCAATCCTTTCTGGAATGAACTGTCTGCCTCCAATCCTTTTGTACATGACATAGCTGCTTCAAATAGAAACGAAAATAATAAATACCTTTCCATCTTGAAAGAAAAACCCTATTTGTTCTCTAAAGTTTGTAGCAACAGGGATTCTTTGGCTTCCTCAGGTGATGAGCTAGATATTGATTGTCTTCTACGAAGGACTTCTGCAAGAAGATCTGGACGATCCAAGAGTGTCTCTGACTTCCTGGATATTGTTGATAACCAAAGATTTAATCCTTGCAAGACAACATCTCAAAAAACTATAGCTTCGGACATGACATGGCTTCAAATTGACCGTGAAGCCTACAGGATGGCTTGGTTGAGTCACCGACAACTCACCCGCTCTTGCCTAGATTTAGAAGGCATGAGCCATAGTCCTGGATGGGCACAAACACAAGCTACGGACATCCATGTAGTATGTAAACTGAATCATGAAGGAGGTTCAGTACAGCTGCCTGACTCAGACATCAACATTCATGTCCCTGCAGGTCACATATCTCCTGGGGAATTCCAAGAGGTTGGCTTAAAGGCTATCCTTAACCCTCCATCATCGTTTAACAACGAGCTGTCTAGCACCGTAAGTCCTCTGATAGAACTTACTCTGAGCAACACCAACACGAGGGAAGCCATTTTCCTTGAGGTGAAAGTCGCAGCTAAGGTGAAGAATGACCCACTCAGCCAAGTTATGAGTGATATTGTGTGTTTCTACAGTCTCAATAAAGAAGGACCTTTTAAAAAACTAGAGAATTGCTACACGTATCAAGACACCATACAAGTGAAGCTCACCAAGCTGAGTCACGTCATGTATGCAGTGGTTGCTGTACAAGCAAACAAAATCCAGCCTCCAGCCACTAATGTCTGGGACTATGTTCATAGAATGGTCTCAGTAGGAATTTATGGTCCCAAATATATTCATCCATCGTTTACAGTGGTTTTTGCAGCCTTTGGTCATAATTACATCCCAGGAAGACTCACAATCTGTGACATAAAAAAGGGGGGGAAAAATATGCCTCCCGTTGTGTTTCAGCTGTGGGGAAAGCACTCGTTTCTGCTAGAAAAGCCACAGGATCTCAACATTTCTTTGGTGTCCTGTGATCCAGATTTTGAAGTGAAGACGGAAGACCAAAACAAAAATATTAAAGAGGAGGAGCTAAAAACTGGTGAAATGGTCCGCCAACAATTCCTGTTTTCCATGCTTGGATGTAGGGAGATGCACTTCTTCGTTTTCCTTGTCCGGATTAAAACCTTAGAAAGCAGCCAGGTGACGCAGTTCCACGTTACCACTCCTGATCCAGCTCCAAAACTAAGTGGAATTATCAATAGGCCAAAGCGCTTACAGAACCGTAAAGAAATCAAGTCTGCACCTCTGCTTTTAATACCAACAGTTAAATACCCAAAGTTTCAAGACAAAATGTTGAACGTTAATACTTACGGAGTGGCTTTGAAAACTGTGTTACGTCAAAATAAGATTGACTATCTGCTAGAATATTTTAAAGGGGACACTATAGCGCTTCTTGGTGAAGATAAAGTGAAAGCTATTGGGCAAACTAAGATAAAAGAGTGGTACGTAGGAGTTCTCAGAAGAAAGATTGGTCTTGTACACTGCAAAAACATTAAGGTGATTTCCAAAGAACAAGCGATGGACACTGCTGACAGTGAGCTAACAACCAGGAGTCTTGTTGAACAAATTGCACTGCCATTCAAAAAACTGACTTACATCTACTCAGTGGTTCTGTCTACGGTTTCAGAGAGTGTTTATGATTGGAGAGCTCTGGCTGAGGTGTTAGGATATTCACATATGTCTTTGGATGACTTTAACGAGGCACATGTTGATAAAGAATCAGAGAGGGTTGCACATGTTGTGAAGAAGATGAAGGAAGACTGCCACGCTAACAAGAGAAAGAGGCTGTTTCTTTATGAACTCGTTGTTGTAAGTATTGCATAAACTACGTTATTTGGAATGCGCTGCCAAGGAGCTACTCAACAGTAATGTGTGAGGAACAAAACATGGTCCTCATGTGAGAATCTATACAATTAGATTTATAGTGGGTGTAGCTAAATGCCATAGACACGTATAGACGAAAATGCATCCAGACTCCCATGAAGAATTATATTTTGATGAATTAGTTTAGTAAAAGTTATAGAAGGTCACATGACTTGAATTTTTTTGTTTTAAACATCCATAATTAAACCAATTTTCCTTCGTCATGTGAGTCAACGTGGTAAACTACTTCCCTGAGGAATTCACATGCCCATTGTGAAGTACTTAGCAACCTTACATTGTGGAAACCCCACCATTCCTATAATGTTTCCACACCATAAGATGGGTGTCTAAAGCAGGTAAATTCTGACTTGCATGTTAAAGACAGGCTTTTCTATCCACACATGAAAACTTATAATCAATGTTGTAGTGACCTAAGGACAATATTGCAAGTATTTCTATGGTTCTATTTCAGTATGTATTTTCATAGGCCTCATCTGTAAGCCAGTGGGCTACTTCCACATGGTTCAATACTGATGCATTTGAGTCTATGCTCACGGGTAATAGATTTCATGGTTAACCATCTTAATGTGCTTACAGATCTGTGCACAAATTAACGGTCAGAATTAATGACTACTCAATGCTCTCCTTGGCGCTGACTGAAACGTCTACCAGCCTATTTAAGGAAATAAGAGAATTAAAGTTCTGATATGGAAGTAAAGTATTATAAAAATGGTTGCTTAAAAAGTCACATCGTGGCCTTTCATCTAAAGCCTTTTGACTATCCAAAATCGTACACCTTAGCAGTGTTCACTTCTCACAATTAATCCATGCCCTTCGAAGCCCTTACAGCAATTTCACTAAGATTCACAAAATTGTGGTAGCAGGGGTCGCTTAAAACTCTTAGGGCTGCAAATCCGCCGGGATGTGGTCCCGTACAACTTGGTCTAGGTGGTCCTGCTGTGGCAGGGGGATTGGACTGGATGATCTTTCGAGGTCCCTTCCAATCCCTAAGGTTCTGTGAACTGCGTGAAATTGAACTGAGCAAGTATGAGGTGCAGTTTAGTCTGCCTTGCATCTCTACGACGAGGGGAGGGGCAGTGACAGGTAACAGTGACAGAAACGTTGAACTGAAAGTAGTAAACCAGAGCTCATTACAGACCATGCAGAAGTTTGGGTGCAGTGATGTTGATTAAGCTGCTGTGATTTGTTGGGATGTACATGATTTTGAGCTCTGACATGCCGCTGTGGGTTCTTGTCTTTGTAAAGCTAAACTTAAAGCTAGATAACATCCCTGTCACCTTTGTGTAGAATTAATTGGCCATTTCATTTCATCTCCTATTTCTACGTTTCATGGGGTTAGTGATTATCAGAGCAAAGGCAAACTGGACAACTTGGTCTGCACTTTGCCAGCGTATGTGGGGGTTTGGTGCAGACCGTAGTCTGCTTCTTACTACTGTGCCTGCCAGAAGCTCTACTGTGATCAACAAAGATTTTGATGGAAAAAAGTTTTAGAATCTAATCACAAAAAAGGTTGATTTCTGCAGAAATGCTTCATATTTCCTAAGAAATTGATATCTTAAAACAAGGAAAACTTCTGGGTTTCATTCTTGATCTTTCAATGAAAAAGCCAGCATTTTCAGTGGGCTATTCTGCGGTTATTTCGATGAGAAGAAACAGGCACTAGTTCTTCTCAGTGACTCTTATCCAAACAAATGGCAGAAGGGGAATACAGCGTATCTGCACCTCTGGGATTTGCTCTTGGAATCACTGTGATTCGTTTGTTACTACAAGTTTATTTAACATGGGGAAGGTGAAAGTTTTACAGTCGCATTTCCAGCCATGATGATTCTGTGATTTCTGCTTATTGATCAGTTCAGTGGGAGGAGCAAATCAAGAGGAGCTGGCCGATGCATACAGTGAATTTCTAGAAAAGCGGTAGACGAAGGACCACACCTTAGTATAAAAGTGCTCTGACTTAATCTCCAAGTTTCACGCCATATTTTAAAGAAGCTCTGTTAGACGTCTCAAATATTTTTGTTGGAGAAGCGTATTTTCCCTTCAGTATCTGTGAGCTGGGCAGGATCCATCTGACACTGGAATGCTGAAGCAGCTGAGCGCCAGCTTAATTTTTTCTGAAGCGTGTAGGCAGTTTTCCTATGAAGCTGTTGACAACACCTTTTGTAGGAAAGAACCCAAACCCCTACGTATTTGCATGAACACAACATAGATAAAACGCCTTCCTGCCTGCTTAGAAATGCAGAACAGGGCCATAAAGCCGACTGGTAATTTTCTGTGTGTCAGTGGGGAAGAAACATTAACGACAACTCTTATTGCAGGCGCTTTTGAAAATAGACTGCCAGGGATTAGTGGCACGTCTTACCCAGGACACCATCATTTTGACTTCAGCTGTCAAGCTTGGAAAACACTGGCGGGAGCTGGCAGAGAAGTTAGCTCGGCTCACAAAGCAGCAGATTGAGGCTTACGAAGTGCCCCACCAAGGGAGGAATGGGGTGGTAGCTCTGGAGGTAAGGCTCTGGTGTAATGGTGTTGTACGCTTGCTTTTCTACATGAATCCAGGCAAGGACCTTGCTTTCTGCACCCTTTTGCAGACTGGCCCCTTATTTTGTTTGGTAGCCCTTCAATGTGAGGACTACCCACCAAGCTTTCCTTGCAATTACCTAGTTGTTCCTTAGAGGCCAGCGGCTCAGTATTTTGTGCCAATTTAGTTTGCTGTGGAGACCCTGGTCTCGGAGAGCTTCAGCTGTTTGCTGGTACCCCAAGGACCACTTGCAGTTCCTCCTTATTGTCCTGTCTGCTTGCTGTTGAGCCTACTCCGCTGCAAGGTCAGATACACTGAGGAAGACTACCCAGTCCATGCAGGAGCTACTTCAAATTATTCTCTGTACAGCTTTTGACCCTTTTGCTTTTTCCACTGAAAGGCAACTTCTCTCCACCACGTGCACTTTTCTCTCCTGCATCCCTGTAGTACTTGTCATCACTTAGCTCAAGTAGCGTGAGAAGAGGTTGGAAGCTCTACACTAATCCCAATCCTGTTCTGTTCTGTGCATGTGGCAAGTGCCTGTTTTAACTTCCTACTCTGTCAGGCAGGCCACGCTAGTCTTCCTCTGTAAAGCACTCCAGCTGTACACAAGCATGAGCTCTACACAGAAGTCGAGTGGTCCTCTCAGGTGTCTTTTTGCTCTAAGGAGCAATTTAGATGCCTTATTAGACCTCTAGTGCCATCAGAGGTGCCCAGAGATACCTGTGGCATCCAGGCAATGTCACATATGTGACTCAGGGTGGGCACTTGTCCATGCCTCTAATCCAAGGCCCAGGCTGTGGTCCTGGCACACCTTTGCCTGGGCAGCCAAGTTTCTTCCTGAAACACTGAAACATGCAGAAGAACCACTGCTTCCCACAGAATTATGTTCCAACGACTTCTAGGTCCCAGACTGCATTTTACTCTCAACAGCCTTTCTTTACGATGATGCTCAAGCTGACCTTTTGCCCTTGAGCTCTTACACCCAGGCTTGGCTCTCCTTTTACCTGTGGTGTCAGCCCTGCCTGTTGCGGGTAATGCACGTGATCCAACCTAATCCCCTCCTCCCCACGCTAACAAAGGAATTGCTGTTTCCCATTCACAGGCTCACAACTACTCGGTTTAGTTTTTATTTCCTATCTCTTTCCCTGATTCTCTGTTCCCTGTCAAACATGTCCTTTCCACTGTCTGAATCCAATGATTCTTTCATTTCGGTTCTGTCTCTCTGGTGGTGCTTTGGAAGACATTTCTGCTCTGAACACGAGCCGTCATTCCTTATTCCCTTTGAATGCTCCATCCTCTCATCCCAATTTGACAGAAGTTCCACACATCTCCTATGTTTACTCTTGGCAGACTCTGCCTGCTTGTCTGTCTTGTTTTCTCTTTGTATTGTTGTGCATTCTTGTGTGTGTGTTTTTCAGTAGTTCTGGGTGCAGTGTTTGTGCCTGGAAGCACCTTTCTCCTTGGTATTCTTCCTCATACTACTTTTAGCTCTGCCAGTCCCTAATGACTCTTCCTAGTGAAACAATCACCACGTTATTGTGTACTTTTGCACTAGAACAGCCTAAACTCCTAAAACCAACCAGAACGTGAACATTTGTCTCTTCCTTTTGTTTTTTACTGTTATGCAGTTTTGTTGTACTTATTAAGCTTATTAAGCTTTCTGTGTTTGTCTGAGGAAAGGCTGAGGGAGCTGGGTCTCTTTAGCTTGGAGAAAAGGAGACTGAGGGGTGACCTCATGAATGTCTATAAATATTTGAAGGGTGGGTGTCAGGAGGATGAAGCCAGGCTCTTCTCAGTGTCATAGGACAAAGGGCAATGGGTGTGAGCTGAAACAGAGGAGGTTCCATATAAATATCAGAAGGAACATCTTCCCAGTGAGGGTGACAGAGCCCTGGAACAGGCTGCCCAGATGTGTTGTGGAGTCTCTCTTACTGGAGACATTTAAAACCTTCCTGCATGTGTTCCTGTGCAACTTGGTCTAAGTGATCCTGCTGTGGCAGGGGGGTTGGACTAGATGATCTTTCGAGGTCCCTTCCAATCCCTAATGTTCTATGATTCTGAGGCATAGCCCAGTCTTTCTACAGAAGGAATGAAAGATCTGAGCAGTGTGCGACTCTACAGGTCTCCATAGTAACTGGAAATGTTTTGTCCTTTGGCAAGAGGCAGAACTTTTTCCAGTATCATGCCTATTTATTTATATATACATATAGAAAATCTTTAATATGAAAATATATGAAATAAATATCTGTTTACTTTGTTTTAAAAGGGTGTCTCTTTCCACAAAGCCCATCTTCCACCTCATACACCCTATGATTTTATTTCCATGAGCTTTTTACATTATTCTTACAACACTAACCAACCTAGTCAAATGCATCATAAAAAAGCCAAACATAAAGTATGTTCTCATTTTAAGGGGAAATTCCACAAGCAATCAAAGAATAGAATTTTGCTCTATTTTTATGTCATTTCTCATAGCTTTAGATGGGCTCATGGGGAAGTTATTGGCTTAGTGTGAGCTTAATAATAACGCTTGACCGCATAGGTGTGAGGTCGAGGTACAGTAGCGGTATCTTTATGAACACTCAGTGTCCTCACTGTCCTGCGATTCTAATTTTAAATTTCAGTGCTTCTGCTGCACTTCAGTGCTGTTTTCTGACCTCTGATCTTCTTAGTGCTCTGGTGAATTGAACCTCTACGTACAGAAAGCAATATTCTGCTTATAAACGTTTGTCGATGTTCTTCAGCAGGGCTGCAAAATGAACGCAGCTAACGCAGTTTAACTTCGTACCTGAGCGGTAACGCCCCCAGCATTGTTGCAAGGTTAGCATCAGTGTGACTGACTTCCGAATGATTGGTGATCATCATATTACTTCAGTTCAAGAGGGACTTGGAGCTGCTGGAGGGAGTCCAGCGTAGAGCAACAAGGATGATGAAGGAAGTGGAGCACCTCCCTTTATGAGGAGAGGCTGAGGGAGCTGGGTCTCTTTAGCTTGGAGAAAAGGAGACTGAGGAGTGACCTCATTAATGTCTATAAATATGTGAAGGGTGGTGTCAGGAGAATGGAGGCAGGCTCCATTGGTGATAGCACAAGGAGCAATGGGTATAAGCTGGAACATAGGAGGTTCAATATAAATATGAGAAGGAACTTCTTCACAGTGAGGATGACAGAGCATTGGAACAGGTTCCCCAGGGGGGGTTGTGGAGTCTCCTACTCTGGAAACATTTAAAACCCTCCTGGATGTGTTCCTGTGCGACTTGGTCTAGGTGATCCTGCTGTGGCAGGGGTATTGGACTAGATGATCATTCGAGGTCCCTTCCAATCCCTAATGATTCTATGATTCTGTAATTAAATTGTCCAGATCAAATCAGGAATGATGTATCAGCACCAGAAGTGGCAACTTCCTCCTTTGATAGAGGGGCTGAAGAACTGGCCTTTTAGTGCTGTTTGGGAAATGTAGCTTTAATGGCTACACAGAGAGCTTCATACTTCAAATCTTGCTCGCTCTGATGGCCTCACAGCTGATTCCATTGGTCCTTTGTTTTCCAGGGCCATCATGAGTGTGAATGATTGTATCTTGGGAAGTGTTTGTATGAAAGCAGTGCCTTTTCATACCCTGTGACACCTTCTGAAAGAGTAACCCAACCTGTGAGGTCCTTGGAAAACTCTGCAGGTGTCAGACAACATCAGATTTCTGTGGGCAGCATGTAGGTAATTGTATTACAGAAAACCTGAGCCATTCTTAGTATTCCAGTGTCATTGAAATACCTTTTAAGAAGAGGTTTTATTTTCAAGAGCCTCTTGAGGTGGCTGGGAGCACGGTTACACTGACAGTGTGCAATACAGAAGGCTGAAATAGGAGCAAGATCTGCTAATGGGCATTGAGCATAACCGTGGAGCTCTCCGGGCTGGAATATCCAGCAGAGCTGTAAGTCAATGGATTGGATTAAGAGAGTGCATTCAGGTGGGGTATTGGCAGTACATGTCTGCACAGCTTCTGCCTCCGCTCACAGAAACTTCTGTGTCATTGAAAGCTGCCTGGATTAAAAGTAGTGACTGGGCAGGGCAGCTGGGCAAGGGCCAAGAACACGAAAATGTTGGCCTACAGTCTCGTAGCCATAACTTGTATTAATGATGGCATTTGCTATGTCAGGCTAGTACAAGAGATTCAACTACGCATGGAATATCAAAACATGTTTGTCACTGTGCTTTGACTTCTTGAGATTCAGATCCAAATCCGAGCCATATTCTGGATCTTCCACAATTGGGAAGTGTCTAATGTTCTTATTTTGTGGCACACGCTGGGAGAACAGCAGATGTGGAGCCCAAGCATTTAGCTCTTGAAGCCAGAGGTTATCAATGACAGACCACAACATTCTCTGGTTTTGAGTTTAGTGTGTGGGTTTGAGCCAAAGATACAGGGTTTCAGCACCTCAGTTTTACCCATTGTACTTGCAGACTGAAAGCAGCACATTCAAACACAGACAACTGCTCTCAGATGTGCTCTGGATGAGCAGGAAAGGATTGTTTTTTTTCCCAGAGGTTCCACAGGATAGAAGGAAGAAGGGAGTATCTGTTAAAACTTTGAAAGCAAGCAGCTGGAATATGTTCCAAGAGCAGGAGTGCCAGTTTAAATATTGATGCAGTGTTTTATTGCACTGATTCACATATTGAATAGTGCCTGACCCTTGAATTTTTGGATCCTTGCCTGACTGGCACCCCACGATAGGGATATTTGCTTAGAAAACAGCCTTCTGTGGCAGCTGGGGAAGCTGCTTTTTGATCCAATTTTTGTCATGGTTTTCACGTTTGAATTTGAGTTCAAGAAATGATTTCCCAGGTATCAGTTTCCTCACCTGAGAAATAAAAGTTGCATTTATTGCTGGCCCTCATGAGATTGTGAGGGATTGTAGTGGAAGCTTATATGGATGTTTTTCCTTTTTGTGGTTTGCAGTCCTGATCAGTATTCAACGGCATTTAACTGGCCTTCACCTTCTGTCCCTCAGGTACCAGATGCTGTTAGAAGATGGAGCAGTTGCTCTCCATCAGTACTTCTCTGCTCCTTTCCCCACCTGAAACAAGAAGCTGGCACTGTGCTGCAAACACCCGCTACACCACCCTTCTAGTGTCAAGACATTGACAGTAGCTGGCACAGTTCTGGGATGGAGATCTTCAGCTTCTCTGAGCTGAAACTGTGCTGAGGCTGCTGCCCCAAGCTGGAGCTAAACCCCTCTAAACTGGCCTTCGTAGTGACTGGCTAAAATTCAAGTCAATACAGCTCCTGCCTCCTACCCGATACAATGCTTTTGGGCAGCAGTGTTGGTGGTGCGAGGGCTCTGCAGATGGATTGCTTTGGATGTGCCTGATGTAGAGCGAGAGGAAGTAGCAAAACCTAATGATCAGAGGTCTGGCCTAGCCTGTTGCTGGATGCAAACCCAGCTGCTCAGCGTGGATCATGCAGCTGCAAACCTTTTAGGTTGGACATTAGGAAAAATGCCTTCACTGAAAGGGTTATCCAAGCCTAGTCCAGGCTGTGATGGAGTCCCTGTGTCTGTAGGGGTTGCAAAGCCGTGGAGATGTGGGGTAAGGGACAGGGGTTAGTGGGGGCCTGGCAGTGCTGGGGAAACAGTTGGACTCTGATCTTAAAGGTCTCTGCCAACAAAAACGATTCCATGTTTCTATGATGGTGGTTGCTGCTGGATCTGCAGTGTTGGGTCCTTGTGCGGAGCTCAACCTCAAGGTGCATATGCCCCAGCTTCAAAATACCAGCAGAAAGTCTTTGCAAAAATGGCCAGCCTGACCATGAGCTTGCTTTTAGCCAAAGCCCCAGGGATGCAGGATAGTTAGAGCAAATAAACGTGAGGGGAGGGATTTCTGAAACAGTCATCCTCTGTTTTCCTCTGTGTATTTGCAGACTCAGGGAAGAAAATGGAGAATTGGGTTGGCTTGTTTACTCAAGCTATTACACCAGCTTAACTGTTCCGTGATGAAGTTCCATTTCAGTCCTGAGCTTCCTAAGCTGGGGAGATAAAAATGATCAATTTGATTGGTTTTGTGCTCCTGTTCTTACATCTGGGTTTTGCAGAGTTGGATCAATGGCTGCTGCAGTTTCTTTCTGAAGAACCGACTGAGCCTGACTCTTTCTGCAGCTCCAGGCACCCTTAAACCATGGGGTTTTTCCGCTTCTCTGAAATAGGGCAGTGGCTCAGCACGGGCAGCTGGAGTTAACCGAATTTAAAGCTCTTGCTCTGTCACAAAACAATCCTGTCTGATGCTTATGCTTTCCAGAGAGCATCCAGACCATGGGCTCTGCAGGGCCTGCCTTAGGCTTGGCTTGATCACACTGATAGGATATGTTGAGAGGGAGCATTCAGGACTGATGCTGTGCTTGCAATTAAAATCTGTGAATTGGATTAAACCCCACATGTCTGTACGCTTTGATGTGATTCTGCTTTTGTTTTCTCTTGACTGAGATGGCTTTTGGAGATAAAGTTGGAATCAGGCTCCTGATGTGCAGTTGCTTGGGGCTTGGCTGTTTGAGGTTTATTTTGCTGCTCTTACTTATTGACCTGCTTGATTAATTTTTGTCCTTTTTATTCCTGACTCTTCTGACCTGTCAGTACACAGTTTAAAAAAAAAAACTGTAATCCAGAGGGCCAATTAGGTCTTAGGCTTTGAGGTGTTTGGTGGCTGTCAAACAATATTTACTTCATGTCTGTCTTCTAGACTTTCATTTATTATTTTTATTTAGAGCAGAGCTCCACAGAGGGAAGACACTAAAGGCAGTTCGAAAGGCTGCACTGTAGTTTTACTGTAATACTGGGCTATTGATTGTTGACTTATTGGTAGGCTTAATGCACAGCCATTTCCTTAGTTAGTGTTTGAATGTCCATTAAAGGCTTGGCTGGGGGCCACAATGTTGAAATCCTGCATTTTATAATATAATTTGGCGATCCAAAAGTACTAATGTGGTTTGGATTTTTTAAAAAAGTAAAAATAGGCAAGTCTTTTGTCTCCTTGTTGTTTGTATTTGTTAACCTTTATGTACTGGAACGAACCTCCTGCAATAGATGTTGAAGATAGTGAGACAGGCAGGAATCCTGATGCTTTGAGGTCTCTGCCTCTTAAAGTGTTCTATCCTTTGTCTTTGAAATGCCATGAGCTTCTGACAGGCATTCAGGGATGCACAGGAAGATCACTATTAGTTTAAGACTAATCCTTGTGTTTCCTAGAGGAAAGCAGTGTTTGAGTGGCTCCATATGGGTGTTGCACTGCAGTAACTCCAAGCCCTTCCGTTCCCATCCCGCTCTGGAGCAGGTAACCACTGCTCCTTCACATATAGCTGTAGTTCTGTCTGCCATCTCTGTCCTCTTCTACCACTCTTTTCTAGAAACACAAACCTTCACAAAACAAAAAGGTTCAGGCTTGCTTCTGGTTTGGTTGGGTCATACTGCTGCTTGTTACAGCCTGCCATGAGGAACAGGGATTACTCTCTGCCCTTACAAAAGTGAGGAGAACCACTTGCCAAAAGGTGAGGAGCCAAGAGTTTGCCCTCTGGCTACTGCCCTGAGTGTTATTTATCTTTCTTACCCAGACCTGTAGCCAGGACTTGCTGCAGTCCTTTTGCTGTCCTTTCAGCTTTCCATTAAGCAATAAGATTTTGTAAGGTTGAGTCACTGCCTGTTAGAGTATAAAACAGATTAGTCTGATGCTTTTGCATAAAGAATGGTTTTGTCTCATTGGGAAGTAGCAACTGTTGCTTCATCTTGGAAGCAAATGGCAGTGAGTGGCACAGTTATCCAAATACAAACGTATTTGTGTTTAAAGTTGCCTTTTTTCCCTGGCATGGTAGGTTTGGGGCCCAGTATTTGTTCTCCCCACCCATCCAAGTCTTCTCCATTCCTCTTTCAGTTGTCTGCTGGCTCTGAGCATTCAGTGTCAATGCAGCTGCCTCAGTGTTCAACCCTCTTTCCAAAACTTACCAAGATGCTGGAGAAAAACTTCCAGATTTTTTTTTTTTTCTATGCAGTCCCTGTACATTCAGTTACTGTGGCCAGTCTGGGATTTTACAGTGACTTTTAAATATTTGGAGTTTGGGAGACAGATGATGAAGCAATTTGAAGATGAGCCACCTCTTTTCCCTTGTGAGATGAGGGAGAGAGAACCTAACAAGCTACTTCTGCAGCTCTTCTTTGTGTGGATGACAAACTGTTTCTGAGCAGTCCTCTATGGTGTGGTCCCTCCTCACCTGCCTTAATCAGCTTTAAAAGGCACAAAAGCATGGAAGTTACCCTACAGCAGTTGAATTTACACTGTGGCAACAACTATTTATAGGCTTGAAATAATTGCAGCAGCAATTTTACTTGCCTAGTTCTACTTTTTTAGATGCTAGCAATTGCAAGAGATCATAAACTCTCTCTACAGTAGGGCGAATTAATGAGTGTTCTAGTTGGCCTGGAAGGAGCAGGATTTGATAGTGTTCTTGAAAGTTCAACACCCAAGGCTCTCAAATTAGACTGCAAAGAAAATCTGTTGAAGGAACGTGTTTCAAGAAGGGTCCTCGCTGGTGATGGAGGACCCCAGGGAAAATGCATTTTGAGGATTCTTAAACTTTAGCAACTGGAAGATGTTGGTGAAGCAATTTATTAATAAAGTTTCTTTGAAAAAAGAAATTAAGTGGTCTTTATCTTTGGCATCCAGCATGTCCTTGCTTCTAGTAAATACACACAGGAATATTAACTGCAAGACCTTAGTTCAGTAGCACGTTAATATGTTGCATCATAATTGATTAGAAACTAATATTTTCATATAAATATATTGTGATGTGTGTTTTGTCATCACTGTGCTACTGAAACTGCTTCTCCACAAGGATGTGTTTGCTGAAGGAGTTGTCAATGTGGAGAGTGGTTTGACCCAGACCCCAGATAAATACAGCTGCAGCCTGTGTAGAGTGTCCAGTAGCAGTAAGAAGAAAATGGTTTTCTTCTGTATTGCATGACTCGGTGCAGTATTCAGTGCAGTAGTAGAGATCCAAGTTCCTGTGAAGACATGTGGGAGATGCCTTCAGCTTGACTTAAGTCAAAGCAGCTGCATTACTGGATGTACCTCCTGAGCACTAAACATGGTGTGTTTGCTGCTTTTCATTAGTGAAATGTGTGGTTTGGAATTCTCTTAGGCACCTTCTGTAAGGATATTCTGTAGTAAGACATCTCCTGATGTGTGTGTTGGAGCCTGCAGTGCTGCAGGATCACAGTGATGAGTTTCTGGTCAGTGCTGGGAAAAAGGACTGGTGACACCCGGTGGGTCTCTTTTTCAGGTTACATGATGTTAATGAATCAGCAGAGTGATTCCACAGGACAATTCACTGACAAAATAGGGCAAAATAGCGCCCTGGCAATCTGCAGCATGATCTTTCTGTTTGTTGAGTGGGCACTTGGAAGTCTAGTAGCAAACAGATGAGCACAGCAAGGCAGGTAGGCAACTGAAATCAGAACTTGATAATTTTGAGCAAATAGGGTGATGTAGCCTTTGTGCTGCTCCAGTGACTGGGTCTGAGCGCCCACTGAAAGCCCTAGGGGCAGAGAGTAAGCTTTATGTGACTGTCTGCAGTGAACTTACACTGTCAGCATTGGTCACAGGAGCTGAAGTAAGGTTAATAACCAGTTTTTATTTAAATCTCTGATCAGGCTTTGGGTGCTTTAGTCTTGGTCACTACTGTTTCAGTTCATGTTTGAACTAGTGACCTCTACTGCAGTCACTTTGTCCTTTTAATGGCTTTCAGAGTCACCCTTGTCCTTTCTTGGGAACATTTGTACACTTGAGGTGGTTCTTTTTCTGTTGGAGACTAACCTGTTTTGTATGGCTGTGCACACAGCATGAAGCCCTCTGTGTCTCCTCACTTGCCTGAGGTGTGAGCCCTTGCTCTCGCTGTTGGTAACTGTTTTCAGTGGGTTTCTGTAACCTTTGCCTTTGGAGGCTCTGGATGAACAAATGGAGTGGTGATGAGCATCTCTTCCTCTGCAGCCTGTACCAAATACCTGTCCCAAGCTTATGCTCTTGAGTTCAGCCTTTCTCTAGACACTTGCTTCTAGAAGTGGCTGCCTTAGTCACAGCAAGCTGACCTTAAAGTGTGCACTACTAACAATCCTTCAGCACATTGTTGAGCTCTAAGGTTTGATCTTTCATAGTTCTTTTCCTCCTAGCTCTTCTTGTTCTCTAGCCAACTCAGCACTCCCCATGTACAAAGAATTGCTCAGTGATAACTTGGGAGCAAGGTGGTGTATGTCCTTCTTGACATGGAAAGGATGGAGATGTAAGGATGGAGGATCCTTGGGAGAGGTGAGAGACATGCAAGCACAAAAGAATTAAAATCATAGAATCATAGAATCATAGAGGTTGGAAGGGACCTCGAAAGATCATCTAGTCCAACCCCCCTGCCAGAGCAG
>JAOXOE010000720.1:5981631-6048034 GCA_028565055.1 Phoeniculus purpureus
AGTGAAGTGATCCTGCTGTGGCAAGGGGATTGGACTAGATGATCTTTCGGGGTCCCTTCCAATCCCTAATGATTCTACGATTCTATGATTCTATGACTTCCAGAGATGGAGCAGCCACAATTTCTCTGGGCAACCTGTTCCAGGGCCTCAGCACTCTCATGGTGAAGAACTTCATAACATCCAATCTAAATCTGCCATTTTTACAGCTCAGAGCTGTACTTGGTTGTTTCACACCCATCCTACTGTTTTCATCCTTTGCTTTGACCCTGCACCACAGCAGGTGGGTGACAAGTCGTGGTGTGGGGAGTCACTCTGACAGTGCCACCAGCTCCTGCCACACGACAAAGAGACCACCTCTGAGGATGAGAGATAACCAGGGACCCCCACTGCCAGCCCTGTGTAGCAAATGGAAAGATCCACAGCAGTGTCTCCTGTCTGCGTGCACACGTGTGCTCATGCTCCACCCCCCCAGCAACTACATCAGTAAAAGATCAAAAGCAAATAAATGAAGCAAATTAATGAAAATGAAGTGCAAGACTGTAATCACAACCAACTATGCAACAACAACTGAAAAAAAAGCTCCAAACAAATTAGTATGTAATACATTGCTTCAGACAGATGTTCAGACAGATAGGAACAAAAGGAAATAAGAAGCAAAACCATGCAGTGCTGGCTTGAGAACTTTCAAGAATATGAAAAAAAAAAAGCAAAGGATAATTTCCTATTTAGCCTGGAGCAGAAATAAGGTCGGATTCTGATCCATTGAAGATACTCTTCCCATTGCCTTCAACAAAAGCACCATCCAGCTTCTGCAACAACAGCTGAGGAACATGTTTCCTGCACAAAAAGGGGCTGTGCCTTGGGCTCCTGCGCCTGGGTCAGCAGTCACCCCCAGCACCAGGGCTCTCCTTGGCTTCCACGGTATTGTTCTTTCGGCTCCTCTGTAACTATTATTGCCCACAATTTTTAACCACGAAAATAACGAGTGTTTTCTTTACTGGAAAATTTTGTGTTGGTTGCGAACACAAAGAGATAAACAAACTTCAATTCTCCCCCTGTACTGGGCACTGGGGAGGCCTCCGCTCAGGTACTGGGGCAGTTCTGGGCCACTCACTTCACGAGAGACTTTGAGGGACTGGAGCGGGTCCAGAGGAGCAATGAGGCTGGGGAAGGGGCTGGAGCTGGGCTGGATGAGCTCAGAGATCTTTTCCAGCCTCAATAATTCCATGATTCTGCCAGTGTGAGAGATGAAGGGTTTAACATTAGGGGATGGCTACAGCAGCAAACCGGGAACAGTCTTGCATCTGCACCTCTGCAGGCACAACCATCAGTCCCAAAACCTCCAACATTCCCCAGTCTGCTCTATCTCCTGACTCAAAAAGGATTAAGTATGTCATTGTTGGAAGGAAGAAGGGTACACACAGTCACTAGTGATTCACAGGAGTTTCACATCCTCTGCGTTTTCTGGCATCAAAACACTCAGTTTTATTGTAGGCATAACTTGCTTTCAGTCTGCTTCCCTGAGACAAAACTACTGGGTGGGTGGATGCCAGTAACTTTTTGTACATTTATTGCTGTGATTTTGCCATTTTGGGATCACTTTCTTAGATATTAGAAAGATGTGTTCTGAGATGTGATAGCTAAAACAACTTAATTAAACAGTCGTCTTGATGGTGCCTGATATTAAGAAACAGGAGGACTTTGGAGTGAAAGTTGCTATAAGCTGAAGTAAAACAGCCTCTCAGAAGAGACTTATGATTTAGGAAACTTGTTGCCTTTCTGTGTCTCACAGAACAAATAGCCACAGGAGGTGGTTCTGCAGTTGTTGTTTATCCTTCATGAAGCGGATGCTTAAGCAACTGGAACAACCCCCTCAAAAACGCATCAAACTATTATCTATTGGTACCTGACTTCTGATTGTCTTGTTTCTGATGTGGTTTCACTGGCTGACTGTACTGAACCATCTGCAACAGCTCATTTAAAGGTCATCAACCTTCACATGTCTATGTTTATTGCACAAACCATCCTTAAAAAAAAACCTAACTTGAGCAGCTTGACTTTTTACACCAGACTGTGTTTTCTCTTTCCTACTGACTGAAACTTCTGGTTTCCCATGCAGAAGGATGCTCTTATCAGCATAAGAATCTGTGTTGCCCGTCTTGTTGCTTAGTTTAAGTCCTGCTCAGTGCTTTCCTCTGCAGAAAGAGCCTGTCCCCGTCACACTGGTGTGCATTCAGCAGTACTGTGGAGGGCACCTCCCACCTCCAGAGGGGCAGGGACACCAGTGAACCTCAGATGGCCAGTTTGACTTTAACTTGTGGTCTTGGCCATCACATTCCTCTCCACTGCTTTCCCAAGCCAGATCCAGAAGGTGCCAGGAGACACCCTAACCTGTCCATTGTTGCTGTAATCTTAAAGCTGACACTTACCTTGTGGTTAGGCAAGACTGATGACTGAGCCTCTTCATCTGGGATTTTTAAGGGCTGCATGAATGATTTTTTTGTCCAAACGCTGAAAGCAGTTCTTGACTCATCATGCCAGATTGAGCAAAATGCCTTTTGGAAGGAAACAAAGCAGTTAAAGTCTTTCCCATCCACTTATTTGAATTTGTCTGCAATCAGTTCAGGCCCAGGACTCAGTGCGCTGTCCTATCTGCCCTCTGAATCTCTGAAGAATTCCTGAAGAAATCAACTCCTGAGTGGTAACATCATGAGTTTGCATACTGTGAAAGGACGGAGTCCAGGAACGGAGCCATGAAGCTGAAACCTCATCCTTCCATATCTCAGTTACATCTGATAGCCGGGGAAAGGGAGAATTGCTTATCAGTAATTTTATACTCTAGAAGTACAAGCCCGACTTCTCTGCTGCTGTGCATGAGAACTACTCATTACACTACCAAATCAACTAGGAGTATTATCCTGCTGTTGCTCTGTTACAAATGAGGGTGAGAGGCTCTGGAGATCTGGAGCGCTTACAGCAGTCACAGTGACACCACTGCACATTGTCCTTCCTTTTAGTTATCTAGGAAGCAAAAGAAACTGGCTCTGGCCGAGAAGTGTGTGCTGCTGCAGCAAGGCTGCTTCTTGCTCCTGACCGACCTTGTTTATAAAGTTACACATTTACTTCTGAAGTCAGTGGAGCTGTCATGGATTTGAACTTCATGGAATAGGGAAAAAGCATCAGGTCATCAAAATGCAGAGTATGCCCTAGCAAGTGAGGCAAGCGGGGTTTGATGGGCTTGGCTGGAAGCAGCGACGTGGAAAAAGGATATTCAACAAGAAACTGCAAGAACTGTGGTTGGCTCTGTAACACTATCGTCATTAATCTCACCTGTCCTGCTCCCTCTCACAATCTGTCCAGCTTCTTTTCCATTTCTGCAGATACTCTTCCTTGAGCTCAGGACTCCTCACCTGGTCCTAAGGGAGCTGTTGCTGTAGTTTTGGGATTTCTCTTAAAACCGTGTCTGTTCCCTTATGCCTAAAGATAAACGTGACAGCTCATTCAAATAATTAGAGGCTTATTATTAAAACACTATATAATAGAATAAAAAATAAATAATTAAATAACTAGAAGTTGTTATTGATCAGGTTAATGAAAAGATCTAATATTTAATGCAAGGTGTCTTTCCACTATTTTACACAGCACACCAGGATAACACTGACATGGTCTTGAAGTGAATATACTGAAAGATTCAGCTGCTGTTCTGACTGCAGAAGTACAGGATGGAAACTGGGAGCTATTTAATGGGATTGCAGAGAGAGAAAGATTTAACAGAAGGGATCCCCATAAACCTCCATTTCCCCTACAATGATATATTTTTTTTGAAGTAGCGGCACCTTTTTAAAAAAAAATCTAGCTGAGTGGGTACGTACACGTTTGTGTGGAGCAACAATGAAGTCTGGGATTAGCTCTAAACATTTTTATAACTTCCCCTATACATCATCAAGTTTCTGGTGCTGAATCAGATCATAATGTAATACTGAGTATATGGCTGGGGCCAAGCAGCCCTGGAACAGTATTTATGTTAATTCAAAAGGATTTCTTTGCAAAAGTTTGAATCTTCTCAAATCATTAGTAGTTAATGTGCACCTCTGGATTTACCTTCCTCCTCGTGTCCAGAAAGCACTCGCAGCAGCATTGTCATTAGGCAGTTATGTTTGTGATATGAGGGACATATGATGGCAATTAGAGGCAGAACCTCCAGAAAATCCTGGCAGTATAGCCAGGCACAGCTATAGCTATTTTAAACAGATTTATACTTTGGGCATCAAAGAATGTCACAGACAGAAGAAAATGTGGTAACTGTTGCTTTAAATTATAGCTATCATTACTTCAAAAGGATATTCAATCAGAAACCACTGCAGACAAAAACTATTTATGTCTTCTGACACTGAAAGGAAAGTACGCAGCTCCAGCCTGTCATCTCTTAATTCTTTTTTTTAATAGATGAAAAGTACTGTTTGGTCTGTAAGAAACAAGTTACAAGTCAGGAGGAATGAGTCAGAACAGGTCTCCTGC
This sequence comes from Phoeniculus purpureus, assembly GCA_028565055.1. NCBI lineage: Eukaryota > Metazoa > Chordata > Aves > Bucerotiformes > Phoeniculidae > Phoeniculus > Phoeniculus purpureus. Next base: position 5,986,150 of record JAOXOE010000720.1, read on the forward strand.
TTGTTTTTGACCTTTCCTTGCCTGTCAGCCTCATTAAGTACTGCAGGTTCTTTGTTACTTATTTTACAAAAGCTGTTGGAAAAATGGAACAAAATGGTGCAATGGTACTGCTTTGGCTACTGGGACATAATGATCAGCGCTGTTTGGCCAGCAAAACACTTCACGTGCCAAGGCGTGACAGGTAGAGTCTTTTTTTTACCTCACACAAAAAACTTTCCCCTACAAATCGAAAAGACAGAAGTGAAGCCATGGGTTGCTTGCAGAGTAAATTTTGAACCAAATCATAAGATCACAATTAAATTCTCCGGGGGATTCGTGACCTTTTCTAGCAGGGAGAACAGACCTCCCATCAGTAAAACGTTTAAAAGCCAGGAGCTTTCTATTCAGGCAAATGTTTAGAGGTTGGCCGTGGGATGGCCTGCAAAAGTGAGCAGTTTCCAAAAGTAAATGAAGTTAACCCCCCTCACCCCAAACAACAAAAAAGCCATGTCCTTTTGGTCTGCCTTCTCCCCCTTCCCCTCCTGATGCACTTAGTGTGCAAACAGTGACAAAGGAGTGTCAAAGAAGCGCCTAATGGGTCTCGTGACACAGGGATATAGTCCTCCATGCAAAACACAGTGCTGAAGCAAAATGAGCTGCCCATACTCCCAGCTGCAGGGAAGAAGATGCTCAGATTTGCAGTGAAGAACTGGGTGGGTGCAGAGGTGATCCTGAGATAAGGTTTATATGGAGACTGAGTCATTCTGCAGGGCAGGAGCAAACAGCTTTCAGCTGAGTTTGTGGGGTGCCTCCATTACGACAAGGTGATTTGTAGCTTGAATTACACCATGTCCATTACACAGATAACTGTACATGAGGCAAGAGCAACAGAGTCCAAACAAAGAATTAAGCCTGCCTTGCAGGCTCCAGAAAGACCATTTCTGGTCAACATTTCAGCACTGGCCAGAGCTATAACATGTCTGAGGGTTCCTGTGAGGCTCTCCTCAGCATGGAGAGAAATATTGACATAAGCAGTCAAGCCCTTCCGCTATGAAGGTTTCTTGTAGTGTTTCTTGCTCCAAGTATAGCTGGTTTAAGACCCAGCTACCTGGCAGAGAAGCACTAGGCAGGATTGCAGCTTGCTGGAAGGCAGAAGGATGCTTCAAAACAAGAAAAAGGCTATTTCCAACCCAGCCAACTCCAGGAGATGACTGCAGTGTCCCACAGCAGCTGGTGCCTGGAACACTTCTGGAGCAGCAGCCTCACAGACCAGTACTACTAACCCCTTGTCCTTACCCAAGCACTGGAGCTAAGGTGGTTCTGCCTGACATGGATCCTTTGTGCTACAATGAGAGGGAGTCAAACCCAAACAGATTCAGCACAGAACACAGGACCTGAAATGTAGAGAAATGTCCAGTAAGAAATAAGCAAAGAAGCACCTGTGGCTGCTCCCTTGGCTGGTGGATTTTAGCTGTATTTGCAAACAGGCATGTGGCATTTCTCACTGTTTGCTGTTGTGCATTTTTTTGCAGTCTTTCCTTGGTAGAAACTATTTGTGGAAAAACAACTGTTACAGCTTTCTGCTTCCCTTTCCAGTTCTGCCAGATCAGCTTGTGAGCAAACAGTTTGTACTGTTTAAAGGTCTGAACCAATCACCACAGCGAACAAGCAAGGTACCTGAGCCACAGCTCAATAAATGGTATCTATCCTCAGCAGAATTACTCAGAGTAGTTTGCTCAGGCACAGAGTCCAGAACAGCTTTTCCCCACAGAGATTTACATGCCTTTTGGTCAGAAACGTCATCGAGCTTGATGCTGTTTTTATCCTGCACAAGCAAGAGAGAGCACAAAGACTAAGGAAAAAGAACATCTCTCTTCCCTTAGGTGATTTAAAATAAATAATAATAATCTAAAAAAACCAAAATCACTGAACACCTGAAGGAAATTAAAAACATAATGAAGAAATAAAAGATACTACATGGAGTTGAAGAATAAGTATGTAAATGACTCAGGAAACAGGAAGGTATGATCACACCTTCTAAGCATTCAGTCCATGGGGCCACTGTCCCTTCCCAAGGGGATCACTATGCTTTTTAGATGTCATAATCTATGTCCCTCACTGGAGACATGGATGAACAGACGCTGGCAGCACTCAGGCGCAGACAGTCCGTGTGGGAAGCCATGGAGAAGCAGAAGGGCTGCAGACAGTCAGGTGCGTGTCTTTTCATTACAGGTAACTACTGCTTTAAGCAAATTGTTCCAGGGACTGGAAGGTAGCAATAACTGATCTAATGAGTGTAGGCTGTAATTTAGGAGGGTTCATTATGTCACAGACATTATGACTCCTGGGTATTACTAAAGGACTCATTTGTAGCACTTGAAATGAATTTCTCTGAACACATATAATGTCACCTGTATAACCAGAGTGTAGCTTTAAGATGATATGACGTATTTAAAATCTCTGGCTTTGAGCAGGATTAAGTTTCCAGACAGTAATAAACAAATCAGAAAACAGTACAGATTTACTTCTTGCCAAGAGAAGAAGTAGAAGAAAAAAGATTTAATGGCCATAATGGCAATTTCAGATTGAAATGGTAAGTAAACTCTGACAAAACTACACAGGAAGCTAATAAATCACGCCAAAGGAAATCTAGCTGGTGATTAAAGACACACACGCACACACAAATTTGACAAAGACTTTGCATTTCTGGGTGCAATAGCTGTTTACTTCATCTAACGAGGAAAAGTTTAACAGTTTGTTACGAGCAGCCAGTTATTTATTATTCCTGCTCCCAAAGCTCCCGTGAGCTGCCCTTCAGCAGCAGCAGCACAAACTGACACTGCGGGTAACAGCCCCAAACACGTGAAATGCACACAATGAGACAGATGTACCAGCAGGTTTCACTAGGAGGCTGCTGAAGGAAAAACTAGTTATAACTCAGGTGAAATTGGTGATCTGAAACAACTTACAGGTAAAATCACTAGTATTTGCTTCCTTTCAGGTGTCTCTCCCCAATTAGCTATTTCATGGTTCTCTAACACCCACAAGGTTCATCCTCACACAGATACAAACATGATTTCCTTTTTACTTAGTATTTGACGTTAAAAAAACAACTGAAAAAAGAGAGAAAATTCTTCTGGCGAGCTCTTGCACGTGTGCTTACCTTTAAGCAGTGTTCAGAGCCCCTGCCTGCCCCTCCTGAAATCAACATTAAAGCCTCTCTTCATTTTATTTGTTTATGATCTCCAGACCTGATCTAAACTGAAACTGTTTCATTCTTGTTTCTCAGCTTCCTTTCTTTTGAAAAACTTGAATGTTATGAAATTAATTGAGAAAGTCCCAGTGTACAAAGCAGAATATTCAGGTTATATCCTGTACACAGAACACAGCAATAGGCATGTTCAGCAGTTTGTGAGGCCAGTAGGAAAATGCTGCAGCCTGAGCTGCTTTTACTTCATTGTAATATGTTCCAGGGGCTTGGAACACCCTTGGACTGAAAAAAAAAACCACCTCCTTAAAATTATTTTAAAAAGATTCTTCTCCCTGGAAAAGTAAAGACCTAACTGGATGACTTATTCCCATTACTTCCTAATACAGGCAGAGGTTCAATATCTCTTAAATGGTTTTTTAAAACCTCAGATAAAAATTTAATTTCCAGATACAAATTAGATTCCCATTCTCTTACAGAACCTTCTTTAATGTTGTTACCACTGGTATCCTTTTTGGCTGCCTAGGTATCAAATATATTTCTAAGTGGGTACTGAACCATCTAGAAAGACTGACTGTATTTAGTCTTTAATTAAATGCTGATGGATTTCTTGCAATAGCATTAAGATGAGAAGTGAAAAAACATAATTAAATGATGCTCCTACGCAGGCAGTGATCAGCATTCCTGCATGCAAGGTGTGGTAGCAGAGTAAGCTGAGGATTACTTCTCCGTTCTAGTTTTCGTATTGAAGTTCCCAGAGCTCATGAGAAACCTTATTTTGTATGCAAAACACCCCAAAACCAGGCAATTGTCCTAAGGATGCGGTGGATTAATAAAAATCCATTAATCTGATTAATAGTTTGATTGCTGACAAGGCAAGTGTCTCGGTACTGTTAAAACTAAGTATATCTTAAATGTATCTAACTTCCTCCCATCATCTGTCATCTCACTGACGACGTGGGCCAATAAAAAGGTTGCTGTCCCGCAGAAGCCCCTGTATCATTAACAGGCAGAGGAAAGCCCCAACACGAAGAGCTGAAGGACTGTATGTGGTTTGGGAACACAGCGAGGACCTGAACGAAAGCAGAAAATGAGGACTGTTAATCTTTAACACTCCTGTTCTACATGGAAATATTTCCAGGACTAGTGAACTCCTGAGATTTCCACACATACAGCTAAATAGTAATTACTGTTATACATTCCACATGTATGGCTAAAACATTCCTTTTTGTGGACATGCACTACGTGATGTCTTGACAGAAACCAAGAGATACAGACTGTGATCTTAGCTTTGCTTCTGACCTGCCCTGTGACCTGGATAAATCACTCCACTGCTCTGCTTCTCTTCTTACTCTTGCCTGTCTGGCTTTTTTAGAGCACGAGTTCTTCATTTGAAGAGCAAACCTCTAGTTAGGTTTTTTTTCCCACCATGTCGAGGCCCTGATAGTAGAGGAAGCCTCTAGGTACTCTTGAAAATAATAGAAATAATGATGAGGAACAGATGGTACTGACATCCACAACCCTCATTCCAGCCCCAGAAATACACCAGCATCAGCACAATTACACCTGCAACAGTTCATTTTGACTGTGACTTAGGGGGGTATCGTGAGAAAATATACCTCTGCAGTCACTACTGCTCACTGCTGAAAGCCTGACTTATGGAATCTCTTTTCCATATTGCAAACGTCAGACTAAGGCCACAGACTCCATTAGATTGAAGGGAATTGTGTCACTAACCCAGTCTGAACCAAGATGAGCCATTAGTTGTCTCTTTGACTCCCTCCCCAGCACTGCCTTAAACACAATGAGTTTTTCAAGATAAGGAACCATGTACTATGCACACTAGATCAAGCCATAGCTGCTGGGTAGGGCAGTGCTGAGATATGAGTTTGAACCCTTCCAGTCAAGTAGATACAACATGTCAGCCACCTCAGAAGAGCACTCAAATGTTCTTCCTATTTCATACAGACTGAACAGCCTCCTGCCTTCTCTTGGGGCTATATTTTATGAACTATTGATCATACTCTGGTGCTTTGGGTCTCAAGTCCAGCAGATTTAAATCCTGATTTGACTGAGGGTCTCCAGAGATTCCCAAGAAAGGCACAACTCCAGAAGTTCTCTGTTTAGCATCTCCTAAATTTTCCGCCAGTGTCCTGGCTGCTGTGACTCCTACTCCAAGTTTCCATAAATCAGGGAATTTGGCTAAATCTCTCTATCCCCTCACCTTACCTGGCACCAGGACTGTGTTGGTGGAGAAACCGAGGGTAATTCAGGTGTTCAGCTGTGGGATGCTGTGAGTCAGCAAGAACTGCTACAAGTGCTATTCCAGAATTGCACTGGGATGCAGCTGTGTGCTCATGCCAGCCTCTCAGTACAAAACTGAGGTCCTCCTGGGCAGCTTCCACCCCCTTACACCTGCAAACTTCTGCCCATGCCTCCAAGGTGACATGCTTCTGTACCTGTTCAGTGCTGCTCAGCCAGAGGACAATTTTGGTTTACAGCCTGTAAACCCGAGGAATTTTGACCACTTCCCCATCAGCACCTCTGTCCTCATGAGCAATACCACATGCCTCTATCAACAGAGGAGTTTTGCTTCCCTTGGAACTTCAGCAGTGCTATGAAAGCTGCTCTAGGGAGCCTAGATATAAATGAATACACACCCTACGTTTACCCTAATTTGCTAGGACAGGTTAATGATAAGAATTCTGTGTCACTCTTGAGTTTAGCCACACGGAAAGCACAGGAAAGTAGTGGCAGTTTTGGTAAACAGGTTTTACTAAACAAAGTAAAGCTCAAAAAACCCACTCAGAAGACGGAACAAAGCTAAGACCACAAGGCAGAAGAGAGTGGAAGTTTTCATCCTTTACTCCCTTTACCCTTCCTCCCTTTTTTTAAGTAAGCTTGACCTAGTGTGACTCTTAGAAGCTGCCCGCTGGGCACATCAGAAATACATCTGTAACTAGAGAATGAGGAATATAACTTGGAGTATGGAATAGAAACCAAAATGAAAGGTTTGCCATAAGGAAAATGAATGTTGGTACAGTCTGCGTTCTGACAGTTGCAGACTGGAGGACTCAGCTGCTGCTCTTAGTTTTCCTAAGCAGGTATATAAGCAATTCATCCTGTGAGAAACAGGACTTCAGCTGGTGGGGCTGGAAGGGAAGATTGAAAGAAATCAAGGCCTTTTGTCTCAGGTTACATGTCTAAGGGCTAGAAAAACTCTACTACCTGGTCTTTTTTTCTTATTTTCTCCCCGTGCAAAAAGCAAACAAAATGAAACAGAAAGGAAAAAATCCACCAACAACATAGCAACATGACAGTGATGTGGATAATGATCTCTGGCAGCTGAAGATAAGATCACAGCCCTTGGGACTGGCGGAGCCTGGAGCTAACGGATCCCTGCTTTGGGGAAAACCTAGAAGTGTACAGAAAACAAATAATTCAGCTCTCATATTGAAAAGAAAGGAAAGGTACGTGGCTACATCTGTTCCTTCTGAAGAAAACCTTTGAAAGTACCAGTGCATGGAAACATCTGAGGCGCTTCTGCACCCACGAGTGAGCGATCCCCAATAATGCCGGGAAGGGCTCCGCTATTCCCAGTTTGCTCTGCGAACTACGTTGTGTTCAGTTAGTTCCACCAGATTTTCCAGTAGACGTCACTGTGCAGATATCGTCCTCCTGTTGAAGCTGCTTTAGGTTGGGTTTTGTTTATTTTTTAATGCAAACTTGAGTGTGTAACGAAAGGGCTTCATTTGAATGACTGCTGTCACTGTCCCACCCCTGAATCCCCTTCGAATCTGGGGAACAAGCCTGCTCTTTCAGGGAGTTTGTTTGGAACATCTGCAAGACGACTGAATAAAACACAATAATAACAACAATTCTGTTCCAATAAAAGATCCAGAAACTTCTTAAAGTTCACAAGCAGCTTTGTTGTTTCCATTGATTTTAGATGGAAGGTGTGAAATAAAACAACTAAACAGCAGTACAACCAGAAAACATGATGGATCTTTTAAGGCGGATCAGTTACATAATCCCTTGTTTATCTGCATCAGTATCTTGAGTAGTGCAAGGCAGGAGCAGGATGGGTAGAACTTGCTGTTTGGGAGTGCTCTTGAAGCACCTGTCAAACCATGCTCTGGCTGCTGCTGAGTTCAGAGTTTTCCTGAAAATTCAGCCCTTTCCCTGGGTGCTGAACAAAGAACAGCCATGCTCCTGCTTAGCTGAGAAGTGTGGTACCAAACCAAATCCCCAGGTTGGCAGCCCCATGTGTGCTTGGGCAGAGGGAAACACACTATAATCAAAGGCTGAGTGGGTGGAAGGAGCAGGGAGCAGCGGTCCTGTGAACCTCTTCCTCCCCCAAGGCCTCGCTGTTGTTAAGAGGACAGGTGTGTGGTTGTACAAACACGTGTTGTCCACACAGATCTTCTGACGAGTGCTAGTCAAAGCAGTAGCCGTTTTAACAGGCATTTACCGGTCAAGATACTACCCTAAGCTCCCCTCTCTGGGTTATCACAGTCAGCTAACATGTTAAAACTGTTGCTGTCTCATCCAAGAAAGGATTTGAACAAGAGTTAAAGTCCTTTTTGTACATGCATGGTTTAGAGGGAGAAGAGTCCAAATCCCTTCTTCAGCAAGAGGAAAAGAAAGAAGCAGAAGAAAAAGAGGATTAGAGGCAGCATATGTGCTCTGTCCTCCCTGGTTTTCTCACTTTGCTTTGCTCCACCTCACTGAATGTACCCCTGCATGCTGACCCAATTAATTTCTCTATTACCTCTCAGATCAGGGTCATGTACAGAACAGGGTCACAGCACAGATTTCTGGTTACAGGAACAGGTACAAGTTGTGTAAAGCAAACACTTCCAAATACGGCTGTTGTCATCAACTCAGAATCTGTCATCTCTTTAAAAGCATTAGAAACAGAGGATAAGGGATGCTCTCACATCCATCCAGCTTTACCATTGGGATTACATCAAAAAAGCTCTCTGGCATTTTCTGAGGTGTAAGATGAGGCAGAATTAGCCCCAGAAGCATGAGAGCGAAGGTTATGTCCATTGCTGTGTGACTGTACTTACACTAATACTGAATTTGGAGCCCTATGCCTGGTGCTAATCGCTCATTCTGAGTCAATTTGAACGCACCTCTCTCTAGAGGCAGCAGAAGTCTAAACTGAAACACTGTAGGAAATAAAATGTCATTTAACTAGGGAGAGGAAAGAGCCTTTTTCAAGTAGGAGAATTCAAGGGGCACTCCTTTCTGCTGTCATTTGTCATGTATGACACAGGAATGTTGACATCATTCCCTGATAAATGACACTGGCACCTGCATCAGAGAGATATTCTTCAGCAAAATAGAAGTTTGAAAATCCAGCAGCAGGGCACTATGAGTAGGTTCCAGGAGCTTGCAAGGAAGGAAAGATAGATGATGGTAATTTTCTTCCAAAGAGAAACATACGACTTTTTAAGAACCATTCTCTTTTGCTTCCCCTTCTGCTCCCTCTGGGCTTTGGGAAATGGTTCTGCTTTCTAAATCTAATAGTGGCTTAGACACCAGCTATATGTTATCCAAGAGCTAACCTGTGGCATTCATGCCACCAGCCAGTCTAGGGGTATAAGTGTCAAGCAGATAGCTCCACAAGAGACACCTAAGAAAGGGAGCTTCAAAGAGGCCAGTCTGGCCTTCTGCTGTCCCAGGCCAGTCAGGGATGTCAGTTCAGTCTATTCTAGCACTAATCCTTCCAAACTGCACCTTTGCATCCACAATCTCCTGTAACGTCGAGATGTTTTTCCTCACAGAAAAAGCAGGAACATGTGTCTCCATCCCAGTCCTGTGCAGCCACGCAAAGGGAGCTGTTGGTGTGGTTTGACATCAGCAGGCAAAGGTTACTGAAGGAATCATTTTACCACATCATCTTCAAACAGATTCATTCCAAGTTTTCTGCTTTGTAAAGCTAAAGAGCAGTATGAACTGTGTTTGTGAAGGGAAGCCCGGCTACTCTCACAAAAAAAAGCAAAGCAATGTGCTTTCCCATTAGACTTTTCCACTTAGCTGGCTTGTGGAATTTGTATTCGGCTTGATTGTTCTCATTGCCAGGCAAGAAGGGAAAAAAATCTGTTTGATTTGCAACAGCAGGTTTGGAAGGCAGGTGAGCAGGCTCTGGGACCAAGGTAGGTTGATCATCCTAAAAAGAACTGTCTCTGTGCCAGGGACCTCCCCAGCTGCCAGGTACTCCCAGTTTCTCTAGCTTGCTAACTACTGTCCAGTCTATTTATCATTTGCCATCTCTGGGGATTGCTGTGCAGTGATATGGACTAATAGCCCAGCAATATGCCAAGACATATCCTTTTCATCCCGCATAGCCAGCATCGACTTCCAGAGTGCTCAGTGCAGGAGGGAGGCTGGAATCTGGATGAAGAACAGCTGGCGTAGAGCACACCCTGATGAGCCAATACTGGATAAAATGAGAAAACACTGGAAGAATGAAGCAGTACACAGGCTCACCTTCATTTCCAGGGCTCTTTCTCCAGGACAGATAAAATATACCCTGCTTTTTGGTCTTACTGAATCCATCTTTGGTGCTGAGCACTGGAGTAGAAGCAATCTCGCACTCCTGATTCTTCTCCAGGAGAACAACCCCACCTCTGTGTCTTCAGTGTTTTCAGGTTGGATTGTTGTAACCTGGGCTATGTAACACATTCTCCAGGAAAATACACTTTCTTCTTCTAAGCCAGAGAAGCAAAAGAGGAGGGTATCATACTGATGTACAGTTTGGACTGCTTGGGCCTTGAGAATTGTTAGTTAAGCTGCAGCGTGATGACTAGTGAACCCCAGCCAGCTGGGCTGAGTGCCTTCTCCCCCCAGAAAGCCCAGGAGTTTCTGCATCACAGTGCAAAGGGAATGATTACCTCAGATGCTGATTTCCTGACTTGATGGGGTTAGGGCAGCCCCATTTGAAAAGGCTGTTCAGCAAAAAGCAATTACTTCGGTCTCCTCACGTCACACATGTATGGTTATCACACAGGACAGTCACACAATTTTCATACTCAAGCGTTTACTGAATTTGAAGTGCTTAGGCTTGGATGAACAACTTTCAGCAGCCTGTTCTGAAGAGAAGAGAAACTTCAGAGACAGGAAGAATGTGGATTGTTATGAAGGAGGGAGACACAGGGGACTGTTTTTTATTGCACACATTTCTTCAATGAAATATGAACACTTATTATCCTTACAGACTCGATACTCTAACAGCTCTTCTGTAGCTACTGATCACTTGAATAGTTTACACTGTTTAGAACACAGCAATGATGACATAATTCTGCTGTAATGAAGATAAGTACGGTCTCAGAATGTCAGGAGGCACCACATCACCCATTAAATGTAATGATCTCAAAATACCCTAAAGAAAGGACTTCTGGGCTGGTTGCAGGAAAATACACACAGACACACATGTGATTTCGATTAAAATACAAATTATTGAAGAGCTCAGTGCAGTCCAAGACTAGAATCAACTCTTTGGCCCCATAGATTCAAGCACAGCATAAGGGAAATTAAAAAATCCTTCGAGGCCTCTCCACATTCTCTAAGCATTGGCCAGACAGTGATCCAGTAACAGCAGTGACTTTGGTGATGCTTACCTACTCTGAGCCCAGTTACTACCTCCTGAAAGCCCAGTTACTCAGAGGTGGCAGCGTCTCACTGATGCTCTCTTGGACCGAGCCATGCTGTAGCAGCAACTCTACCCTAAGGGAGGCCACCCGTAGTAGCACTCAGTGATGCTGAGAAAGTGCTGATTTGAAGACAGTTAAACACATTTGTGGACACAAATGAAGCAACCCCAAGTCTTCATATTTTACCTATGTAAACATGAGTATAAAATGGCCGGGTGGGAGTGCTGAGGGTTTCTCCCAGAGCGGTGATGCTAGGCTGATTATTCGTCTAGACAACAGTGGGGGATCTCTTAATAGTTTTGATTATTAAACTCCTGACTATTAGTCAAGGGTGCAGAATCAGGCACTGAGCACTGACAAAATTCTGTGCTCAATCTTTTCTGACCTCTCATTTGAAAATATGCTTGGGTGGAAATGCAAAACATAGAAGACTGGGGAGACAGAAAGCTGAAGGAAAAAGATTAAGTACATAGGACAGCTTTCTTGTAATGTCCAGCTGTTTCTCCTAAATATTTCTAGCATACCTACATATGTACAGTTTCAGAAATGTACCAAGAGGGAATACTAGTGGTTCACTTAAAAAACAACACTGTAGGACTGCTAGTGGTTTTGAAGCTCTAGTGCTGAGATCTGTCAGGATGGGACAGGAGTTATTTCAGCAGTACTAAATAGCTCTCCCACTGCTTTACAGTGGATTGATCCATTTTCACCCTCTCTTGCCTTTCTGCAGTCACACACAGATGTAAAACAGATTAAGGCTCTGTGGAACTAAAATAAAATAAGACACCTAGGACTTTTCTGACTTCCACTACAATAAAGCGCAGGCAGAGGTGAATAAAGCCACACGAGAGACAGTAACAAAATGACAAAGGTCCTGACTGATAGTTTATTGAGATGACAACTCAGCGAGTTCTTAGACATTTCTGGCATGAAGACTATTTTTGTCTTTCTGCAAGTTAAAACACATGTACGATCAAGACGGCTGCCTGCCTATCTGTTGAAGCTTGTTTCTCCCCATTACCTCTCTCTAACAGAGCCAATACCTGACTGTAAATTATTCTCTCTGCATTTTAATGTACTTTAGAACAACACTTGACAATGCTTGAAAAGAAACCAAAGCAAAATAACAAACCATTATCAAGATATTATTTATGCAGGATCCGAAAGCTGAGAAACATCACTAACAAGTCATTTAAAATTTCAGCCACAGATCTCAAGCATCATTATCCATCGCTAGCTGCTGGGGAGACAGCACAGGGCAGTGACTGCCTAAGCACAACGAGCACGGTTTGATTGCTGTCTCTTGCAGAAATCCTTACCAGAGCAAAGTGAAAGCAAGATGCTTTCACTCCTTCTTGGCAGTGTTTTATCCTCTTTCTCTTTTGGTGCAGGGCTCTGCACAAGCTTCAGAAATGCATGGACCGATCCTTAGGCTCCTACTCCCAGCTCAATCCCTGACCTCCAGTGCGGGGTCTTTTGCCTCCCAGCCCAGAGCACTGCCAGCTGGACCTCACTGCACACAGCATCCAGGCTCTGGAATGCCTCAGACTGAGCTTCAGGCAATAAGGATTACAAATTATAGAGCACAGTGGGAATAAAAAAGATGGGTTACCCCCTCTGACTATCCATCACTTTTCCCCATGTCTCTGGGCAAAGGCAAAGCAAAGCTTTCTCAACAGCCCAAAGACAAAAATAGGTTGTATGTATTTTTAAATGTGATTCTTTTTCCACTCTTGGGCTAATAAAAGTCAGGAAATAGAGAAGGCATTGATTTTACACTTTCCAAAGTCACTAGTATAAGAGTGCCCCTACAATTTATACTTTCAAGTGATAAAATATTGAAGCAGAGCAAAGGAGTTAAAATAACATCTTTCTGATCAAAGTGCTTAAAAATGAAGCTCTTCCATTATATGCAAACGCTGCTCTCTTTTTGGTCTACAGTAAGTCTAGGCACAAAGCAATTAAACAAGCTGCTGCACAGTCAAATGCCAAGTGAGAGCCAGTGAGGTTATGCGCTTGTTCAGATGCTCAAAATATGAAACTCACTGCAAACTGGATGGTTTCGAAATGAAGAGAAGGCTCATACTAAACCCGATCCTGTCATATGATCATAAGCTCTCAGAGATGCCAAGCAGAATTTAAACCCAATAATTTTTGTCATGACTATGCCAAAAGTCAGGACAACACTGTCTAGAAGTCCTGGTTTGTGTCTTCTTGGTCAGCTCCAGGGACTGTTAACTGCTGAAGGCGCAACTGTCATTAGCTTGAAAGAAAAGATCTTAAGGTGATGGTTGTAGATGGGGCAGAGAGAGAGCGAGCTGAATTACAGATATCTAGCATTTATTATTATTAAATTCTGGGAAAGCCTTGAGTACACACAAAGATAGACAAAAACACACACAAAAGCTGCGTTTTAGAACAAGGTTTCCCTGACAGCACTCGTCGTATTTTGATGTCAGACTAAGGAAAGATGTTGGCAGCTCCTCCACACAAAACTCTCTTTTCCACAAACAGCATAATCTGCCAGTATGAAATTCATCATCCAGCCATACAAAGGACACAGGGCCAAGGAGCTTGAGTGACACACTAGAAACCTCAAAACACATGTCTGAGCTGCCACATGACTTGCGTAACACTGTTCACATACAGCATGAAACCAGCTTGGTGAGCTGCAGCTTCACGACGTTTTGCAACACCCTGTAAACCCATTGCAAGGAAAGGGGAATGGACACCAGAAGTGGTTTGGCCACTGCAACGATTCTCTAATTACCATGATTTCTTTAAGAAAAGGGGCAGACGTTGAAAGGAGGGGAAATCAGTCATACACTTCGTTCAATGCTGAATGCACCTTCGTAAAGGAGAAAGATACATCACATCCCAGCTGCTGCCCAGTGGAAACAAGGCATTGCTGAATCACAGAATCACAGATTAGGGATTGAAAGGGACCTTGAAAGACCATCTAGTCCAATCCCCCTGCCACAGCAGGATCACCTACACCAAGTCACACAGAAACATATCCACACACATTTTAAACGTCTCGAGAGAAGGAGACTCCACAACTCCCCTGGGCAGCCTGTTCCAGTTTTCTGGCATCCTCACTGTGAAGAAGTTCCTTCTCATATTTATGTGGAACCTCTTATGTTCCTCCTAACACTCATTGCTCCTTGTCCTATCACAAGATGACACTGAGAAGAGCCTGGTTCCATCCTCCTGACACCCCCCCCTCACATATTTATAAACATTAATGAGGTCAGCCATCAGTCTCCTCCAAGCTCAAAAGACCCAGCTCGCTCAGCCTTTCCCCATAAGGGAGGTGTTCTACTTTCTTCGTCACCTTTGTGGCTCTGCGCTAGACTCTCTCCAGCAGCTCTGGATGTAATATGTGGTCTTATCAGAGCAAAGTGGAGGGGCAGAAGAACCTATCCATCTGCTAACCACCCCACTTTTGAATCACCCTGGGAAGCAGTTGGCCCTCTTAACCACAAGGGCACATTGCTGGCTCATGGTCATCCTGCTGGCCACCAGGACCCCCAGGCCCCTTTCTCCTACACTGCTCTCCAACAGGTCAGTCCCCAATCTATACTGGTACCTGGGGTTGTTTTTGGCCAGATGCAAGACTCTACACTTACCCTTGTTACAGTTTATTACATTTCTCCCTGTCCAGTTCTCTTCTCTCTTGCCTCAACTTCCTCTGGAGCCTCAGCAGTCTGGGGCTTGATATCAGGACAGCCCCCAGAAGTATAGACAGAGGCAAAAAAGGTGTTCAGTATCTTGGCTTTCTTTGTATCCTCTGTATATATGAAGTCATAGACCTAGTGATCTGAGACTACAGAACCTCTCTGAAAGTCAGTTAAATCTACATGAAATACGTGATTGATAATGAGGAAAAAGGGCCACTATGGGGAAATACCTTAATAAAGTAGGAAAATCAGGGCCTTCATGGAACACCGATTTAGTTGGTTCTCCAGGATTCACATGGAAAGATAAACCTCATACTCAAGCTAGGTGGATCCGTGTGAAAGATAAGAATTATCCACATCTTCTAGCCTCAATTTCTTCTGTTTTTATCTCACTTCTCAAAACCAGAAGAACACCTCAGACATCGGTCATGAAATTAATACTAATAAGCATTGAGATGTTTTATCCTTTGTCCTGACAGGCAATTCCCAAGAAGGTGGCAATTCCCGCAGCCTCTAGAATCCTGCAAATAAACTAGCAACAACCCAAACCTCAGAATCTAAAAACTGTAGAAAAAGAGAATTCAGCTCTGTTTTCAAATCTCAGTTTAATAAATCTTTCTGGTGGTTTTATGACTAATGTAAGCCTGAAAGTAGGCAAATTCCATCTGCGGTTCATCTGAGCAGGAGTAAACACGCAGTAACAGCATCATTTAATGAAAAAAGCACTGGGCAATTTAACATGAGATCTATGGTATTTTAAAGGCAGGAAGTGTCTTTGTGAAAATGTCCTTTTTCCTTAATCAGAAAAATCAATATCAATTGAACAGAGAGAATACTTGTCTTTTAAATTACAGCGTGAGATTCTCTTACGGAGCACTTCTGGCTTACTGACACATAGCTGCTTCACCTCCCAGCACAAATAAATAGATTCATGCATTGGACAAGCAGCCTTCTTGCACAACAGCTCTGCTTCCTTGGCTAAGATCAGATTATCTCAGCACGTTGGTGTACAAGAGGACCTTGCAGCCTGAAATCACCAGCACCCAGCCCTTCGCTGTGCTGCTGGGCTATGCATCCACAGGACTAGGGACTTGCAGTATCCAACTTGTATTAATTTGCCTCAGAAATTAAGAATAGAGTGCTGGTGACTGTGGGCAGTACCTGACTTATCTGCACCAAGGCTTATTCTCCTTGATGCAGCCATCGCTGTTGCTGCTTCTTGGGATAGACTGTTACTGAGTGCAAGTCCTGTGATGATATTTTAGGGGCAAATTCCCTTTTGATATGTTGGAAAATCCTTGCCAAGTCCGACACCACATATTAATGGGTTCACAAGACCAGAGGTCAGAAATTACACTGAACAGGGTATTAATACCTCATAGTCAAGGAAATTGTATTTCCTTTTGATTTTGGTTTTTTGTTTTGTGAATTAGCCAAACTTGCAGCCCTGCATAAACTGAACCAGCTCACCAGGTTCTCCAAACACAGCGGCAGTGGCCCTCCTTCCACCAAGCACATGGTGATGGCAACTGCCTCCAATGTGTCCCCAGCTCAAAACTCCCTTCAGAAACCTGGCAAGTAAAGAATAATCAGATCTGCTTCATTCTGCATCACCTCCAGATCCTTTATCCATCCTTTTCTTTCCAAAAAGATTAGAATTAGGTGTTAGTGCATGGCATGTTCTAGTGGGTTGAGGACACTTCGCTGACACAAGAAACTCTTAAAGACCCACTGTGATGACTTCATGCTTTACACTCTGGGATGTGAAAAGGCTCTCAACAAGACCCATATATTAAGGTTCACATAGGGCAAAAAGTGTGACTGTCTTTCAGGAAAGCATCTGTCCCCTTTACTGAGCTACAGATGAGAAACAGTCTGTGTCAAGGTAGGAAATACGATTTTCAGTATGAAATTTTCAGCTTCCAAAAACAGCCTCCTTAACTTAAAAAATAAACAAAATGACTTTTGCAACCAAGAGGTGCAGGTTGGCAAACCTGTATTTTCAGAGCAGCTCCAGTGCTGAGTATGGTCCCTGGCTCCCATGGGCTCTGGCAAAGCATTTTTTTATGGCTCCATCTTATGGTGGGGCTCCAAGGGCTGGACATAGGTCCACTGCATAGACCTGTTCTTACTTTTTCCTCTATGCAGCAGCCTACAGCAGAGAGTAAAGGCTGGCTCTCTATCCCTTTGACCAACAAGCTTGAGGAGGGCTGTAATGGTTCTCTCTAGAGAGCTCTATTATGTATTGGAAGAACCACTTCAGGAATACTGAGTGGGTCCAGAGCAGCAACAAGACTGGGGAAGGGACTGGAGGGAAAGTCTGATGAAGAGAGGCTAAGGGAGCTGGAGTTGTTTAGCCTGGAGAAGAGGAGGCTCAGGGGGTACCTTCTCCCTCTCTACAGCTCCCTGAAGGGAAGCCATAGACAGGTGGTATCTGGTTCTTCTCCCAGGCTACTAGCAACAGGATGAGAGGGCAGGGCCTGAAGCTGCCGGGGGAGGGTTAGGTTGGATGTTAGGAAGACCTTCCTCACAGAAAGGGTGATCAGACCCTGGTATGGACTGCCCAGGGAGGTGGTGGGGTCACAATCACTGGAGGTGTCTAGGAAAAGATTGGGTGTGGCACTTAGTGCCCTATTCTAGCTGAATGTGGTGATATTAGGTCACAGGCTGGACTTGATGATCTCAGAGGTCTTTGCCATCCTAAAAAATTATGCGATTCTGTAACATCTCTCTTAACTGGATCCTCCCTAAAATCCATATGTTGGCATGAGAAGTGTGTGCATAAAAACAAGTACAGCAGAAACTGTAAGTGTGCTCTTAGGGACTGACTTCTTAAAGACATTAGGTTGCAGTATTCGTATATTATCCAGACACAGTTTAAATCAGCTTTTGGAGTGCTGGCATGGTGTAAATTAGCTGGTGTGCGTGCCAGCAGCCATCACTAGCTAACAGCAGAGCCAAATTAGGGAAACATTAAGAGGCACATTTTGTGTCCATAATTGTGTGTTTACAAATGAGGCACTTGAATATTATATAGCTAGTCCTGTGCAACATGGAGTCAGGAGTCATAAGAGTAAGAAAATTTGGCGTCCTGGTATGAAACACCGGCCAAAACCATCATTTAATCCAGACAAGAATAAAGATCAATCAATTATGCCAGTAAGTTTGAAGCAGCACTATAAAAAGAAAAAGTGACATGGCATAGGTTTGTGGTTCCCAGCTAATGGAGCTAAAACCTAGCATCAGATGGTTTGTATTTGATATTATTGTCAAACAAAAATAAATCATCAGAAACATGGCAGAATCAAGCCTAACTGGCAGGACACACCATAAAAAAAGCAGCTAGTGGTTGAAGTGAAAATTAAGAAGTGCTGTTCCTTCTCCCAGAAATACCAGGGCTAACCAGAAGAAGCAGCTTACACTTAGAGGCTGTGCAATTCATTCTTGTTCTTTCTGCAAGGAAAAGGCTGTCAGGCTGTAGCTGAGTTCTGCTCCAGTGAGATTTTACTTTGATATTCAGAGATTAGTATATTAAGTAAATTTTAAGTAAATTATGTACTATATTTACGTAACGATTGTATTATGGCACTGTTTCAATTGTCATGGCATTCCTACTATAAACTCCTAGTTTAAGAGCCTAAAAATTATCTCCAGATGACCATTTTTATAGGGCTTGGGGAAAGGAGAGATTATGTATTTATTTTAAAAACATATTTCATATTTCCAGAAGAAACAATAAGCTAAGACACAGCAGTCTAATCGATACATCAATACTGGAAGGGAATAAGTAATCTTCCAGGAAAAATTGATCTTTGAAATGTGAGAACTGACAGGCTCAAGTGACTTTATTGTTTTTCATGTTACCACCAACCCCAGACATATCATTGTTCCTCAAATTAGAAATTGCCTTAAAAATCATGGGACCTAAAGATAACAAGTATAGAGATCTTTTTATGGTCCTTCCATTTTTTGGAGCTATCAGCTCCAATGCTATTAAGTTTTCCTCAGCCACTGTATGGGCTATACTTTACTAATGAAAGAACACACCATCCCCTGGATCCGGGTGATAAACTAATACCACTGAGAGGCACAATCAAGTCAAGAAAGCAGAACAAGAGTAGCTATTTTAGCAAACTATTTCTAGTTAAATTTCACAGAATCATTTAGGTTGAAAAAGACCTCTAAGATCATTGAGCCCAACCTTGAATCTACTCCAGCTCATGTCCCTGAGCTCTGTATCTACAAAACTTTTAAACAGGTCTAGGGATGGCAATTTAGCCACCTCCATGGCAGTCTGTATTTCCAAACACACTGAGTTTTTTCCACAGACATTCCTGGCCAAGGGTGCTTTCCTCTGAAACAGTATTTCTTGAGAGGTATCACTTTCATTGTGGACCTGGAGCTCTGCATGGCTTGTTGTTCTACCTTGGAACAAACCTTGGCTGATAAACTGATTCATCAGTATTCAGCCTCAACCATGGACTGATGCAGAGTGGTTAGGAAAGCAAGAAATCTTCCAGACAGGGTTTGCCCAGCTTTCTGTGGTAGTCTCTCCCAAGGTCCTGGCATCGTGGACTACCTGTAGCCCTGAACTTCCCTGATCCCCATTCTCCTGGCCAGTGTGGGATCCTATGATGATTCTATGGCTTCATTTGTTGCAGTGGGTTTCCCTGCTTGCATTGGAGGCCCACGATTATAGCAGCTCTACCGATTCATCCCCACGAGCAATTTTCTTGCAGCAGCCGAAGAAGGAAGCAGAGCATTGGCTTAAAGCATTTGCACTTCATCTCCTCCTATCTTTGCTATAGTTAGGATGGGGAATTAATTTAGATTTAAATAGCTGCTATCAAAACCTCAAGTTTCTCTCTAAATTGGTAGCACAGACAAACGCATTGCACCAGCTGACTTGGCAAGGTATCAGCCAATTTTGACCACAGGATATTCAGATTTGGCTCAGTGCCAGCTTCCCAAATGCAGTTAGGTGTCTGAAAGAGCAGGTAAATGTCTATGTCCATCTGAAAAAGAATTAGAGTGACTATTTGAATCTTTAGATGCTTTAGCTCTGGTGCCCAGGATTTCAAATCTCAGCGGCTCTTAGTGAGACTCAGGCTCTTAAGTGTCTTCATGGCTTTATTGCAAAAGAGTCTAAAGGCCAGATTTTAAAAGCCGTTAGGGTCTTAACCCTCATTTGGCCCTAAGCCACAAAAAAGCTTCAAAGCTTGTACTCACTCCCTCTTCTAACTAGAATAGAGAAACAGAGAGGATAGTAACATATTTTACAAGGAAAAATTAGATCCAGCTTAAATTGAATTTAAATTGAAAGTAAATAGAAGAACAGAGGGGTTGTCCAGCACCATAGCCCTGTTTCACGATGCCTGTGAATTGTCACTGAGAAAAATTAGTAAGTCCTTAGTCATAGCTTTTTATATAAATAAAAGCTTTCTCCCTGTAAACTTGATGTTGAAGTGGGTTTGGTTTTAAAACAACAAACAGCCACTTCTTTTGGCTTAGAATAACAATCTTTGAATAATGATGAAAGATCCCAGATCTTTGTCATAAGAAAAAGTTTGTGCATAAATTAAGTTTGGTGATTATAGTAGGAATACAACCACATCCAGACCACTAACTGTAATGGTAGACTGGGGAAATGTACACACACATCACATTTATTGAAAAGTTACAGCGTTTACTAATTTCTAAAGTTCTGAAGTTGGAAAGACTGTACCATCTGTGGAGCCAAAGGCTAAGGGCAATATTTCACCACTGAAATAACTTTCTTAACCCATGAATTTACCTTGCAGTAGATCATCTTAAAATACATCATGTGGCAAATCTCCATCGATGAGCAGTACTTTCAATCCCCAAGACTACCATAAGTTACACGCAACACACTATGCAGACAGAGGTAAAACTCTTTACCAGCACTGAAACACCTCACCTTGCTTAAGTAACCCCCTGCCTTGTTTTGATTAACAGGAAAGTGATTTAGAGTAAACTTGGCCATTGCCCACTCAAACAAACACTTCCCCAACTTCGCTGAGTTTATCCTTCCAACATATGATGGAAATATTAGTATTTGCTGCTCTGGAAAATACTTTTTTTGGCATCTTCTTTTCCCATCCCTATGCTAAGATAAACACTGACAGCTGATGGTATTCAGGAACATTGCCATGTGTTCCTTTAGAAATGGAATTCTGAAACATGGCTGGTATCCACTGATTGGCATATTTACTAATTAGCACAAGATTACTCAAATACACCCATTTCTCCCCCCAAAAGAGAGTCTCCCTGAAGAATTTCAACTGATGCATCAGGATCTCTGACTCACCTCTTAGCACTCTCTTGGTTTCTGATTTAATGGTTAACACAAGGAATCAAGTAACCCTCTCCTAGGGAGCAAAGTCAAACTGCATATCTCCGATGGCTATTTTTTCCAGACAGGCCATGCAAGCAGCACTCACAGAGTTAATACTTGAATACCTTTTCTAATAAAACTGGCTTCCAGTTTTTCAGTCTTTTGTGCAAGTTTAATAAAATAAATTTTGAATATCAATGGAGTACATTCTATTTTTCTTGGCATGTCTCTGCCTCGCTCTGTCCTTCTATTGCAGGAGTCATGCCATAGGGAGAGCACTTTTCCACAGTCCATTGAAGTTGTGCCATAAGGGCTGGAGATGATTTGCTAAAATGCTCCAAAGGTATTCAAATTTCTTTAAAGAAGAAATTCAATTTATGTGCATTTATATTGCAGTGTCTGTCAGGAAGAAAGGTTATAATCACCAGCATATTTGAGATTTCCATTTTCTTCTATACATGAGGTAATGGTATCAGAGGTAAACTATGAGGTTTAAAGTTGAATCCGATGTATGGTACTATTTTCATTGCTGCTAAAAGCATGTTTTTGAAGTTCTTGAGGAAAGCATATGTTAGCATATGTTACTGAAATATCGAGAACAGGATGCTGGGTGGCTTAGAGGATAAAACAGTTGTCTGTCTTCTCCGCATTCTTATATAAAGTAAGGCAGGCTTTCATGAGCAAAATGAAGAGAGGATCTCAGCTCACACTGTGGAGTCGCAGCAGTTTTGTAAGCGGAGCTATCGGATGGGCACACTTCAAAATTAACATGCATGCTAAATGTACCTTTAGTTGTACCACAGAGGAAGGGAAAAAGAGGGCTTAGAATGTAGTGATAACACTTATGTAACTCTCAGAAGAACAAATACTCATCAAAAATTAAAAGGAAACCCTGCTATGGGAAGAACTTCACCTCATTTTTTCATCTGAAAATTTGCTTAATTTGAATTTCCTGTGGCTGAATTAAATATTTAGATGTTGATATTTTTACTGAGGAGAAAACATTAACATGATTTTTATCAAGATGGAATCCTTTTAAGCATCTGCTGAAGCTATCTGATAATTAAACTGCCACGCTTATCTCATTTAGGACCCCACTAATTATAGCCCAAGTTCTTCAGCAGGATACACTGCAGCTGATTTTGAAATCCTGATTGAATGTCCTCTTTTAAATAAACAATCATCGCTGACTTGTAGATTTATTGCATAATTTCTCTGTTACTCCTGCAATCTCAATCAATAAGGAAGAGTCAAAGCTAGTACGATGGCCTTTACACAGCAAGCTAGTTGTATTTTAAGCCCGCTTCCAAGTGAATTCCCAATAGCGACCTGTTTTGCTTTAAAAGATGAGTAGAATCTGTAAGTTTAATTTGATCGTTTTCTACTGAACAGTTTGGGTTTGAAAAGTCTGAAAAATGTCTGTCCCCCCCACGCTCCCCCTCCCACTCCTCAGCATCAGTCATTGTTTCTCATCTGCCTTCTTGATGTCTGCTCAGAGCTGTGTTGTTGCTGCTGAGAGAAAACACTTGCTGCTTCTGAAGAAAATTTATGGTGGGAAGAACGGTCATAGTCTACTAATTTTTGCTCAGAGCATCTCTCAGAAATCTGAACTTTAAGACATCAAGACTGACTTAAAATGTCCTCAGAAGCTAAGATTTCAAAGGCCAGACAACCACTGAAATTTCAGAGAGAAGCAAGACTGTCTACAATGGATGTTCTGGACATTTTGTCTCAGTTCACTGTAGGAGCAGTGTGACGAAAGCATATGTGTCCGTGTCTATGTATTGTGTGGGGTTTCTTCTGTCATGTGTGATGGGGAATGATTTAAAATATCTGGTTGCCTTTTTTCCCCAAAATGAGCCACTTGTTTCACTTCCTATAGATTCGTCAGTGGGTTTGTTTAACCCTCCCTTTGTGTATGACACTTTAGCTAAAAGCTTTCATATAAATATCATCGAGTTCTCTGACTCACAACATTAGTGACTCCAAATTGGGAAGGATGGGATCCAAGGTGGATCCTCTACATAATGGTGCCCCAAGGAGGGATGCATGGGGATCCAGACAAGGACCCATGACATTCCTCAACATTGCAATGGGTCATTTAAGCAGCACTGTTTGCAGGAGTATAGCAAGTGTAACTCAAATTTTCAAAATGGGCAAGAAAGAGAACCCAGATAACTATAGACCATTCAGCCTCACCTCCATCCCAAGAAAGGTGATGGAATAATATTTCCTTGACACTGCCTTTAGGCACAGCAGTGACAAGAGGGTCATTAGGGACCGTCAGCAAGGCTTCACCAAAGTGAAGTCATGCTTGACCAACATGATAGCCTTATTATGAGGGCATAATCAGGTGGATAGACGATGGCAGAACGATGGATGTGGTCTATCTTTTCTTCAATAAAGCTTTTGACACAGTCTCCGACAGCATCCTTGCAGCCAAACTGAGGCTGTGTGGTCTAGATAGTTGGGTAGTGAGGTGGATCGTGAACTGGCTGCAGGGTAGAAGCCAGACAGTAGTGGTCAATGGGACAGAGTCTAGTCGGAGGCCTGTATCTAGTGGAGTTCCCCAAGGGTCAGTACTGGGACCAGTCCTATTCAGTCTATTCATTAATGACTTGGATAGGGAATTAGAGTCACTAGCTGCAAACTTGCACTATCAGCAAGTTTGCTGATGACACAAAGTTAGGAGCAGTGGCCAACACCCCTGCAGGAGGCTGTGCTGTCATTCAGCAGGATCTGGATAGGCTAGTGTGATGGACAGGGAGAAATGTAATGAACTATAACAAGGGCAAATATAGAGTCTTGCACGTGGGCAAGAACAACAGTACAGGTTGGGGGCTGACCTGTTGGAGAGCAGTGTAGGAGAAAAGGGCCTGGGGGTCCTGGTGGCCAGCAGGATGACCATGAGCCAGCAATGTGCCCTTGTGGCCAAGAGGGCCAACTGCTTCCCAGGGTGATTCAGAAGCGGGGTGGTTAGCAGATGGAGAGGTTCTTCTGCCCCTCTACTTTGCCCTGGTAAGACCACATCTGGAATATTATGTCCAGTTCTGGGCCCTTCAGTTCAAGAAGGACACAGAGCTGCTGGAGAGGGTCTAGCGCTGAGCCACAAAGATGATGAAGGAAGTAGAACACCTCCCTTATGGAGGTGTTGAGCCTCCCTTAAGGCTGAGGGAGCTGGGTCTTTTGAGCTTGGAGGAGACTGATGGCTGACCTCATTAATGTTTTAAATATGTGAGGGGTGGATGTCAGGAGGATGGAGCCAGGCTCTGTCTCTCTTTTGTTTTCCGTCTGTGGTGAAACCAGCCATTGTTATGAAGGTTTATAAACTGTATCTATAATAAAAGACTTCCATAAAAATAAAGTATAAATTTCCAAAAGTCTATGCTTAGAGCCCAAGTTAAAAATCAATCATTAAATTGTTACCACATTGCTATTTACGTTCGTGTTAATTCAGCTGAAGGCCATTTGTTTAGAATTGGGAAATTAAAATGTTGCACATGAATTACCTGCTTTAGACTTGCCTGGGAACTCTTCCAACTTGCCACCATCAGTATTAACACACAATAGATAATGGCAGTTGCACCATGCTGTATTACCTGGATGAGTTTTGTACTGTTCCTGTTGTATTGCTAAGAGTCACAGGACATACTCCCCATACTCTAAAAATATTCAAAATTACCCATACACAGAATAAATCTGGCATTTCGTATGTGTTGTAGTCTCAGTCTGCACAGTGCAATACCATAAAGGAAAAAGGAAATAGCTTTCAACAGCTCAACGATAACAGCACTTAATTCTACATACAGTTTTCTGAGAGAGCATATGAACTGGCAGCAAAGGCAACTGAAGGACTTCACATCGCGCCCGAGCCAATCACCCCCAACCAGTGCAACAGCTCATTTGCAAAACGCATCCGTACATGGTGCTGAGGCTACAGCTGCATCACTGAAACTATTCAAGTTTAAACAGTCTAAGTGTTTGGCCACCAAAGGAACCATCCTCGGACCTAAATGTGAACCACAACCACGATACGTGTTTGGTGCTAATGTTGGCAGCTGATGACCTGCAATGGCCAGGTTTCCTGACAGGATCCCCATGGAAGGTGCTCAGCCAGCACACGAAGGAGACAGCAAGATGCAGCTCTAGGAACACTCTGCTGGGCAAAGGGATTCACAGCAAGGAGAGAAGGAAAGTTCAAGCAACAACATGAAAGAAAAGTGAAGGAACAGAAAGGTAAGTTGAGCATTGCAGAAAAGACAGGACATGCAATGTACATCACAAATGTCCTTCACAAGAAACTCAATCAGAGTCGGGGGTCAGCAGAGTTATCAGATAGTTTTAATAAATAAATAAAATGGGACCGAGTTAATTCTCACACTGACCATATTCACCCATCAACAGTAAAGACGATTTATACTTCTGTACTGTAAGCAGAGCCATTGGTTTGCCTGATGCTAGATAACAAATAAAAGCTGCAGTAATCCCCTACTACACCTCTCCACATTCTTTCCTATACATGGGCTGTAGTGAGCACCTTAAACACCAGTAGACACTGGGGCTGATTCTGAGCTGGCAAGTGCAGACTCTCCTGAAGCAAAACAGCAGAGTGATGGGCCCTGTGCTACCTCCAGCCGAGACTCTTCCAGTGAGTTGCCTTTGCTGAGGCCAGACTAGATACAAGGAAGAAATATTTTTAGGATGAGGGTGGCGAAACACTGGCACAGGTTGCTCAGAAAGGTGGCAGAAGCCTCATCCCTGGCAGTATTCAAGGTCAGGTTGGATCAGGCTCTGGGCCATTTGGTCTGGTTGAAGATGTCTCTGCTTATTGCAGAGAGGGTTGGACTAGGTGACTTATTGCCAACCCAAAGCTTTCTGTGAAATCACCAACTGCTATAAAAGAAATGTTCTGTGGAAGCACATCGGTTTCAAGGACATCTGTTAGTGTGTTCAGCTCTCAGCTGCTTCAAATTCAGGAAACACATGCCCCGGGGGCAGCCATGAGCTTGAGGCTTCCTGCAGCCACAGGAAGGCCAAGAAGTGACTTGAAGCTGGGGTAGCTGAGCAGTCCCATTCATTTTGAGAATGTTGTGTTGATCTTATTTCTCTAAACTTGCTTCTAACAGGAAATATCAATATCTCTACGTTTAATTCCAGCAAGAAATAAAACCCTTAGCATGTTCCTGTTTCCTCCAGCTGTAGTTACTGAAAAAGAAAACCACCAGGAGATGAGCTGTACCACTGGGAAAGGAAGGTTTTGAAGGCTCAGCAGGCTCATAAAGGTCTGGCTGATGCTCAGAGCTTTGGGAATAGGGTTTTTGTTCCATTTTGACAGTTTTTCCTTTTTCAATGTTGTTGAGGTTTTTCCCCTCATGATACTCGTGTGTGCTAGCTAACAGGTATGAAAACGTTATGTAGTCTTATGGCTGAGCCCAGGACAGCTGCTTTCCTCGCCAGGTTTACGCTCACTGGCAGTGTTTTTTTGCACTGTATCAGGAACTCTGTATCCTCCCTGCCTTCACTTGGTGAACCTGGTCACTGCTCACAGCCCAGGTACCTTGATCCAAGTCCTCTCCCAGATCTGGCTCCACAACAAGACCTCATGAGCAAAAAAAGAAATAGTCATACCACAAGTATAAAGTGGGCTAGAACAAAAGGTAGAGTGCAGAAAGGGACTGGAGGAGTAACAGCTTGGCTTACTGGTTTCCCCAGGCCACCTAGTACAAGGGTTTTTCCTCCCCGATCCTGTCAGAGCCTGTCCTCATTGCTCAATATGAGAATGTACATGATCAGCACGGTACAGCAGTACAGACTTCCTTTGGCTAAACAGGCACAGGATTTCTAGAGGCAAAAATTATGTCCTTCCTTAACACTGACATCTAGAACAAAAAAAAGGCTGAGAAATTTATGTTTAAATTGGATCACTTCCCATCTTATTGCAACTTGTAGTATTCAAATCCCTCGAAAGCTCCTCAGATTGTACTTTCTGATGCACAGTTCCATAACCTTGAGCAGTAGTTCCTCACACCCAGTGATGGCCTTCTACTGTTACACTCTGTCCTATCTCTAGGCAGTGCAGCCCACTGAGAGCAGTGGCGGAAACAGGCTCCTGCTTCTGAAACACCAGCTGGGAGTGGGGATGGATTGTATTTCCTCACATTTTTCTTTCCAGCTGTGTTACTCAGGACAGAACTTAGTTCCATTACACTGACAAAGCAAATGAGGGTTTTTATTTATGGTGAGGATGCAGCTTCATACTTCCACAAGGCTTTAGAATGCTTGAAGGGTCTGTCCACATTAAACCTCCTGCAGAATGCAGAGTTCCTCCCAGATTAAGACACAACTGCAAAACAAGTAATAGTACTACATCCATATTCTCGTCTGCCATCCCAACCTAAAAGACAGACGTTCCAATGACAGATAATTCTATGTGAAATACAAAACACAGGAAAATTTTCAGAGCACCAAAGAAGTTTTTGAAGGCAAATCAATTAAAAGAGAGGCATATCTGAAATTCAAACCAGCCCTACAAAGCCCTTTGAAAAACATTACATGAGAAGTCACAACCATAGTCAGTTCAGCGAGGGTCACAGACACTTGTTCCTGCATTTCATTTCACCCCTGCACATGGTACTTCACAAAGCAGGGTCATTTGCAAAAGTAATTCTGTAAAAGCTTCCATACATCTCCTGTTAAAAGCAATTTGGCTAGTATCTGTTGCTAGCTGGGAGCATGCTTTTAGATATTAGATGGATGAGTGCAGACTAGCAGGAGGAAAAAAAGCTGAGGATAAATACTTGGCAGTTCTCTAACAACTTTCACTAGAGGATCGCAAAGTGATTTACAAACATCAATTAATTAAGCCTCAAAAAGCCCCAGTGAGATAGGTGAGTATCATTACTCTCATTTCACTAATGTGTAAACTGAGACACCAAGATAATGTCTTTCACCCAAGGTCGCACAGCAAGCAGCTGGCAGAGCTAGGGAGAGAAACCTAGAACGCTGACTCACCTTGCTCCTTCCCTACTGGACCATTATATCTCTCTTGATATGAACAAATGCAATGTCTTGAAACCCACTGAAATTTCCTTTTAAGTCTGGGTTCACAAGTCAGAAGACCTCTCTAGTGCCAGGCCAAATATTACACATGAAGATTCCTAACTCCTTGGTTCCCAGTTTCTGTTACCCAGTTTCAAATTGGTCATAGGGTCAAGGACTGGAGACTGATTGGAAAAAGAACAACCCAAACCAATCAAAACCCACAAACTCTCACCCTTCAAGCCTAGAAACATGACTGGTACTGATGATTTCTGTGCTCTGGCACTGGGACACACTGCCTGGCCATTGAGCAGCATCACTCAGCCATGACCAGAGCTGTAACTTGCTTTTTACAGTGACTCAGCTGAGGAAGGGGTCAGACCCATAGACAGCACTCATTAGGCAAGGCAGGATATATCCAAAGACACAGACTCACAGTCACAGAGAGTAGAAGCCAAATCAGTTGTGTTGACAGCTCTAGGTAACACCAAGGGCTTAGAAAGCAGCACGTGTTTCTGTTTTAAAACCAGCAATATTCAAAAACCTCCAGGTTTTGCTGCCTAGGGTTACCAGTGAGCATATTTACCAGAGATCAGTTTACATGGAGCTAGGGCAGTACTCAAAAAACTGCAATAACTTCTAGATATAAACACAGAAATAACCAGAGTCTGTTTGCTATGGCTGCACCAGGACACAGACAGTTGGCATAAAGTATTCTAGAAACCACTTGACCCCTGATATCTGCAGAAATAAATTCCAAGTAAACAAACTCCTCTGAAATGTTTATATCCTCACATTTATTTGTGTACAAACCCCTCACAGACAAACAGATAAAGGATAGAAAAAGCTTTCCACTACTACCCAATATTCCTCAAATTTAGATGGACCAGAAAGAGACAAGTGCCCAAGCCTCTGAACCATCCATATTCATATAGAGAGAACTAATTAGAACTAAAGTCAACTAGCTGGCTGCTGAGATCTGGCAGCTGACCACAGAAAATGCCAACCACACAAAAACCCCTGACCTGGCATAAGAGCCATGTCACTACCTGCTGGATGGTCACATGGCCAGGAAGCAATTTGCTGTCCACTGGCCACAGCTATCACAAGAAAGCCCACACATTGTCCATTTAGCTGTTTAAAATGGAAAACAAATCACTGAAGAAAGGAACATGCTTGCTGTTTGCCTATCCTGCTCTCCCATGGAGATTGCTTCGAGGGCTGGCAGAGGAGAGGAGTCTTCTTTCACGTGGATCCATTGTTACAGCCAAATTCTGTCATCAGACAGAGTGGTTCTCTTTTCACTGAGGAGAATTCGATAACAGACCCTCTGATTATGTGGCTGAGAAAAGGCTCTCACAAGGCTGCTTTAACATCACCTGGATAATGGCTTTGGCAGCTGAACCAAAAAGGTTGCAGGAACTAAGCACTCCCAGACCTTCTATGAAGTGAGACCCTACCGAAGGATGGACACAGTGTCCTCCTTGTGCTGCCCCAGGGACCACACTGTCCCCACATCCTTCAAGTCTTGCATTGGCCTAATAATTAATCTCACTGTATTTAGTACTTGCAGTTACAGTGGAGAACTAACCAAAACCCATTCTTGGTTACTCATAGGTGAGCTATCAGGTTGTGTGTTAACTCTTTTCCTCACTAACCCAATGTTCAGCCAGCAACTGGGAGCTCCCATCACTCACTCTACCCTCCACAGAAATCCATGTACTAGCAAACATACAAAATTTGTCCTTAAAGGCTCATTTACAGAGTTTCATAGCATAGGAGGCTTTGCTTGCCCCAGCCTACAGATGAGTAACAGAAGGCAGATGGACAGGAGGAAGCCAACAATGACAGAACTAGAGGGAATGGCCTAAAGCTGCATCAGGAGAGGGTTAGGCTGGGCATTAAGAAACTTTTTTCTTTGAGAGGACTATAAAGCACTGGAACGGCTGCCCAGGGAGGTGGGTGAGTCATCAACCCTGGATGTGTTTAAAAGTTGTGTAGATGAGGTGCTTAGAGATCTGTTTTAGGAGTGATAAGAATAGGGTT
The DNA here is from genome assembly GCA_028565055.1 of Phoeniculus purpureus. Taxonomy (NCBI): domain Eukaryota; kingdom Metazoa; phylum Chordata; class Aves; order Bucerotiformes; family Phoeniculidae; genus Phoeniculus; species Phoeniculus purpureus. The sequence continues at coordinate 6,016,117 of JAOXOE010000720.1, forward strand.
ACCTGTTGGACTTGATGATCTTATAGGTCTTTACCAACCTAGATGTTTCTGTGATTCTCACTCCGCCCTCGGTGCATGCCCACCTCTATTCTCTACAGCCAGTGCCACAGCCCAGCAGCAAACCCAGTCTGCTAGGCTAGCACATCTCCAGTATGAACAGCATAAGAAACAGATCCAGGCAGATTACACGTAAGATCACTTATCCATGGCGTGTAAAGTGACATGAGTAAAACTGTTGCTTTTTTTAAGCAATCAGCTAATGCAGTTACATGCAAAAAAGGCTATGTGCAGTATGCTCGGCTAGTGCAAACAATCCTGGTGTGCTCCCAAAGAAAGAACTTCCATTTCAATTATTTATTCAAGGTTCCATATTAAAATCATAAAATACCATTCCTACACAGAAAATAGATTTATTGCACACAGATGTGCTAGAAGCAAAACATCTGCACTTAAAAAAAAATCATCAATACTAGGATATTTTATCTCTTCCATGCAGATAAAGCAACCAACTAATTGCTTTCTGAGAAACTCGGGGCAGAAATGTAATGCACCAAATATTTATGAGTTAAAAAGAAATGTAGTAATTACAGAATCCGGTATCACTTCCATTTGTACACAGCGTACGGGGTGTACGCACATGCCACCAGACCTCAAGTAATGCTTTGTAGATTGATGAAGGCTGACTCAAACAATATGTCACCCCAGGAGCCTGACAACTGAAAGCATGCTTAATGTAAACTTGTAAAGTCTTCCAAAGAATGCTGGGTTTTTAGTCAGCTAATGATTTGAGCAGTGGGCTCCTTTTACTGCTACTGAAATGAAATACTTCAGTCAAGCTCTCATCATTTACAGATGTCCTCTATCCAAATCATGCCCCACTTTTTGCTTCTTTCACAAAATCAGCCAAAACAGAGCTGGATCTTTTACGTCTTTCTAACTGGCTGCAATTAGTAGACAGACAGTATTGAACAGGACTACTGAATCATGTCCTCCTCAGCCAGTTTTGCAGTTATCTGAGTAAAAATGTGAGTGAATCACCATGGGAAGCACCTCCATTTATTACTTCAGGTGAATCCTAGAATGGCTTAGGTTGGAAGGGACCTAGAGATCATCAATCCAATCCCCCTGCCATGAGGAGGGAGCCTCTTGACTAGGCCAAGTGGCTCAAAGCCGCATCCAACTTGGCCTTCAACTTCTCCACAGAGGGGGCATTCACAACCTCTCTGTGTAACCTATTCCAGAGTCTTGCCACCCTTGTACTGAAGAATTTCTTCCTAAGTTGTAATCTAAACCTATTCTCCTTCAGTTTAAAGCCATTTCCCTTTGTCTTACCACTGGACACTCTTGTAAATCGTCCCTCTCCAGCTTCTCTGTAGTTTCCCTTCAAATATTGGAAAGCCACTATTAAGGTCGTCCTGAAGCCTTCTCTTCTCTAGGCTGAACAATCCCAGCTCCCTCAGCCCGTCCTCACAGCAGAAGTGCTTCAGCCAAGATATTCACAATACCTTGTAACGTGCAGGCTTTTATTTCTGTCTGGCTACCAGACACTGCAGTCATGGGGAACATTCATTAAAATACTCTTTAGATTATGTTAAGTCTGAACTTGTGCTTCTATATAACACTATGGTCACATTTATTTAGTCCTTTAGCCACATAGAAAACTGTTGGCTGTAAAAAATTCAAGGAACAGAGAGTGAGTTGAGTTGTGCTGAAAAAAACCATAAAGGTAAGAAATCTAGTGAAGTTTGGGGAAAAGTGGTTTTGCTTGTTGTTAAATAGACACGTAAAGAGGAGCGCATAGGTGGAGATATTTTATGATCTAAAGTAATTTAAACTCTTCTTTCCTTTAGAAACCACAAACATGTGAGTAAGTTCTTGCACTGTACGAAGGGATTTGAAACTAAAAAGTTATGCTACATTTTACCCTAAGATGTTGTCTTAAATATTTGATGGATGCAGGTGCTCGACTCTACAGCCTACATGATGCATCTGATCTCAGATAACAATGTTACTGTCCTCATTTTTAATTAATAAATCCTCTATCAAAAAAGGGAAAAGAATAGCTTCTGAGTAGAGGGAGTGTCATTTGAAGGGATAGGCAAATAGTGGCACTTGGTCAGTTGTCACTGAACCAAAGCTGCCTCTGGATGTGGGAAGGATGTACACAAAGGTACTAACGCTTGGTTTATGATCAGTGTAGAAAAGACAATGGCAAAGGTGTTAACAGACCAGATAGAGCTGGCCTCTATTATCAACCTGGAAAGCAGCTTCACTGGCAGATTTCCCTAAGGAATATTCCATCTTGTCAACAGGAAGAATGGGCAGAGTTGCTTCTTTCCCATTGCATTCATGAAGGGTGGCATATTTGACATCATTTAAAGGGTGAGGTGGCCTTTCAAATTGTTATTGCCACAGTTTGAGTTATCAGCTCTTTACTTTCTCCACATGCCCCAAGTCCATGTGGTCAGACATCTGCTGAAAAAAAATCCCTCTCAGAAAAGGGAAAAGAAAAAAGGGAAAGCCTTCTGAAAGGGCCTCACATCAGAAACTGAGAGTCTGTCAGCTGTAGATTATATGAGCAGCTCCCTCATGCCTCTCCAGTCTTTTAGAAATTTGTGGTATATCTGCCTCCCTGTGACAATCACAGATGCTGTTGTCCTGGCATAAGTAAGGTGCCTAGATTGATGCTCTTGGCACAGCAAACGCTCTTTGAAATCTTGCCTGGCCTCTATATGTTAGTATTTTCTATCCTTCTTAATTTACAAACCATCAAATATATTAAGCATCAAACAAACATAAAACATTTAGTATTAAAATTGTACATGAAATGCTCCCACATTAAGAAATGCAGTAATGAACGACATCAATGTTATATTGTATATCATTCAGCAAAAACAATCGCTAAAGTAAATCAGGTTATATTTCACTGCATGCATTCACGAATGCCTTGGTATTCTCAAGTGGGAAACTTGTGTTGATATTGCTGCTATTTAATAGCACCTGCTTGGTTTGGTAACCAGTGTTTATTGCAGCTGAAACCAGCTGAGAATTTGACGAAGGAATAAAGCTAGACAAAGGTATAGTTTCCAGATCTGTTTGGGATGTGATGGTCGTTTGAGGACAGGGCGACCAGTGCAGCACTGCAAGTGAACTTTAGATGGGAAGTATTGGTGGCTTGTTCAGCACATGATTCAGGCTTTAAAAGTACAGACCCAGACAACTATCTTGATTTGAGCAAACAGACTGCCAGTGTTTGGACTAAAGAGAGCACGATAAGAGAGAACAAACCTTTTCTCCAGGATCTCCTGGAGCTTTGATGTGATCAGCTTTTCCTTCTGAAAACTCAATGCCTTGCCTCTGTGGCACACTTCCAGTTTAAGGAGATGGTTCTGTTCTGAAGTGCTGCCCATACATACAATCTGTACCTGGGTTTGTAGAGAACTGTGGAGAACCCACCAGCTGCATAGCTGAAAACACTCATGCAACCTTTCCCTTTCCTGTTGTTTTGCCCACGATTGCAGTTGTTAACTGTATCTTAAGCCGGTATTTAAGCACCCCTGGATGTGACGTGGTACCACAGGATGATTATTGTGATGAGGTACTCGGGTGTTATCTCAGGTTCAGCACATTACTCAGCTCAGCAGTCTGTGAACACTCACCAGGCAGTTCTCACAATGACCACAAATAGAGTCCCATACATGTCTTTGTATGTCAAAAAGACATGCAAAAGAAGTAGAGGAACAGCAACCAGAACCTCAACAATCATTTACAGAGTACCACAGCCCTGGCAATTCCATTTTTAAAGTTTGGAAATGAGAACGGTGCTCTAAATCACTCCCCAGATGCTCAAACAACCCCACAAACAAACACACAGAGAAAGCTCAGCTCATATCTGGAAATTGCTGTGCTTACCATAGGAAAGTACCCAGCTGAAAGGCTCCTGAGGTATCTGCTCCCTAGTATCCCTTCAACAGCAAAATTTCAGTAAGGCAGTTTGGAAGCAAGAGAACTATGACTACACAAACTGTGGGTGCTCTGAACAACCCAGATCATGTTAAAGAACCCAGGAGTTACCAGGCAAGGGCAAATAACAACATTTCTTTTTACTAAGGAAGAGCACAGTAAGGATCTCAGCCTGCAAATCTCATGCCTCTAGCTCTTCATCCTTCTATATTCTAGAGAGGTGTCCTGCCTACAGCAGGCAGATTGAAATTAGATGATCTTCAGAGTCCTTTCCAGACTAACTCATTCTGTGATTCTGTAATGACATTGTAATTACTGAGTTATTTTGCAATGCCTGCCCTGCTTTGAAGGGCATGTGGAGCATCCAGCCCCTTGTACAGGCCAGCTCTGGAGCCCAGTCACTGCACTATTCCTACAACTATTTTCACAAAGCAGAGATAAATGCCTGCAAAGTTTCTGTTTTACTTTCATTTTGTTGACACTTCTATCAAGCATGAATTGCTGAAATGGATACAAGGAGAAGCAGACAAACATTTCAGCAGCAGCGTTTTCCATAGCCTGTTGTGCTTTTAAGTGTTTCCACCTAATCTCTCCATGAAATCATTCTTCTTTGTCTCCACACGTATTGAGGTAAATCAGTTCTAAACTAGACGAGGAATAAAGAACTCAAAAGGAAATGTTTGGATATAAATTATGTCGTTCGCCCTCTCTCCTAGGGCTACTGTTGCCCAGCATTTAAAATTATGACTTCATGGTCTTCCTTTTAATCTGCTTCAGATACTCCAGGCCAGCTTCTACACAATCTAAATTAAAGGAATACTTTTGGACAAATCCAGTTATGTTACATCACTTTCTATCACTAGGAAAGAAACATCTCACATACTCATTCCTGCGGCGCCACATCTTCCATCCCCACAGCACTGAGCAGGCATAGGAGTTAGGTTACAAGGACACCTGCAAATGCAGGTCCCGTATTCTGTGCCATATTGTGCTACCTGAAGGCCGATGGCACAACAGACATTTCTGTAAGAGGATTCTCTCCTTCCTTTATTGTACAGACCTTCAGAAGTTAGACAGCTGCAGAAATGTGCATACCCTGTGAATAACACCTTTCATGACAGCATCACCAATGTATGCTGTGGCATGAGAGGAACAGATGTCTTCCTACAAAACATTTCTGCTTCACTAGAAAATAAACACTTCCAAACATGCACTGTGATATGTGTGACTGAAGATGACTCCTAGCCCTGAAGTACTGCATTGCAATACTCTCTGGTGAGCAGGGTTCGATGATAGGACACAGGTACTCTGACAGTTGGGCAGAGAGCTTAAGGAAACCTTGAGAAGATTAAGGAAATCTTCCCTGTTCTTCATTGGAAAAAAATTCCGCAGTATGATACTTGTAGAATGGCCCAGGTTGGAAGGGACCTCCAAAGGGCATCTAGTCCAACTCTCTTGCAGTGAGCAGGGACATCCTCAACTATATCAGGTTGCCCAGAGCCTTGTCCAGCCTCTCCTTGGAATATCTCCAGGGATGGGGCCTCAACCACCTCCCTGGGCAACCTGTTCAACCAGTGTTCAACTACCCCCATCTGCTACTACCTGAGGAACATCTGTATCATCTCTGTGAGACTTTGACTGTGCTGCAGTGTCCCCAGCATGCTTTTGGGAAGCGAGCTAAAGGCCCTTAGTAGTTCCCATTCCACCAACCTTGGTGTGTCAATCCACAGCTTTGTCACATGAAAGCCTGATGATAAGATTCCCCAATTTGCATCTAGTTTAAAGCTCTGTTGATTAGCCTCACAGTCTCTCAAGCAAAGGTCCTCCTCCCCTTCCGAGAAAAGCATCTGCTGGTTGATGCCCACAATCCCAGTGCCGCGTAAGCCATACTATTGCTGAAGAGTCCAAATGTGTGGCAGTCACACCAGCCGTGGAGCCCTGTGTCATGACCAGTTGTTACAAACCAGACCTAAACACCATAACAGGATCCAAGATTTAGGAATCTGAATAGTCTTATTCCTTAATAAGAAAATTCCTTAATATGAAAAGATAACAAAAGTTTGGCTAGAACCAGAGGCTGTGAACCCCAGCTCTATCTCCTGGCTCTAAGATAGTTTTCCTGCAAACAGTCAAAAACAGAGGGTCTTTTCTCATTATTATTTCAGAAACTGAAAAAATACCATCTGTCTCTAACAGACTGTCATGGTGTAACCCGTTTTATCTGTGTGTACAACTACACACATGTAAAGGAAATCACATTTAATGGAGTGGGTGCGTGACACGTAAGTCAGCAAGCCCACCGAAATAAACTCCCAGTATAAACCACTTAACACCGCAGACCAATTCCTCTTCTTTTGCTGTGTTCCAGGCAGCTCTCCCCAGCAGCCCATTACATTTCTTCCACCGTTTTTTCTGCCCATGTTCTCCAAGTTGGCTAAGCCTTGCCAAGGGAAATGTAATGACACTGATTGTATTTAATGTTGTCCATCAGCATTTAAAAAACATTTTTCTTTTCAACTCCTCTGGCTCCTATTTCAAGCCTCTTTTATGGCTATGACATTTTAATCATTTTAGGAAAATGGATGGAGGTAAAATAACAAAACCATGAGAAATTGCTAAGTTCAGCAGCACAATTAATGCAGTCATCATTGGCAGGGTGGAAGAAGACAATCAACAATCAATGGCTGGAAGGTGACCCAGCATCAAAGTTTTCTGCCACAGCAATCAATATTATTCCTGCTGCAGAAAGGCTACTCTAGATATGTGATGTTTCGTCTCAATGGCTTTTATTCTTGTATAAAAGCTTTAAACAAATAGCACAAGAGCAGCACCCAAGGCTACTTTAAATTACATCCATATCATGCAAAGGTGAAAGTAGTTCCACCTGGTAGAATTTGCCATTCTGTCCAAGACAAGACACTTAAAACCCACTTTATTAAGCTCCTTTTTAACATGCTGTGCAGGTCTGATTTGTGTTGTTTTCACATTATCAGAAACCACTTCCAGTTCAATAGGATCTGGCCTTGGTAAAAAGGTTATACAGAAAAAAAGAATTTTAATTCTTATAATTTCTTCTGTTTCCAGCTGAAACTTCATGATGCACCAATTCTGTTTTCTTGTTCTTTTATGAACAACAAAACCAGTCCCCAAAGCAGCTACCACTCACCTAGGACTTTGGTTGTGGTTTTTTTTCCTTCAGAAAATGCTGGCAACAGGATAAAGGGAAATGGCCTCAAGTTGTGCCGGGGGGCTTAGGTTGGATATCAGGAGAAACTTCTTTGCAGTCAAGGTTATTAAGCACTGGAACAGGCTCTCCAGGGAAGTTGTTGAGTGGCCACCCCTGAATGTGTTTAAGAATCTTTTGCACGTGGTGCTTGGAGACAGAGTTTAGCGGTGAGTTGTTAGCGATAGGGCAGTAGGGTTGGATTGAGGTTGGACTCAATGATCTTGAAGGTCTTTTCCAACCTAAGATAATTCTATCTCAGAATTGCTCAAAGATTATATTTGATAAACATAAAACAACCATAAAGAAAGCTCCAGCCCTTTTTTTCTGATAAGTAAACAGATTAGAAATTATTGTTCACTGGTCCTGAGGTATACAATGCTACAAAACTATTGACAAACTATTGGTTTGGGATGTTAGACTAGTTAGACTACTGCTGTTTGGACCAATGTAATCCGCATTGAGCAGATCCTTTACAAAGTCAGTTCTTCAATTTTTTCCATATATGCAAGGTTTCCCACAGCATTAACAACATATTTTTCGTCTAAGAAACATCTTTTTCACCCAGACTGACTTCTACAGAAGCCTGTGGGAGTTGTTTGGATCAGCAGACAAAGACAGAACTGCAAGTTACTTTCAAGTGCACTCCACTAATTTGACACAGGCTGAGAAAATCCCCTTACAACTCTGAACAACCCCCCTCAAGTTCCAGTATGCCAGTAACTACCATGCCAAGCACAATATGCTCCAGATACGTCCCAAATAAGAGCAATAAGATAAAATTCTTGAGATAGGATGTATTTGTAAGGAACAGTAACACACTGTTTAATTATATGAAATCAAATATTTGAGTGGCAGTGCATGACCTCACGATTGCTGCTTGAAAGCATACTTGTAATTATCTGAACAAATGCATCTTAGTAGCTCCTTATGGTACACAGATTGCAAGACAGTTAGGCACCTTCTTGAAAGCCCTGAACATGGGGTGACCCTGATCATAAAGAGATTTGTTCCAAAGGCTGAACACTTATGTACAAGAAGATCCGAGAGGAGCCCCTTACTGCTTCCCCTCATGTGCAGATGCTGTGGGGAATCACAGGCAGGTGGCATGAGTTGTAGAATTATTTTCATATTTGTTTCACGGTCTCTGTGTTTGTAGCAAATATTGAAAATATTATACTAACTATGGAAAGCATGACCCTATGGCCCCAAGGGCTAGACAAGTATGTGTTATAATCAAATTACTATAGGCTTCTGACCCTTAATTCAACAAGCTACACGCTTAGATCCTTACAGAAGAGTATACGAAAGCACATGCTTAAGGATAAGCACATCACTAGACTTTATTGTATAACTAGAATCTAGGATAAGAAGAGCAAAACAAATAATTTAAATGCATGACATCTTTAGGAGAAAGACAGCAAATCTCATCTAAACTTTAAAAAACCCTAGACAATAAACTTCCTGTACTAACTACATGTCTGTTTCAAATTAGATCCTAGTTCTGCACTAAGTCTTTCAATCTCAAAGAGCTTTAGCAAAAAGAGGGGAAAAAAAAGTTAAAAGTTAAACAGAAGGTGAATGTGCAGTAACACTGTCCTACAGGAGTTCACGTATCGTTCCTTCGGCATGAGAAAACAACCAAAAAAACCTCACATTCAAATAGTTTTGTTAGTGAAAGGGTATAAAATATTAATAGGACTAACCAGGAGTAGGTTTTATTAATTACAAAGGAGGCTCATCACCCAGCTTGCTTGTTGTTAGAGCCTATTAAAGAACCTCAAAGTTCTTGAGCAATGCACTTTTATCACCAATAAGCAGATAGAAGCATCATGTCTAGAAAGGACCTCCAGGATAATCAAGTCCGGTATTCATCCCAGCATAATTGCCCTAACTCCTAGATCACAGCTTCCAAGTGCTCTGTCTACTTGTTTTTTTATACAACTCCAGGGATGGTAACTCCACCACCTCCCTGGGCAGTCTGTTTCAATGTTCCAGAGGCAAGACTAAGGCTTGGATGCAAGTTATCAAAAGTAACCTTCCATTTGACGACAGTCTCAACTTGATAGAATTTTGATGACTAACTACTTGTATTCTTAAAAGTGCCACAAGTGCCTTTGACTCATGGCACTCAAAGTGAAGGATGGCAACTGGAATTTCAGCTCATCTAAGCACATCAGTAGTCTTAGCAACTTTGATTAAACTACGCACACATTTAAAGTTGGGCAGATGCTTTAGTAATTAGCTGGATTGGGCACAAACCCCTGGCAGCATAGTTAAAATTCCTCACGTTCCATTATACAGAAATCAAGGCATAAAATTTTTTAATGAACATCAGAGAACTGTGTCAGCATTGTTCTAGGAGAACTACAGATTTGTACAGTTTAGATATGTTCTAATTTAAAGATTTCCACAATAGGGAATTAAAAAGACCTGAATTATAATTCCTTTAATGGCAGATCACTCGATAACGCTGCCGTCTCAAGCAGTTCTATTTTAAAATGCATGGTAGAGCAGACAAATACTTTTTGAAGGAAAAGTGTTTAACATTATCTTTTAACTTTGCCTAATTAGCTGAATACTGTGTTTTTTCACCCTGCAGCTCTTTAAAAGCTGATCTAATTTCACAATGAACACTTAATGCCATTATATTTGGAAATAGTTGCGTTTGCCAATTCTCGAGCAATCACCATTCATCCCACTGCGCTCACCCCTTGCTTCTGTTTCCCTGGGAAGGATTCTCTACTTTCTGCCTAGATAAGCTCCTTCCATTAAAACAGCTGTTCTGCTGATTCAAAGAAAGTTGTCAGAAAAGTTTCTCTGGGGATGTGTGTAGATATCCTCATAGCACTACCCATGAGCTCCTTTTCAGAGGAATGATATTTGCCCTCCACATAGAAGTTCCATTTCTTCCATCCTTGGCAGCTCTTTAGCAGCACACATGTTCAGAGGAGATTCCTAGCTCACCATGTGCTCCTTTGCAGCTGCTGAATCACAGAATCATCCAGAACATCTGAAGCTGAAGAGTGTTCTCTATAACTCATCTAGTCCATCAAGCAGGGTCAGATGGAGAAGAATGCCTAGTACTGTGTCCAGTCAGCTTTTGAATAGCATCAGGGATGGAGACTTGACAAGCATCCTGGCTGCCCAGTTTCAGGTTTGATCACTCCCTTTATGGTAAAGGTTTTCTTACCTTTCATCCTGTCCATTGTTCTCCATCTTTTTGCTGGGCACCACTGTGAAGAGTCTGGCTCTCCACCTTCTTTACTGCCTGTGCCACTGGGTATTCACACTGGTGAAGTCCCTCTAAGCCCTCTTTTTCAAGGCTGAAAAATCCCAGTGGTCTCAGGTCTTTTCTCATATAACGAATGCTCCAAACCCTTCATCACCTTTGCATCATTTTGCTGAACGCATTGCAATACACCAATGTCTCCTGTAACCCAGCCTACAAGAAGGATGGAGAGGGACTGTTTACGAAGGCCTGTAGTGATAGGATGAGGGGCAATGGTTTCACATTAGAGAAGGGCAGATTGGAATTAGATGTTAGGAAGAAGTTCTTTAGCAGGAGGGGGGTTGAACACTGGAACAGGTTGGCCAGGGAGGCGGTTGAGGCCCCATCCCTGGAGATATTCAAGGGGAAGCTGGACAATTCCATGAGTCACAGATTGTCAAATGATTTTCCAACAAAGAATGGTGAAGCTCTTTCAGAGCTTTCTCAAAGTTTCCTTAAACTCTCTGCCAGACAATCAGAGTTTGAGATTTGTGCCTGTAAACATACATGGGTGCTGAAAACACCTTTTATTTTTACCTGGAGGTATTCAAGGTGAGACTGGACAAGGCTCTGGGCAAACTCATCTAGCTGAGGATGTCCCTGCTTACTGCAGGGGGGTTGGACTAGATGACCTTTGGAGGTCCCTTCCAACCTGGGCTAGTCTATGATTCTATGAATGTTCCCGGGAACAGGCGGGCAATGGGAGACTACACCCCAGAAGCACAGAGATCTTGAAGAGGTCTCTCCACAGTGCAACTTGTTAGCAGTTTTGAGCTGATTTTCTGACTAATGCCAAACTTCACCTGATGATATGTTCTCGTTGGTCCGAAGCCAGGAAAGCTGGTTTTGGCAGCACTGGCAATACTGCTGCATATCTCTGAAAATACATCTGTAGTGACATGCCTGGCTGGGACTGCCTGAGATGAAATACTAATATAATTGATTAATCATGACAGCTATTGAGCATTTCAGCAGTTAAGACGATAAATACATTACACAGTGAAAGGAGACATTACTTCAACCTTTCCTTGACTCTATTACTGCAGAGGGAGAGCAGCTCCCAGGCAAGAAAGAGGCCCTCAGCACCTATGAACTGCCTGAGACATGTCTGCATACATTTTAGACAAACATTTCTTCGAAGCAGGGCAATTGTTTTTTCTTCCATTTTCATTTTCCATTTGCTTGCTCAACCTCTGCAGCCCCTTTGTGGCCTGGTAATAGGTGAGATAGGCAAATACAGGCTCCGGGCAGTGGAACGAAAGGGCCTTTCATGTTGGCGGCAGCAGAGAATGAACGAGTGGTGTAAGCCCTCTCTGCAGTTTACATACTGTAGTGGTCTGCTATAGAAACTATCTAATTTGGTTTGCTTTGTTCTTTGATAAACGGCAAGGAAAGCTTTGTAGGGTGTTGACCGACCCTACTTGTAAGGTCATAGGCCAGCGCTGGAGAGAGAGGACATAGCCGTCTGCGTGGTCCCAGCGTGCCTAGAGATTGCCTGGGAGAAAGCAGCTTTGCTGCAGCTACAAAGGGCTTGTGATGAGGAGCAGCAGCTCTTAATCGGGGAAGAAAATTTTGAGAGCGTTTTCAACAAAAAGACAGCAAGAAGTTTTAATGTGTAGCGTGGCACAGAAGGCGCAACGCAGACCAGGAATTCATGCGAGCGGCACTGCCTACTTAAAACCCCGTGGATTAGCCCACCATGGATTGCTCCTTTTTAGACGCAGCCCCACACAATTTTCCCCCCTGAACAGGTGTTTTCAAAATACATCAGTGGCACCACTGAGTTTTTAATTTCTACTGGAGCGAAAGATACATTCACATCACTAGATTGTTGTAGCAACGCACGAGTAGGAATGATAAAACAGTGTGTAGAAGATGGAAGTCAGACTGTTCATATCAACCTTGACTTCCAGAAGCCATTTATGACACCAGTTTGTTAAGAGGAGAGGATGCCCAACACTAGTTCTGAACAAGGGGGACTTTGTAAGGCTAACAGATCACATCCAGAATCCGAGATAAAAATCTCAAAGATAAAAAAAGAAAAGAAAAATCAGCTTCCTCATCTGGAACACGTCCTTATCTGTGCTTTTTCTGGGTTGAACAACGTGTTCACCTCTGGTTTACTTGAATGACTGTGTCTTCATATCTTAATGAAATATTTGGTTTGTGACTCTGGTTTTCCAGAGGATGTTACAAACTGCTGGAATAATCTGTTTTATGCTTAATATGGCTTTGAGATTATTTATCTTTGCATTGATGGTTGGACTTGATGATCTTGGAGGTCTCTTCCAATCTCTATGGTCCTATGATTCTGGACCCCAATTAGTTGAAATGCATGGAGATGGAAGAGAAAAGGACTTCAAGGCAACAATTTCTATCCCTGCTATGTTCTCCCCTGGCCTTCACTCCCATCACACACCTGCTGGATCACAAGACTGGTATCTTCCTTTAACAGGACTGAGCTGGCAGCAAAGCATTCTACCAGAGCTCATAAAACATAGCAAGGAAGATGCTGCACAGCATCAGTATGCTGCAGAGCAGTGGGCATACTGTGGTTAGAAGCAATCTGATACAACATTGTCCACCTAGAATTAAATGTTTTGAGCTGGACTGCAATTGCAGTACAAACCACTGTGTTTTTATCTATAACATTTTTTCCCCTTAGAAATACTCTGGTTCAAAGCGCTACATTTCATAGGAACCGACACACCTGTCCTAGTGCTGAGAAGTCACTGACACTAGCAAGGACCTGATGCTGAAGACATTCCATGGAGATACCAAGTTAATGGGAGTGGCTGCTGTAAATGAAAAGTTTGGCTGTCCACTGGGGGGGTCCACAGGCCAAAAAGTCAGTTGTCATTTTACTTAATGCCTTCCCATATACAATTCATATTCTGACATGAGCACAGATTACTGATTGTACCTTCAGTCAAAGCAGGGCAAACCCAAACTCCCTCTGCAAGCAAGGTTTGCAAAGCTGCTGGTGGGACCCAGAGCCACAACAGCTCTGACCTGCTGGGGAGATGCTGATCCCAGGCAGCTCCAGCTCAAGGTGCACGCTCAGTACTTGAAGTGAACCTGTTGCCAACTGATAAATGTATGACAGAGAAATAAAAACCTGTGGGTGAGAAGCCTCCTCAGGAAAGCCTGAATCTGCACCTACTGTTTTCCCAGCAGATACAAGCCAGATTACACTTCAGACAAACTGAGGCCTCTCTCCTAAATTCTTTGCTTGCTTCTTATTTCTCTTTATTCTGTGCCAGTTCTATTTGGTGGATTGAGAGGAAGCACTAACTGGAAATCTCTTACTTGGGCAGAGCTGGACTACAGAGACAGTCTCACCAAGAATCTCTTAAAACACAGACCAAGGGGACATCTACTTGGGAGCAAGCTGTTACAAAGGGGCACCAAGGTTTGACAAGCAAGAATGAAACTTAATTAAAGCTGGGGGAGAAGGGCGAGGAGGGAAGGAAAGGAAGAAACTAAATGCTATTTGGGAACACACAAAACATAAATAACTCACAATATGAAATATTTATTATTTGTAGCTATGAGGGGTTCTTTGGGAATATTTTACTGCTCTTCCTCCATCCCCAGTGCTTTTTATGTGAAGGGAGAAGAGTGCATTACTTCAAAGGAAGTGAATTGGGAATGTGGGGTTGATAAATCCATGTTCTTCTGGTCTTTATTTCATTTTCTGACTCATTCCATCTGAGCCTTGGATCTTACTCAAGTTGAAAAACCAATGCACACAGATTTGGACACAATGGAACTATTCCCACTCCAAGTGCTGGTTAATTCTCATTATTAGGACACTGTTTGGACAAACTCTGGTCTCTCTTCTCCGGCTTTGAAAGCCTCTCTCATCTGGCCAGCAGGACGGGACATGCTGCCAGGAGGAGATGTGAGTGTATCCTTATCCTCTCTTCAGGGGTCAGGCTGCTCACATTAGAGCTGAGCTGTAATGTGCTTTGAAAACATGCAATATATATGCATATAAACCCTCCTTTAGTTACTGTAGTGCAGGGATTCAGACAAGTCCTGACCTCTTTGAGGTGTCAAGCTTACTGAATTATTGAGGTTTCTTACTTCTTTGAGCATGCTTTCAAAATAGGTACTAGCTAGGCTGTAAGTACAAGGATTCTTTATATTAAGCAATACTCACTGCAGTATCTGGGTTCTGGTGACTGCAGCACCACTATCCTCTCTTTAATCATTGCCATAAAATTCACAGACTTTCTGAAAAGTTAAATGAATCCTGGAATTTTTTTCCCTGCTTCTTCAATGCTAACTTTATTAAATAAATTATTTTCTATTTTTCCCCACACTCAAGCAGGCTACAAATTTCTGTGTGTGCGTTTTAATGAAATCTTCAAGCTAGGGGCCAAGAGAAGCATCATGTATTGTAAGACAGAGAAACTCAGGGTTGATAAAGCTGGAGTCTTTGTCCTAAAAGTATGCTCTAAATGTTAAGTAACCACTGTGATGTCCCCTTGAGTAAACAGGATTATCTTCACATGGTGGGAATGGACTAACTCCAGAAAGGGACACATGCACCACTGAGCAGGGTGATGGTGCCGCTGGCTCTTGCAGACAGCAGCCAGTCCAGAACTTCACACCCTCATGACCTGAACAAGTCATCAAATCTCCATAGAACTTCACACACCAACATATACTTGCTAAGGTGTTTAAAGTTTCTCCTCTATTAAATCCTGCTGCTACTCATGCCACCCTGCTTACTCACCTAAAGCTCCCCTCCTTTTCAGCTTTCTTCCCTCTGAGAACACTACACACTCTTATGCGACCCAGTCTTTAAGCTAAATGAAGAATTGCAAATGCATGTCTTTCAAAGGAAACATCACATAGATCCAGTGTAGTTGGGGAACAGTTAACAGGGTCCTTACAAAAGGGAGCAGCTTAAGGCAATACAGACTGGACAAAACAAGAAGTATTCAAGAGCCCCCTGTCCCAGCCCCAGCATCATTTTTGTGATGAAGACTGCTACTACCATACTAGAGAATGCAGAACTCCCCTGTATCCACCAATACACCTGTATCAGATGTTTCATCAGAAGGGCAAAAGCAAAGCCCAGCGTGCAGAGCTGAACATGCATCTCTGGGCACAGGCAGGGGACTGGGCTTACCACCACACAGCACAGACCACTACTCAGATTCCCATCTAGCCACTCTCTGCACCCCAAACCAACCCAACACAGACATTCCAGCTTAAAACAAAGAAAATTACTGCATATTCCCCCAAGCTACTTACAGAGCATCTCAAAGAGGAACAGCTGCCTGTTGCTTTGTTGCTTAGGCCAAAAGAAGAGACCATCTCCACACTCCTATTGCAAAGAGCCCAGGCTAGTTGCTCTCAGAGGGATAGGAATCATATAGCTGGCAAGACAGGGCCCATTCTATGGTACAAACTGATGAAGTGGAGTCAAGGTCAGGCCAGGAACTCAGCTGAGTAGCTGGATCACTGGTCCACGGCCAGGCAGAGACATGTCTGAGCTAAAGCCCAGCACTTATGCAGCAAACACCCACAGCACTCAGGGCCACAGCTGGGCTGTGTTAAGTTGAACCAGAGTACCTAGGCTGGGGGTGTGGGGAAGATCCAGGTGGGACTGGTCAGGGCCCTAACAGCTCCAGCCTTTCTATTCCAACAGAAACACATTCAAACCCTTCCTTCTGCAGCCCATAGGAAAGGAGCTAAACATTCCACTGGGAATGGTCAAGGGCGCGTACAGTCTGAGCGCATTAGTCAGCATCCCTCAGTCAAGCAGTGCAATCCATGCTCTGGTGCTCAAAACAACTTGAGGAGACAACTAGGGAATTAATTCTGTATGCGAATTTGCTAGGGCACTGTGATGCAATTGAACTACATTCAGAGCAAACCACTTGGAATGTTTGGTCCCTGGCTGCAGCTGAGATAGATTGGGAGGTGGTGGGCGTCTCCTCCATTGAGCCTTCTGCCTGCTCCCTCACCTGCTCTGTCAAAGCCATCAACTTAGGAAAACAAAAAGTATTTTAAACAAGGTAATCCTGACAAAATACAGCTGAGAAACATACTGTGTCGCCAGGAGAGATGGTGACCTTTAGTAAGGTGAGGGTACATATGCATGAGGAAGCTCCTAACCCCATTTAGCTCAGGCAGGCCTGTGCAGCTGGCTCTGCCCTGCTCTGTCCCCTGAATTTCACGTCTTGGCTGTTGCCACCTTCCTAAGCCAGATTTCCCTGGTCAGCTGTATGCTCAGTGGACTATCCCACTGACTGGTTATGATCCCACTGATCTTAGTCATAAACAATCCCTTGACATGCAGACAAACAGTTTTTGCAAAGAAGAAAAATTAAAGCAATATAAACCATAACCTGAGTGATGCTCGTGGTATTTCCCATGTAAAACCCAGGGCTGGTATTGAACAATTCTGCAAACTTCCTGAGAGAACTGGCCGTAAGCCAGTCCCTTTGCCAGGTGTCAATACCACAGCCAAATAAAATCTTTACACATTATATTGATCTGCATCTATCATATCTTGATCAAAGCTTCCTGCCTCCTGTTAAGGTGCTAATGATTTCCTAAGCAAAATCAAACAGGTCTACTCCGACTGTCTGCCCAAGTTAGATGAAGTCACTTTAATTGCTGACTTTGATGCATCTTTCCTTCCATACCGATTCCAGACGAGAAAGAGGGTGAGCAAGCACTACATGATGAACTACAACATCAGCAGAGCCTTGTAAAAAGCATGTCACTCATTCCTGAGCCCCAGTTTTAGGAACCTCCTTTTTCTTCTGTGTTCAGACAGACCCACAACAAGGGGTCTTGTTCTGCAGGTAATTCTTTGAGTCCCAAATAAGTAATGATGTCACAATGATAGCTGCAATACTGCTACAAAGATTCACACCTTTTTTCCACCCAATCACACTATTATTATTTGCTCTTTCCTTTGCTCAGACCTCAAGGGAAGATTTGAGAAACAAAATCAAAATTTGAAGGCCTACAGTGCTTGCCACATGCTTGCCCCAAGGCTTCTTGGTGCCTCAGTCCTCAGCAGCATCTCTTCTGCTATGGCTCTTTAAAATTCCATCTGGAGTAGCTCATGTTTTCTGTCTGTGCTTGTAATGTGACGAAAGGGAAAATTAAAGGGAATGGTGTTCTTATAGTAACATATTTGTATTGCTATTGTTCAACTTGTGTCAAGAGCTTAGAACTTGGCCACAGAAAAAAAATGTACTTAGAGGATATCTGGAAAGAAAGTGCTTGGCCCTGGAGGGAATTTCGTACAATATCAAATTAAGAAATGTCAATTGGGTTCTTAAGTTACGCAAAGGCAAAGCAAATAAGATGCATCAGTGGCTTCAAGTGCTCTTTGCTACACAAATTGTGTTTCAAACCTGAAATCTGGAAAGGAATTAATTCCTTCTGCAGATTTGTTTTGTATTCTTTGCATTTTCAGAAAAAGACAAATCACATCATAATGTACTGGAATATACATTATGTGACTATGATGGCACAGTTTTTTGTAGTCTGTGCCTGAATTATTTTTGGTTTCTTTTGTAGAATCTATAAGTGCTCTTGGAAATTCTTTCTCCAGTTTTACAGCTTGCGTCTTCCAAATTTTATCTCTGACATGTTTGCTTAATTTTTGGATGCCTGCCACTGTGTGCATGAATCAGACCGCCTGTTTTGAACTGCTGAGCCCCTTATCCATTACATTTCCCATTGCTTTCAACAACCCTTGAGGCTGGGCTGTAAAGGTGCTCTGCTCTGTGCAAGACAGGGCCATTGGGTCACATGGGCATGTCAAGATATCTTACATCTAACCTGCCACTCAGTTCTCACAAATACGGCTCATGAACTTAAAGTATTGGCACACATGACTGTTTCCCAAAAAGTGAATGATTTTCAGAATGATTTTCAACTCCAGTGGGAAAGCTTAGCACTCAGGCCTTCTCTAAATCTCTCTCAGAAATTCTCAGCATACGTTCTAACTAGGGTTGGTCAATAGCTGATGGTCTTTTCAAATAGGCACAAACACGCAGTTATTGTCTAACAGATACTTTTAATTCACCTTTCTCCTTCTCAAGTCCAAGCCTGAGTCACGGTGTTTTATGCCTGCATTACACAACCCACAAGTACTCATGCTATTCCTCTCATGGCACAGGTAACTAAGGGATTGGTCATCTCCAAATGACAGACTTCCATTAGGCAAAGTGCACTGGAAAGGAGGACACATGTGGGCTCTTGTGTCCGTACACGAGCACACTCACAAAGTTCAAATGCACACCACATTACAACAGTAAGTCTTGCTCTTATGATACTTCCAATGGACTCTGTTTCCCTGTGTTCTGCCAAGTCAACACGTCCATCTGCCAGGTTGCACTATGGGCCCGGTTGTTTCTGCAGCCTAACTTAAGCAGGGTGCACTTCGCAGGGCAAGGAATGTTTCTCCTAGCTGTAGTTCAGTAGCAGCTATGGAGAGGTAGCAGTATTGTCAGCCAGCCAGCCCAGTTCTGATCAGGATGAAGGATTTTGCCACCTATTTAAATTGCAGAGAAACACCTCAGCAGGGAGTTGGACATTTACCTACATTGTGCTTGCCTGCTGCAGAGCTGTCTTCCTCTCCTCCAGGCACAAGCAACCTATGCTGAGACAGGAACATAAATGATTGCCAAGATAGTTATGTTTATAGAAGCAGAAGGAACCTTGAACCCCTCCATCTCCTAGCACTGGTGACCTGCAGCAGTCTCTTTGAGGGACATCAGAGAAAGGGAGATATGCCCACCATGCCCACTGTCTTCAGTGAGTTGTGGAGTAAACAGCTACCCAGTGTGATAAGAGAGAGCTCAGGTATAGGAAACTTGTATTTTGATGTACTGGTTGCAGGATAGATGCAAACCATTCAAATCAAATAATTTCCTTAGTCCTATCCTCCTAAAATCCCATTTTCTTCAGCAGTATTGTGGTTCTCATTATGACCAGCTCACAAAAGCATTAACACCAGTTTAACCTCATCATATTTATTATCAATGCATAGTATTTATTATCAAAGGAGGGAACACATCCCTGGCCCAAGTGCTCTTCCAAAGACAGCAGAACAAAATCCCTTTCTATAAACTACAGGCCAAATTACTTCTCTCACTGAAGGGTACAGAAGTCTCCTTGGGAGGAATGAACATGTAGGCATTTATTGTAAAATTATTTCCTATTTTGTCATATAAACCAGAAGTCCTGAGCTTTATCAGAGTGAAACAAGATACACTTTCCCCCCCCTCCTCTCTTTTTTTTATACACTGTATATGCGACTTTGCTCTGCCTGGGTCGAGAAAGCTTCAGTTTTGTTAAGAAATCGAAGATGCCTTCAAGCCATTTTCCATGGGCACCTGAAGAAAAAGTATTTAATTTCAGCGGCATTTGTAAGTTCTCTAATCTCAGTGCTAAGGTGTTGGTGTTTTTTAACATTTTCCTGACCTGACTCCTTCAGGTTGGTTGTCTGTTTTTGTGTCCTGCTGTCACATCAGCCACTGAGGCCAGAGAATTTTATACAAATATTAGGTCTGGTTTATAAAGATGGGGTTTGCTATCTCTTAACAGAGGTTTCTGACAGAGAAGCCAATCCTCTCTTTCTGCTTCTTTCACTAATACATCACATCACTGATTGCGCCTTTCTATCTCGCATCCTGTACCACCAGACATCATCATATGGGCACAGGACCCCACTTTGGACTGGCAGTGCCCACAGGTAATGCTTTGCTTATTCTGCCGGCCTCTTGAGATGAATTCTCTAGTGGGCTATATGTTTGCCTTCAATTTGAGTGCAGTAATGAGTTTCCTACTAGGTAGCACTCTGTAATGTTCCAGCCAATTGTTACTCATGTTGTCTTGTTTGAAATTACTGATTGCTTGGCCCTGAGCAGAGAGCTTAGACTGGTTGGGAAGTTCCTGCAGTCCCCAATGCAATGGTTTTGGGTACAGGTCTTCTGGAGTTGGCCTTTTCCATTCTGTTAATTCATCACTTCACTAGATACTTCAGATGTTACTATAACTATGTCTAGGTCCCAATTAGATGGCACCTTGTTCTTATCATGCCCAGCTGTAATCCATCACTTTTCATACTCTTTCAATACTGTCTTCTTTAACTATTGTTCTTATCATCATTTGACTGTGCGTGCCTATGCAATCTGTGGGCTTGCACACTTGGGATGAGACCAAACAACCTCAAGAAGTCAAATCTCCATCCCTAATCACAGAATTATTGAGGCAGAGAAATACTGAGCTCATCCAACCCAGCCTATGACCTAACATCACCACAATGGCCAGACCATGGCACTAAGTGCCACAGCCAGTCTGTCCTTAAACACCTCCAGGGATGGGGACTCCACCACTTCTGCTAGAATATGGAATGGTGTCTCGTACCTGATGGCAAATTCAATCATTCTTCTAATTGTTCCAATTTCTAAGTGGAGTACCTCCAACTGCTACGGTTCATAAGGTTGTTTTTAAAACCAGTTCTGGTGGTCTAAAGACAACCAGGGGCAAATTACTAATGGTAGGACAAGAGGAAATGGCCTCAAATTGCATTAGAGAAGGTTTAGATTGGATCTTAGGAAGAAGTTCTTTTCTGAGAGAGTGGTTGGGCACTGGAACAGGCTGCCCAGGGAGGTAGTGGAGTTGCCACCCTTGGAGGTGTTTAAAAACAGAGCAGCTACAGCACTTGAAGCCATGGTATTGGGGTTAGGGAGCTGTTGGGATGAGGGCTGGACTTGATGATTCTGGAGGTGCTTTCCAGCCATGATGATTCCATGTGTGTATGTGATTTTTAACATCTGCTTGGTCAGCCAGGTGGGTTAGTCTGGCAATCATGTGGGTTTTCAAGATGTCAACTTTCTGAAATGGTTTTAATGCAGAACTCCCTATCCACTGTAGCAAATCTTTCCCCTTGTTCAATAAGCTCAGTTTTGAATCACCGACCCAAGGATCTATATGCAACCCAAGATATTTCTCTGAGTTGTCAGGGTCTATGACGTTTAAACATGAGCCATTAATTTCCATTGATGTGGTCTCTGGCTGGCTTGAAGAAAAAGCCATGCAATTTTGCATCTTGCATTTTGAGACCAGTAAGTTCACAAAAACGGTCTGATATTTTAATATTCTGATTCACACTCTCCCATGAACTACTTAGTTCATGGTCATCAGCAAAAGCCATTGCTGTTACCATTTTGGAATCATACTCAAACACATTTCCACTTTCTTACAGCAGATCCATACATAGATTAATCAATAATGGTGACAGTGTTGCCTCTCTTCACACCAGGTTTTATCCAACGTATTTCGATTGCCCATTTTTACTATAAATGGAGGTGGGAATATTATTTCTGAAATATTATTATATTTCTATTATTAGTGTAAGAAAATGCTCATCAATGCCCCTCTGTTTTAGTACTGCAGAGATATGAGAGTGGCTAACAGCATCAAATGCTTTGGCTATGTTGACAAGCACCACTGCCAGAGGCTGATGGTTATGTTTCACACCCTTAAAACCATTAGTAACTTTACATTTTCCAAAGAACCTCTTGATCTTAAAAAGCCCCTCTGCCTGGGCTTAATGGTTCATGCTTTTGTTAGTCATGCTGTTAAAATCTTTGAGAACAATCTCAAGATCACCAGTCCTGTAGTAATGGGGTGTCAATTACTGATGTAATTTTGTCTGTCAGGTAATACTGACTTTGATATTAACAGAGTTTATAAAAAAGGAAAATTTGTGTTTCATTGAATCATAGAGTCATAGAATAGCCCAGATTGGAAGGGACCTCCAAAGGGCATTCAGTCCAACCGCCCTGCAGGGAGCATGGACATTCTCAATTGGATCAGGTTGCCCAGAGCCTTGTCCAGCCTCACCCTGTATATCTCCAGGGATGGGGCCTCAACCACCTCCCTGAGCAACCTGTGCTAAAAGATCTTCTTACTAATTTTTTCTGCTTTATGCCATAGCACTATTCACTAAGCCTTAATAACAAAAGTATTTACAGTCCCCAGGTCTGAATGAATGCATCAATTCTCCTTTGTGCTCATGAAAGGCTTCACTCTTGAGGTTGGGAAATATTTCTACTGTAAACATCAGACCAAAGAGTACAAATTCATGTTATGATTTTCTCCATAGTGATCTCTGCCTACAACTCATGACACAAAAGTGAGGCATTGAGTAACACGGCAGGCACAAACCATCTCAATGCAAAGAAATTCCATTTGGTTAATATCTCAGCTACGTCTACAACTGAAAGAATTGCTGCGATGCCTGGGAATGGCCGGCTCAGCCGTAAGGTGTAAGGTCTGTATAAGGCTCACAACAAGTTACCTTGCACTGAACTGCCTGAAACAGAAGGGTCATGAAACATCTTCATGATAAACTTATCCATGTCAGACTTAAAACGAACAAGTTTCAAAGCTGTGAACTCTTGCATACGTGTGGCTATACGTATTATGGGCCAGAGCCAGCAGCAACTAGCGCACCTCAGCGACACAGGCTAGTATGCCTCGCCTGTTTAACGTGTTAAAAAGGAGTTATTCATTACGCCTTTCGTGTCAATTACATATCATATGCATAGGTCACTCCTAAAGCATAGAGCTGTAGAATGGTTTAGGGTGGAAGGGACCTCAGAGATCATCTGGTTCCAACTCCTGCCATAGGCAGGGACACCTCTCACCAGACCAGATTGCCCAGAGCCCGATCCTACCTGGCCTTGAACACTTCCAGGAAGGGGGCATCCACAGCTTCCCTGGGCACCCTGTTCCAGGGCGTCAGCACCCTCACAGGGAGGAATTTCTTCCTAAGATTCAGTCTAAATCTCCCTTCTTTTAGCTTGAACCCATCCCCCTTGTCCTATCGTTAGAGTCCCTCTTAATAAGTCCCTCCAGCTTTCCTGTCACAGTGAGGGAGACAGAGCACTGGAACAGGCTGCCCGGGGGGTTGTGGAGTCTCCTTCTCTGGAGACATTTAAAGCCCGCCTGGATGTGTTCCTGTGCAACGTGGTCTAGGTGGTCCTGCTGTGGCAGGAGGATTGGACTAGGTGATCTTTGGAGGCTCCTTCCAATCCCTAATGTTCTGTGATTCTGCGATTCTGTAGCCCCCTTCAGGTACTGGGAGGCTGCTACAAGGCCCTGCAGGAGCCTTCTCCAAGCTGAACAGCCCCAATTCCGTCAGCCTGTTCCCATAGCAGAGGTGCTCCAGCCCTCTGATCATCCTCATCTGGACCCGCTTCAACAGTTCCATGTCCTTCTTGTAGTGAGGACTCCAGAACTGGACACAGAACTCCAGGTGAGGTCTCACAAGAGCAGAGGAGAGGTGGAGAATCCCCTTCCTCACCCTGTTGGTGATAATCCTTTTGATCCAATCCAGGATACATTTGGCCGTCTGGGCTGCCCTCACACCGTGCTGGCTCACATTGAGCTACTCCAACACCCCGAAGTCCTTCTCCTCAGGGCTGCTCTCAAGCAGCATGGATTGGTGCTTGGGATTACTCTGACCCAAATGTAGGACCCTGCATTTGTTGAACGGGCCCAATTCTCCAGCCTGTGCATGACCCTCTGGATGCCATCCCTTCCCTCCAGCTGGTCACCTACTCCACACAGCTTGGTGTCAGCAGCAAACCTGCTGAGGGTGCCCTTAATGCACAAACACAGTGTTTTCTGTACAGATATTCTGTGCATTAAAGAGTCAGCAACAGTCAGACAACAAACAGAATCTTCACCCTCAGAGTGTGTTTTCCATCTAATAAAGGCTCACGCAAGTCTCATTCTTACCTGGGTATCACCAAAAGCCACTGCAAACCAACTCTTCACCTGACAGGACTGACATTAGGCTCTTAAATAAATATTACTCTTAAATAAAAGATTACTCTTAAAATAAGTGGGTGTTTTAAACTCATGTTGTAGATTCAACAATCCATTTTTCTACTGTTATGTAAATTACTGCATTATGTTGTTAGTACACTAAAAAAAAGCCCAATTTCCCTCTATCAGGCATAGGTCTAAGTCCTGGTAGGGTTTTTGCTATTAAAGAGCCTCCCTAGGTACGCTGTGCTGTCACAGGTCTTAACTCACGATCATTTATTTAACATCTGTTCCACAATAATTTCTTAAAGATTTACTTCCTTTAAACACAACTGGGACACTTGATCCTCCCTTGTTTCAATCTGCAATATCCTTAAAAATAACTGTAAAAGATGTTATGAATGCAAACCCAAAGCTGACACCAATAAATTTCAGTGACTCATTTCTCCTGCATCAGTCCCGCTCTGCTGCTTGCTGGGGAGGAGATGAACTATAGAGACACTCAGAGGCAACTGTCGGGTATTACAGAAACACCCGCTCATTCTGAATTGAAAAGATCCTCTTAAAATTCCAGGAGAACTTTTTTTGGTGGGGGAAAAACCAAAATGAAGAAAAGGAATGATTTCTCAGATAAAAGCCCCACATCACTGCTAGAGCCAGGCTCACTATCCCTTGAGAGCAGCTAATGCACAAACGCAGTCAGTCTCCGTAGTCACTTTGGATTAAAAAGTTGTGTCTCTTTGGCATAGGCAGCTATCTTTGCTAAATTCACTGTGGGGTAGTTTGCCTCCATAAAACAAATCATATTTTAAAAGTACAAGCAGATTTACCAGGTGTTAGAAGATTTTTATGTCAGGCTACAATGGTGTTGCCATGGACTTGTCCCCTTTTTTCCCATCTGGAAATTTTGCCTGGGCTGAATTTTAAGATTCTGGACATTGTTCCAGGATTTCTGGAAACTCAGTCAGAGCAGGAATTACGGCCAGGCTGATGAGCGTCCAGAAGTGCCAAACAAACGGCTCCCAAGGAAGTACAGATCCACCACCTTACACAGCACCCATGGGCTGACCAGGACATGTGCTGTAGGTCTTGTGTACCGTAGGCTGCTGCAAATGCATAGACCAGCTGTGAGCATGTGTTTCAGCCCAGGAAATCCTGGATAGAAATAGTAGTACCTGAGCTCACTGCTACCCTCCCCCTTCATCAGCTCCAGCCTACAACCACCTTCTCACCCGGTACCGTGACTTTACCAGGCCTTGCTGAGGCATGGTGGGCCGCCTCGCCATTGCTCTCAGCCAAGCTGAGGATCCAGAGCACACCCTACCCTGAGCAACCAAGCCAGGTTACATTTTCAAGCAGATTAAGCTGTTATTGCAAATGTTATCATTTTGTTGAGGGTCTTGCAGTGTTTGTGGTTCTCACAGCTGAACTTCTGGACCCACAGGATTGTGCTAGAATTGTAAGTTCTCATTGAAAAAGACAGTATTTCGTATTAGAGCTGGAGCTGTGCAGCTGAGAAAATGTAAATTATCTGATGATCTGACTCCAGATTATCACTTGTCCAAACATGTAGAATAAAGAGCTTGCAAATGTGACCTCAGAGACTTGAAAAGCAGAGGCATAGGAAAAGAATTCATAATATTTTGTTCCATGTTAGTAATTTTTTAAGCCACTCATAACTCAAAACAACAGATAGCTTGGAAAGTCCATATCCTGCTGATAAATTGGGCAATTTACTGTGGATGGAACTTTGATTTAAAAATTAAATTTCAAATGTGGGGTTTGTGGGGCTGTAGTGCTAATAACAATTGCTGTGCCAGAAGTTTTCCTAGATGCAGTCTGTAGCAAATGATCACAAGTGCTTAAGTTGGAGATATTTGTCACAGCCAGTGCCTGAGCTCCCCTCCCAAAGGGTTAGGGGGTCCATTCCAGCTGGCTGTCAGGTGTTTTCTGCACTAGCCTGCTGCAGGGTTTCAAATGGGGGGTGGTTTGGATTGAATCAACATGGTCCGAGATCATGGACCCTGATAATTTGTGTCAAGTATCAAGGAAAGAGAGCAGAAATAAATCAACCCCACAGAAATATGACATAAAGAATTGTAACGTATTCAGTACAAACCACCGCTGCTCCTCTCAGTCATCTGGTTACGTCTAAGTGTTTGTAAGAAGCAAGAACTATGTTTTCAGGTTGCTTCTCAATAGCAAAGCTTGTGAAAAGAGGTTTTATTGAAATTGAAATAACTAGAAGTCTAAAAAAGGTTTAGCTTAGTCTGAAAATCTAGGGACACCAATTTTCTAAATACATACACATAATCTTTATAGAAGAGGTGTATCTTAATATTATTCCAGATGTATCAGCTTACACATTTATTAATCTTTTTCCAATGGTATAAATCAGAAGAAACTCACTGAAATCAGTGGTGACATAACGGTAGAGGAACAGTATGAGCAGGTGGAAAATCCATCATGACTGGAGTAAGGAATTAAGCTTGGTCCTCCCTCAACCATAGCAGTTACCCAGCTCCAGCCAAGTTAAAGCATTTAAGAAGGGAAATGAGACTCACTGTGCAACGTAAGAAGCCTCATGGGATGCTGTATGCCTTCCTGAAGCAGTATTTCACTAATGACAGTGCAGATGCTGCAGGAGGCCTCTGCCTCACTCAGTAGCTCTGCTCTTCACAACACCTACTCACAGCCACATTGCTGCATCCTACCAAGAAGCTGAGAAAAACCAGTCCCACATTGCTAATGTATTACATCCAGTGTCTGTACACAAGGACTGGCAATGGAAAGCTTTTCAACTACCTCATCTGCCAGCTGCCCTGCTGCTGCATGTCCTGCCTGTCTTGTCACTGCAGATGCTGCAATTCTGCTATCACACCCTTGCACCACCACCTCATCAATAAAGCAGTGCTAGGCACTCACCAAAAATGCCTCACCCACACCACCCACTGCAGAAGAACAAGACAGCAAAGGTCTCCACCAAAGTCCTCCTCAAACCTGTTCTTCGCTATGGCACCAGTACAGAATGTGGCAGATTCTTCAGCTGTGCGAAGGTTTCTGCCTGTTGTTCTGTTTCCTTGGTTTACAGGACTAACCTGCCTTATCACCAAGTGTTTGTACGACGCTAAGCACTATGATGTTCTTGAGTCCAATGGAATATTTTACTCCATAACTGTGGTCCTTCGTACTATAGCACTGTAAATCAGACATGACAACTTGCCTTAATCCCTTTATTTAGTGACTCCCCAGAGAGTCACTAAATATCACTCCTTTATTTTAAAAGAAAATTATGTTCATTGAGGAGATTCTTTTCCTTCCTGTGAGTATCCTCATTTAAAATCATAGAACAATTCAGGTTGGAATGAAGTCTCAACCACTTCTCCCAGTCGTCTTCTTGTTCTTCTTGCTCCTTCCACTTCTTTTCCCTCTTTTCCTTTTCCCTTCAGTCTTTTTTAACAGCTTTTATTCTTCTGTTCTTTAGCTATGCACTTCCTTTTGATTTTGTTCATCTTCATTCTTTTTCTTGTCTTTCATCTTCCCATCTTTTCCCTTTTTCCCCATCCTCCTTCTCATCCAGTTCTTCCTCATTTTCTTCAAACTCCTCTTCCTCCTCCTCGTCTTGCTCCTGTTGTCTCAAAACATGAGTTATGACAGCAAAGATCCCCACACAAGTACAAATGTACATACTTTTTACTTAATACAGTAATCCTTTTTTTGCTGGCCATGAACTGTTTAAGATATTTGTCAGCTCTGGCAGCAATTCCTCCTGCGCACAGCAATGGGACCCACACCCAGCTATATTTTCCACTGCCTGTCCTCAGTGAGTGGGTCTCTCTCCAGTGGGAGACTGTAGCACAGGACCCCTACACCAAGGTCTGTGAACTTTCTGGGAGTAGTGATGCTGTGTTCTTCCATGGCTTTTCACAGCAGCCCTGGCCCTACAAGGCTGAAAGCTGAGATGATAGGAGCTGGATGGATGGGTGGGAGCTAGATGAATTTCAGAACATTTTATCTGAATGCACCAAAGTAACTTCTCATTTTGCTCCTATGATTCTATGATTCTCTATTTCAAACTTGAAAAAAGGGCCGGAGTGCACAAGTCCTTAGTTTTCTCCATAATTATGTCTGAAAGAACTTCAATGTCTGGAATGCCTGTCACTAATAAGAGATACCAAATCTTCTTAAATATCTGGCCTCACTTTTATTCTAAGACTATCACAACTACACCACCACTACTAATATGAGCACTTTGCAATCATTAATGGATTAATCTTCACAGCACTAGTGTAGAGATAGGAGACCAAAGTACAAAGATAAAGCAAATCACTATTTAAGTCAGAGACACAGCAAAAAAAGGGATAAAAACCACCCCAGAATTTCCAGTTGCTCTGTGCTCTTATATCTTCACGACAGCTCAGGCTGTTTGTTTTGAATAGCTGTCTAAATTGGTTTGTAGGCTGTTTCAAATACCAGAACTGAAAATTTTCAGTGTTGTGACCCCCTTTGTATTTTCAATTGCACAGAATCCTAAACTTCAATAGACAATCCCATTGTAATCCAAAAGAAACTGGTTTGGTCAGCATTTTCCACAGAACAATATTGACCAGTTCCAGTTTTGACAACATGGCAACCAAAGCAAAATATGACTTTGCTGAATAATTTATTGTAAAAAATAATGGCTTCTTCAGTAAAGCCATTGCCAATTACTGATAGGCAATAAATTAGTTGTTATCTTACTGGCACAAAGATACTAAATAGCTTGTGAGATTATGATCAGATAGGAATCTCAGACGTGGTCACTTAATTACCTCAAACCTCCAAACGTCTTTCCATAGGTGTGAGCTTTTGTGCAGCTGCTTTCATTTGTGACTGGGGAAGGGCATCTAGATTTTCAGGATTACTCCTTTTCACTGGTTAATGGGCTAAACTGACCAACATATATGCTTGAATATACCAGTGAGAAACACATCCAAATGGATACACTGCTGGGAATACAACAAAGCTAATGCTGTCTGTGTGTTGCTTTTTTGTTCTCAGTCAAGCATATAAAAATTTGAATTTATTTATCTTAAAGCTGTTGAAAAAAAAAGAACCCTCCTCTGCAGAATCGGCTCTAGATTTCCAATTCCTTCACTTTTCAGTGTCAGCTGTCCTGTACAGACAGTGAGAAAGCCACAAAATTAAAATCAGTAACTTCATTATGTTTACAGTGGTTTTCTTTTCACCTGAGTTTTCCTCAGTCTTAATGTGTTACTCTAACTTAAAAATCACTCGTTGTTTTTACTGAAATAATCCGTCTCTATTCCATTCATATAGAGATTCAGAAGACAGTAATATACACCTTGGCTGTTTCATAACGCATAGTTTGAAAGGACCAAAGTATAAATCTTTACACATAACTGACACTGAGTGTAATATAAACAAATATGTTTATAGCATCATCTAGTCTATTGTAAAAATAATCATTATTATTTTAAAATGGAACAATTACCAGGAATACCTTAAATCCTTCTTCTCATTTTACACTGACAAGAGTGCCTCCTGCTCGCTTGTTCTTGAGCTTTTGCATATAGAAAAAACCTAAATAATTGACATTTTTTACCATATGAACTTCATGTATTATTAATTTGATGGAAATGAACACATGATGGAGCACCTTCTTTACCTTTGCGATTGTTTCCACAGATATGTCAGTACCACTGATATGGAATGGTTCGACATGTCCTAGGGACTGGAACATCTCAACAAAGTATCTCCAGAAATGTATGTGCAGCATCATCTAACAAACTCACCTTTCATTATAGTCATCTGCACTAAA
Source organism: Phoeniculus purpureus (assembly GCA_028565055.1). Taxonomy (NCBI): domain Eukaryota; kingdom Metazoa; phylum Chordata; class Aves; order Bucerotiformes; family Phoeniculidae; genus Phoeniculus; species Phoeniculus purpureus. The sequence goes on from JAOXOE010000720.1 coordinate 6,046,222, forward strand.
TCTGAGCTTGCATTTGCAAGGCAAACCTAAAAAGCTATCAACACTGAAGGTAAAGAAAATATTAATATAGCAATAGAGCCTCCAAGATTAATGTTCCTATAGTTCTAATGAGACACTAAAAATAAAAACACAGATTCAGGCTTGATGGTAACCCAGAACTTCCCTCACAAGAATCATTGGGGTCTTCATTAACTGATATGCTCTGTGCTATTTTTAGCTCATCTAAAATGCTGGCATCTCCTGACAAGGTCCCTTCCCAGGGCTGTGCACATGTGTAATCACTCATTTACAGTCTTGGGCTTACAGGTGGTTTGGATCTAGGAGAGAATAGCTTTTTTTTTTTTATTTCCCTAGGACTGGTTGCTCACCATGCACTTGGCAACTGAGATGCATTAGGATTTTTCCCTAAACAGGAATTCAGTCACATGGTGCTTGCCTGAAAGCAAGAACACTGCCTACAAAGCAACAAACACCCTAATTAAAGTTGCCCACCACAGTATCAGCCTATTAGTATAAATGAAAGACCAAAGAGAATAACAGAGATTGTGTTACGACACCACAAAACATCACCTAGGGTCAAGCAAAGGTTGTTTTGCTTCGAATAACTGGGGCTTTTTAAATGTAGGTGTTTTCAAGCAATTTTCAGAAGTTTTCCAAAGCTACATACAAGTAGGAAAACACATGCAGCTCTTTAGCCCCTGACAAAGCAGAAATGAGAACAAACAAATGGTAATAAAATAATTGTCAATGTTCATGTGGCCATTGTGCAATAATGAGATGTTATAAATATTCATCACCACATAATCCATAAAGGCACACAGCAGCATCTTTGATGACTGTGTGTAGCATGTAACGTTCAGCAGTTACAGCTGATGATGGAGCAGCAGTGGGTTTAGAGAGCTTAAAAAGCACAGCTACAACTTCTTTATGTCTTACACACATGGTCTAGAAAATCTGAACCCTTATGAATGGTGGGGAAAGGAGGGGTTGAATATTGTGCACTCTCACCCAGTCGTTTCTGCAAGGTGTTCTTTAAAGGGGATGGGCAAAGCTCCAGAGAATGAACAGCCCTGAATGCCTCTTTTCACACTTCATGTTTGGTCCCTGATCGCATCGTCATTGATGCGATTTCAAATGTTCTTTGATGAAGTGTTCCACATCAAATCACTTTAAAATACCTCACAAACAGAAAAATAATTCACTCAGTAATAGACTGCTGAATAATAATCATAATTCAGTCAACTGCTGAATGATCACCTGTTAAAATCAACTCTTTTTTTTAATAAAAGAAAAATATCCTGACCCGGACAAGTAACTAAACAAAGCAGTAAATTACCCAGGTTCATTAAAACTGCCTATATGGCTCTTTCACAGACAGGAATTATCCAAGGTCAAAGAGGGGAGATTTAGACTTGAACTAAGGAAGAAATTCCACCCTGTGGGGCTGCTGAGGCCTTGGAACAGGCTGCCCAGGGAGATTGTGGCTGCTCCATCCCTGGAAGTGTCCAAGGCCAGATCGGTCGGGGCTCAGGGCAGCCTGGTCTGGTGAGGGCTGTCCCTGGTGTAGAATCGTAGAATCATTAGGGATTGGAAGGAACCTCGAAAGATCATCTAGTCCAATCCCCCTGCCATGGGCAGGGACTCCCCACCCTAGACCAGGCTGGCCAGAGCCCCATCCAGCCTGGCCTTAAACACCTCCAGGGATGGGGCCTCAACTACCTCCCTGGGCAACCCAGTCCAGGCTCTCACCACTCTCACAGTGAAGAACTTCCTCCTCACATCCACTCTAAATCTACCCAGCTCCAGCTTTGCT
>JAOXOE010000720.1:6048134-6062973 GCA_028565055.1 Phoeniculus purpureus
GCGGGAGCGGCGCATCCTTGGTCGCAGCGCGGGGCCGAGGCCGGAGGCGGCTCCAGGAAGGGCCGGTAGCGCCGGCGGGGTCGAACGCTGGAGCCGCAGCGCCCCCTGCAGGCGCCGTTGTTTCCTCCCGGTACCGGTGGCCGGGGGAGGCGGCTGGTATGAGGCGTTGCCCTGCTCCTGGGGAAGAGGGGGGCGGCTCGGAGGCAGCCGTTGGTGATCCCTCACCAACCCCAGGACTTGATTATCGGTTGCCTGTTATTGATCCGCCGCGGAGTGCGGGAGGGGTTAAGCGAAAAGAAACTCGGGGTCGTCGCTGCCGCAGCGGGTCGGAAATGGAGCTGCGCTATTTCTAACCCCCCTCGCATCGCACGGCTGAGGGCTTTTTTTGCTTTGGGGGAATGGGAAGGCGGACGGTGGGGCTGCTCTGTACCCGCCGTTCTGCTGAGCGGGGAACAGGCCGGGGGCTGCGGAGCCGGGGTCATCCCCTCTCCTCGGGAGAAGTCCTGGAGGTCCGTACCCACCGACAGAAAAAGCGGCTCCGGGAAGTGAGGCCGGCTCCACCGCCCACACTCCGGGGAGCTGCCGCCTGCTCCTCTGGCAACCTCGTCTTGGGAACTTGTCGCTTCGTTTTCTCTGAAAACTGGTCCGATCCGGGAGGGTGCGATCGAACCCACCGCGGGGTGAATTGTTGGAGGGAGCTACGCTCCCCGTCCCGTCCCCATTGACCTGTGCCCGCGTACGGCCGTAGTCAGCCCCGGGCAGAGAGGGAGAGCTCTCGGGACGGCTTCCTCTTGCTTTTGTTCCTTAACATCTCTGCCTGGAGCAGTGGATGTCCCCCAGCCTCCCTCTCCTTCAAGCCCTGGGAACGGCATCATTACGGGGTTGGTAATTAAATAGCTGGCGCTTTGCTCGTTTTGGTGACAGATCCTGCGCTCGGAAGCGAGAAGAAGCAAGAGTTAAAACGAAGTTAAAGTACAAACAGAAGCGCATAGCTGACATGCTTCAAGTTTAGACAGTACAAGATATGCAAATGCGCAGGGCTCCGCGGTATTGACATTTTGAGGTCATAGTGATAGGAATGTATTATTTATAGGATTGCATTGCACCAGGCCGATAAACTACAGCTGAAAATCCTGGGCGTTTGTAAGCGATAAGATTTATATGTATGTTTACACTCTCTCTGTGTGTGGATACACACATTTTAGATCCGCCTTTTAATATTTCATCATTAATTTTCCTCGTGACAGGCATTACAGCGGGGAGAACCCACCGGCACCACCCCTGGGCTGCTGGTAGCGATGGCTGCAGAGGAGCCAGCCCTGCTGGCCCTTTGCTTCTGGAGAAGGGACCCGCGGAGTTTGCGGCACTGTTGCTATCTCTGCTTCCCTTTCCCCACGTCCCATTCCGTTTCTCCACATGCCCTGGAAACGCCGTTTGGCCTCCTCGCAGCTCGTCTCTAAAAGCCAAGGACCTCTTTCGTTCCGACAGGCTCCTGAAACGGGAAGGGGGGTGGTGTGGTGTTGAACTGTGGGTGGTTAGAAAGCGGATTGTTTCTCATGTAATTTTTACCCGGTCTTTCTGCGCTCTGTATCCTCTCCTTTTCCTTCGCCAGTTCTTGCTGAGGAAAAAAAGAAAAAGCTAAAAGGAAAAGATTAATGACATGTAAAATGTGAGGGGTGGGGGAAAAGAAAGCTGGAGGCAAATTTCCACATCCCCTTCCTCTGGACATCCTGGTGCGTTTTCCATAGAAACTTTCACACAGTGGCCAGACAGATGCTTAAAGCGGCTGCAAGAAAATAATGAGATCATGATGGGCAAACAATTGCATCCTCAGCTTTCTCCCTCTGTTCAAGGCTCCCTCGCCTTGGAACCAGAGCCCCTGGGCTCCCTGTCCTCGCAGAGTCCTCCCTTCGCCCTGACTCGGGGAGGGGGGGATGTTCCGGCGGCTGCATGGCAGCCATGGGAAAACAACCCCCTTGGCTTCTTTCTGGAAGTGAGAACTTGGTTTCCCTGCAGGGGGAAAGCAGCCTTTGTGCCGGCCCGCCTTCCCTAATGTGGAGAAAATTCCCATTAATTTTGTGAGGAAACGTTTTGTTATGCACGTTTCAACAAAACATTAACAATCCTGCTGGTATATTTTTTTTTGAGCAGTGACTCTTGCAGCTTGCCAGCCTCGCTGGAGCCCCAGCCAGGCCTCCGAGACGGTGCAGAGAGGCCTCGGCTCTCCCTTTACCCCTCTGTTGGCTGCTCTTTTCCTGTCTAATCAATTATCTCCCTAGCTAGTCCTTCTCAAAGGTGAGAGCTCATTATGCATATTCATAAATCACAGCTCCCAGAGCTGACACTGATTGATGTAATCATCTCCCGCTCGCTCCCTGTCTGCACTGACTGGCCAGAGGAAGAGACGGCAAGGAGGAGGAGGAGGCAGGAAAAGCGACTTCCAACTTCTCAGCCCTACTTCTGCTGAGAGCAGCCATGGCAGGGTCCCCACTCTCCACAGCCAAAGTGCTCATCACAGCCCACGGAGAAAGGCCCAGGAGCTGAGAAACCCCAGTGAGCTGCCTCCAGCACAGCTAACTGCCGCTCCAAGAGTAAGGAAAAGATCCAGCACTATTTTCACAACGGGGCGTCAGACCGCGCTTTAAGCCCCCAAATCTTGCTTGTTAGCTGTTTATCCGCTAAGACCAGACACATCACATACGGATTCTGATCACGAGTATTCAGTGAGTATCTTCAATATTCTACCTGCAGCTGTTTTTTCAGAACTGCATTGTAAAAAAACAAAATCAAAGATAAAAAACACTTGTGAACATTCTAAGTTACTACTGCAAGGGTTTGAGGGCAAAAGGGCTCAGCCCAGCCCAGCAGTTTTTCAGAGGGGAGCGTGTACCTGGGCTCTGATTTGTTTCCCACAGTGTGCTCCAACACAGCAGCATTCAAGATGTTGTTCAGATTATGAGGTTTACCTGTATGGGTAATATTTACACTTCTTTTAAAAGGCCTCTTTTTATCGCTTTGATCAGCACGATCAGTGTACTAAAGTAATAATACAAAACTATATGCCCTGGAAATCATAACAAGATACAAATCAAAGGGAGCCCTAATCAAGTACTTTTGAGAGTGTTATCTTCCTTGTTAACAAATGGTAATAAGAAAATTAAGGCTTATAGCTTGCTTGCATTTTATCTGGGAAAACCAATAAAGATATCAGACATTCTTTGTTTTATATGTTTGAATGGAAAGCAGAATAATGAAGAACCATGTACCTTTTAAGTCTTCATCTGCTTTATGGGCATTAACCCTTTAGGATGCTGGTGAAATCCTATCTTTGTGGAATGAAAACGGGACTGTGCTGCCACCCGGGGTTTTTGAGGTCCGTCTTTGCCGCAGTCAAGCCAACATGTTTCTTTATTAAATGCTGAAATAGGAACAAAGAAACAATGGCTGCTTGCTAACTGTGCATGTCCAACAGGGCTCTTTACTATTCAGCAAATGGAAGATATTAAACAACATTTTGCTTAAAGGTACACTGAGGCCATTTCCATTAGGACATGGTGTCATTCATTTATTCACATGTTAAGTGGATGTCCTTGTGGCTAATGACTAATAATCAACAGTGACTCCACTTTATTCCTTTGCTCCCAGCAATGTTAAATACTCTGATGGAGTCTCTTTGCTGACACACTTGAGAATATGGTTAAAAAGTGCTAAAGGACATTTCCAGCGCAGAGCAGCCACACAGAGCCATGCTGGAAAGAGCACTTTTATTACAGTCTATTCGATTAGGCTTTGTTCCTGTTTAATGCACAGTGTGTGGAAACCACTGATATTTATTTGAAGGTACTTCATGCCTTAAAAGCTGAGAGCTCTCTCAGTTTGAGAGTCAATGTGCTTATTGCTGAGAGATGAGCTCTTGTCCAGCTCATTTATAACAAAATCAAACAACACCTTATGGTACTTTCTCTAGATTCTGTGCATGACTTCAGGTAAATGTTCAGTGCAAGAGTGATTTAGTACAAAGCCTTTCCTGCAAATAAAATACCTAGTTTGACTATCATTTTATAAAGAAATGCAGTATTTATATTACTTTATAAAATACAGAAACTCCCCTACCAGCTAATTAACCTATTTTAGTCTATCAGCTGTAGCAGTTGAGAAGGCCAAGAAACTATATTCACATATATTTTTCCTTTGCTTACACTGGAGTCTGCAGCTTGGTTGTCTCCCATGTCAATTCCGAAAGTTGGAAAGGTATAAATGAATCATTCTTGGTCATGATTAAGCTTAAGTTAGAAATAAAATATGTCAATCAATCTGGTTGGAAATGTTCCCGCTGTCTAAGTTGGTTATGCAAAACACTGGAAGGTGTGGAGGCATGCTCAATTAGGTCAAGGGATCTGATGGCACTTCCCAGCCATAAATGTGTGTCACTTGGATTCCTCATTATTTTTAGCAGTGGTGAAAATGCATGTCAGTAGGCCAGCTAGCCAGGCTCGAATACAATTACTTACCATGTATGCATAAAACTCTGGTTTAATACATTAATATTAGACTTCTTTTTCAAGCAAAACAGTGAAGAAAAAAATACCTCTCTCTCTCTCTCTCTCTCTCTCTCTCTCCATTCTGTGAGGCAGTCAATTGGGTTTCTCAGCAATCATCAGTATAATCCACACTGGGCTACACAGTACTCTAGCAGTAAAACTTAAGTGCCTAAAATACATAGATGTAATGTGAAATTAGATACGAGGAGTAAAATATCGATTTGCTCTGTTACAGCCTCACTTGCTTCCAAGAGAGATAAAGCTGTGCTAGACCAGCCCTATTCCAAAATAATTTAGTGGAAGAGGACACTTGAGACGGCTGCTGAAGGGCAGTGCCAGAACGGGTGTTCTCAGGTGGAGACTTTTGCAAGGGATTCCTGGAGAACACAGTGTCAGAAATGTATGGTTGACAGACAGGTTTCCTCTGGTGTGCGCTAAATCAGAGCCTGATATGAGAAGAAAAGTTTCCATGGGAAAAAAAATGCCAGCAAAAGCAAGTTTTAGTGCCTCTGCCTGCCCTGCTGGCATCTGGTGTAGCTGCTGAGGTTACCTGAATCAGCTAAACGACCAGTTAAACCCTCTGGTTTTACACTTTTCATGCTGCTGCTTTGAAGCACGTTGAGACCTTGGGTTTGTGCGCAAGAACTTGAGTGAGAATCCAGCTAAACACAACCCTCCAGCCTGGGTTTGTTTCACAAAAAAATAAACAAACTAAGGGCAGCAAACTGATAAATGAAAAGAAAAACGTTTCTTCCACGCACGGGAGGCAGCACCAGTACTGCAGGTAAGGCTGCTCCGTAAACGGGCTGTTGAAGATGGCAGCATACCTTTAAGGACAGCCCCACACAGTTAATACTTTCTTTACTGCCAATAAAATGCAGTTAAATCTCACAAATTAATATATTCACTTGGTGAAGAGTTCCCACTCGCAGGATATCAAAATGGAGCCATCATCAGTCAGTTAGTTAAATAGGAGAATCCGGAGAGTCAGTAAATGGAAGCGCTTTCAAACACCAAGCTGAAAATGCCCAATGAATGTGTACGGGGCTTCAATAAAAAGATTTTGACTTGTGTTTTCACCCCTTTCCCACTTTGCTCATTGTTTACTGACACTGCTATGGACACAGTATTCAGTCCCTGCCCGCCCCAGCCCTGGGATGTAAAAATGTCATCTCTATTGTGCTGCCCGGCTCACTTTGATGCTGCCGCGGCCCTTTGTGTGCCCTTCTCAATTCCTTTATAAGGCTGTCCTGATTGTCCGGACTGAACATCGCCACAAAAGCTCGTCTTATTGAGAAAATAAAAAAGCCAGAGAGGGGCCAAATGACGGGAGATTGGGCCTTTGCTGTAAAAGACATGCTATTCACATTCAGCACTCATGTTTTCGCTAAGGAATTACAGAGTTGGGACTGTGGCTGCAATACCAAAGCCAGTTTAGAAACTTCTGAAATTTTATTTACAACTACTATTATGGCAGTTTCTCCTGACTATTATTTACCAGTGAGGTCAAACACTAAATCCCAGAAGCAGTACTCGAGGGTGCGTTTGCCTTTCCAAAGGAAAACGTCTGCATGACTCTCTCCATCTGAGAAGTTCAAACAGATTGTATGGAAATTCAGCCAGCCTCCAAACAGGGTCTGTTGCGATAATAAAAGATGCCATAAACAGACCCCATCTCACCCACTGTGTGGGAGCACACACTTGTAACTGAGAAGAGACCGAGGGTTTAAGACTGTTGCTCTGGAAAACCTCTCCCCGTTGTTCTTCCCACTAACACTATCCCAACTTGTACGAGTGTCTGGGGGCAGGATGGAAACAAAGGCTGGATAAGGTCTTATTCTTTGGGAACGGGCTATCGGAATGGGAGGACAGTGATTTCATGGCTTTTGTTACCAAGGTTAGGGACCGAATTCTCTCACTGAATTAGAATGGTAACAAGTGGGTCTGGGGATCTCTGGGGCTTTTGTAGTGCACTCATCTGAGAGATTGCGCTTTTCTCAGCCCTTCAGATTTATTTTGCCGAAGTTACAGGGCAATTATGGAAATGTGCCCTTTGAAGCCAGGCCGATTTCTCTTTATTTTCTCTCCCCCCGCCCCCCTCCCAGGCAAAGCCTCCCTGGCCTCCTTTCTTCAATGAGTCGACACTCATTAGGCTGCGAGGTTTCGAGTGGCCAATCAAATATTCTTTTGAATAGTACAAGAAAGTTTAATAAATATGTGTTAAAAACCCCAACTTTGAAGCTTTTTTGGGAAGACAGTGTAAAATAACAGCAAGGTAATGATGTCCTAGGAAATAGGCAACAAGAAATGCTTCCCATGAGAAGAGGCTCAGCATGTCAGGACCAGCCAGTGGCACATGAGACTTTGGCCAAGTGGCCACCTGGGCTGTCCCAGTGCCTTGCTGCACAGTGCAGCTGGCAGCTCACATCACCCTAACGAGGGGCCCAGGACAAACAGAATGGTACTTTCACACCTTTGCACACTATTTATCACTGGAGCTTGGAATCTCGGTGCTGCCTGTGAACTAAGACAACAGATTTTTCACTGTACTCTGTACACTAAGGAAATATGTCTGAACCCTGATAGGGAGACCTGGAGCCACGCAGGCTGTGACCAGGATGGAGTTTTGCCCAGAAACTCAATTCTCTGCATTTCTGTTCACTCTCTATCCAATTTCTTCAGTTGTATCAGATCACTTTGCTCTTGAGAGATAAACTGGTGTGTTTCTAGGCCATTTAACAAATGCCATGGGGCAAACTCAGACTGGATGTAAGAGGGAGGAGATGCTGTTGGTGTCCTGGAAGTTACATGCACAGGACATGAGACGTGGACCCTCAATCAGCAGCAGAACATGGCAGGACATGAAGGCAATAGAGGGGAAGTCTGATGAGGAGAGGCTGAGGGAGCCAGGGGTGTTTAGCCTGGAGAAGTGGAGGCTCAGACGGGATCCTCTCCCTCTCTCCTGCTCCCTGAAGGGAGATTGTAGTTAGGTGGGGGGCAGGCTCTTCTACCAGGTAACTAGCACCAGAATGAGAGGGCAGGGCCTGAAGCTGCCAGGGGAAGGTTAGGTTGGATGTTAGGAAGCCCTTCCTCACAGGAAGGGTCATCAGATCTTGAAATGGACTGTCCAGGGCAGTGGTGGATTCCCCATCCCTGGAGATGTTTAAGAACAGCCTGGCTGTGGCCCTTAGTACCCTGGTCTGCCCAATGTGGTGATGTTAGGTCCTGAGTCGGGCTGGATGAGCTCAGAGATCTTTTCCAGCCTCAATAGTTCTGTGATTCTGTAATATTAAAGTTCCTTGCCTGGGTTTTGTAGCTGACGTGCAAATTACTGTTTTGCTCTCTACAGAGTTTATGAGGACTACATCTAGAGCAGCATGGAACAGCAAAGTGCTTTCTGGATGTTAGGACTTAACAGATTTTGCAGCAGAAAGTTCATCTTAATCATAAATCCACTCAATAGCATTAAATTCAATCTTGTCCTCATCCTCCTCCCTTAGTTCCCTTTCACACATTTAAATGTATTCCCCAACCTCACACAAGTGCTGAGGATTCCTTCCTGTTCCTCTGTACCTTCCTGCAACCTGGGATCATCTTAATTTTTTTCTGGAACCCATCCCATTCACGGGATTAATTCCAAACCTGCCCAAACTGGGTGCGTTGTTTAAAAGCCCTCCAGGAGCTCTGGGTTATCCAGTGAGTGGCAGCGCCCAGTTGGGTACGATGCGCTCTCATTTTGTCTGTAATAAAGAGAGGAGGACTGTGGGGCACAGACCTAGGTTCAGTAGGTTCTAATATCCTGGTCTACTTCAAGATTACCGACCTTAAACATTTAAAAGACAAACTAAGAAAGGACAAACCTGTTAGTAATATTAAGTGATGCAGCTTTATCCTGATGGTAAATAGAACAGGGCGGGGAGTCAACTCACCTGAGAAATGGCGGTGTTCATGGTGTTGATATCTCCTGATGTAACTCGAGGAAACATGCAGCGGTAAAAGCACCAGTACTGACAAAGACTTGGAATAATACTTGCCAGCGTGGTTTGCGGAGTTTGCCAGCTTCTCCAGGTGAGGGCCCTTGAGCAGTCACTTCTCTCCAGTCACTCCAGTCTGCAGGTGGCTTTGAGGGGTGCACCACAGTAATCTGGCCTTAAGGCCAGCGAGACAGATCAGCATGACAAAGGTTCTGCCTGGAGGTAAAGGTCACACATTTTGAATACTTCAGATATTTTGTGAGTTGCTTCCAAAGATTGTAAAGAAAACTGATTCTGTGTCCAGTGTGGTCAGAAATGACCATCAGGATGTGGCACTTCTCCGGGTGTTTGGGCCAAAGCCCACGCAGGGGGAGGGCAGTTGTCAACAGGGTGAGATCTTTCAGACTCCTTGTTTTACCAGGAATAATTTTGGATCTTCCAGACTGAGTTTTAACCCCCAGGCTTTGTATTTATTCTGTAGGTGCCAGCAACACAGCAGGTCAGAGCTGTGACAGAGGCTGTAAGGTGCAGAAATAAGACGGTTGGGCATTACAGACTATAGCAGTAAACTCGTTTATGGTACAAGAGATGATATCTCCCTATTACCTCTACAAACAGATTTTAGACGTGGGGTGTCTACTGTCTGACTTCTACACTGCAGCGGGAAGCGTATATCTCATAAGGCTTTGACCTGGTTATCTTCTAACCCCAGCAATTAATCACCAGCACGTAATAGGCAGTAGCCGTGCACAGGGGAGCCTGCTCAAAACAGTGCTGTCTCCTTTCCTACAGCTCACAGACCTACAGCTGCCCTCAACACAGGACCACTGCCTTCTTCCCTTGGAAGAAGAAGTGGCTTAAGGTGAGCCTCCATCCGTAAGGGTAACGCACCAACTCCAGCGTCTTTACAAAACAAATCCACACCGCTCAGAGCAGCTTGTGCCGTAAAGCCGCCAAACACCAAGGTCTCAGTAATCAGCTGCCCACGGCAGTAGAGCAGAAAGGGTCCCTGTCCCACTTCCACATGGGTTCTAGTGCCTGTGTCTGCAGGAGGGGACTTGGGAGAGGCCAAACTCTGCTATTCTTTCACACTGGTGGCGGGATTGGGGACTTTCCATGGTGTTTCAGCTGTAAGCAAGAGGAAGGGCTTTGCCTGCAGCAGGCTATGCAAAGTTGGGAGTAAGAAAGTGAAGAATTAGGCCCCGTCGATTCTTTGTAGTAGTGGAGCTTTGTTTTGAAGTGCAATAAAAATACAGGTGGTGGAGGAGATAATGCACGACACTGTTCCTTTGGGACACTTGGGGAGACGGCAAGGAATTCCAAAATGCGGAGCGTGGGGGTGTGTTTTCTCTAGCATTTGATCACAAGCATTAGTTCAAGAAAACACCCAGAAGTAGCAAATATGCAAATTTATTATGAAAGAAGAACCTACAAGTACCTGCTATGTTAGAGAATTTGTTTGAGGATATTTGATCCTCACGCGGAGTTTCAGATTGCGGGTTTAATTTGTGCATTAAAAAGAGCGGAGAGATTTCCCTTAAAAGGAAAGGGGGAGAGATTCACTTTTAAAACGATCTTTTCTTTCTCCTCTGCTCCAGTACTTGCACTGGAGCTGTCTGCCTGCTGCTAAGACACAAGAAGTGTGTTTACAGTGTAATACAAATCTGGGTTGGAGCACACCAATTTCATATAAATTAGATGGCAGAGCGCTGTTCCACTATTTTGTTGTCTAAATTATATGGAAATTGGTCTTATGCAAGGAGTTAGTCCTCACAGAACAGGGCCCTTAGGCTTTTGGTTTAATTATCATAAGCTTCCATTTAATTAAACTTATTAAATGGTTTGGTGTAAGAGCAGGCTATCGTTTTGTAGAAGCTTTCTGGAAGAGAAAAGTATTTATGCCCTAACTGCTTGTGAAGGAAATAACAGTTTCCTTTTGCTTTGGTATGAGAGTGAGGTTCACCTGGGCCACTTCCCAGGCATCTTCAAACTCTCCGTACCCAAAGGCATTTCATCTTCCTTGCTATGGGGCCAGTGCATTCAATTTGTCCTGCAGCTGGTATTTCACTCTACAGGCTAGAAATTGCAGGACAACACTGGCAGAAGCGGCAGCAGATTGAAACGAACCACAAATACCTCAAACAACAAATAGCTGGAAATGAAAATTAAGTCTCAAACCATCAGAATAGGGAGATTTTGTGACACAGCAAATCCTCCAACCAATCCCAAATCCAAATCCAAACCCCCAACCCAGCCCGTATTTGCTTTCAGATCAGCTTGATAAATTAGATTTGGACATTATGTGACACGGCGTCTGTGTTAACAGAAGATGAGACTTGATGACACAAGAAGCCTCCTCCTAGCCTTTTGTTCACAGGCAGCCCTTTCATGAGGTTTTACAAAGCTAACAGGGTTCACTTCAAATGTGCTGGCCACCTTCTTAGCCAAACATTGTCCATCATATTTGTCAGTGTAAGAAGGAGAGACTTTAGCTGGGACTTAGTTATTAAAAATCCTTGTGTTGATGAATTTAACTTGGTGACTTCCCACAGAAATCTCGTTTTATTTATCAAGTCAAGTCTGTAGCACTGTTGATGGCTTGTGGGAAATGTTAGACCCCTCAACTCAGTCTACAAAACACACAACTTTTGTTCAAAAAAATATTTCTCCAGAATCTGATGTTGTGGAACAGCAGAGGGTATTAAAACTCGTGGTACCGTGTGCTGATGCCTTTTAAAAAGGAGTAATTAAAGGAATAATTAGCTCAACGTGTGAAACTGAGATGTTTCTTCAGGGACGTGCGAGAAGCAGATTAATAAGAGGAAGGAGGATCGCTGTGTGTCAGGGACCTAATAAATGTATTTAAGGACAAATAGGTAAAAAAAAGAAAGTACACATTACTGATGTTGGTAGAAAGCCTTAACTGCCTAATGAATTTAAGAAATTGGTTGAGAATAGCTAATCTGTGTGATAACATGACCGCCAGGGTTAGTTAGATCTGTGAATTCTTATCCCCCTGGGGACTCAGCAAGTTTCCAGAGATTCACAGCAAACTCTTACAAGGAAAAGGCACGCACAGTTGGAGGATTTCATGTGGGTTTTGCTCCTGAATGCTCATGTTACACAAACCCCAATATGCTGAGATAATGGCAGACAGTAAAACTCAGCACTAGGCACACTGTTAATTAAAATGTTCACTTTCTAACAAACAATCGTGCACATTTGGATTTACTACGGGATCACATCTGACTCCAGATGAAAGGAAGTGTTTTACCATAACAACACCGGATGATTAGTTGCTTCTCTCTGCTAAATTAAACCCTGTCTTGTCTATGTGCTGAAAAGCAAATCTAGCGGTTGATGTTTTCCTGGATCAGGCATTTCTCACAGAATCATAGAATCACAGAATTATTGAGGCTGGAAAAGATCTCTGAGCTCATCCAGCCCAGCCCAGGACCTAACATCACCACACTGGCCAGACCAGGGCACCAAGGACCACGGCCAGTCTGTCCTTAAACATCTCCAGGGATGAGGACTGCACCACTGCCCCGGGCAGTCCATTCCCGTTTCTAGCTACCTTTTCTGTGAGGAAATGCTTCCTAAAATATTACACAGCTTTTACAAAAAGTGTATGGGCATCTCAAAGACAAAACCCACCTAACTTACACACACTGGAGCTATAAAGTGCCTGGGAATTGCAGACTCATCAGGGTTTTAGGAACACTGCCAATGCTAAGGCAAAACATACATTTCAGAGAGTCCAAAGCCAACGCGCACAGTGTAGCACATCAGTGACCCAAGTGCTGCCACGACTGCCAGGCTGCTTCCTCCTTCTCCAGAGGCAGTGGGCACCAGCTCTGCCGGGGGTGGAAGAACCGCATCCCTCTGTGAGCGTGGAGAGGCTGGAAATGCCGTTTCTTGTTTGCTTCAAGCGCTGTGTCCTGGCTGGCATGAGAGAGAGGTGCGAAATGAAAATTCCTTCACAGAAGGCAGTTCTTACACCCCCCTCCTGAGGACTATTACACTGGGATTTCCAAACAATTTAGGGCATAAACCACCCAAATCCCCCACAAATCTCCCTGAAAAATCTCAGCTCTCTCTGTCAGTGACATCTTAACACAGCAGCTTTTTCTTCTGAAGAAGTGGGTGGATTCCATTCTCCTTACTACAGATGTAAAGGTGCAGAGTGGGACAAAAAAGAAAAGTCCCCAAGTCTGCAGAGCTGTCAGTGCCACGGATTGAAAGGACATGTAGGTCCCCAGTTGTGTGGGGCATGAGTGGATCGTGAGCTGCATTCACCTCCACTCTGCGCTTTTGTGTTCCGGGGTTTGTGCTCCTGCACAATTTTAAAAGCAACGAGTGAGAGCAGAGGCTGATGATCTTGAAAACAAACCCCAGACACACACTTTGTGCATGAAACTCTGACCAGATACACCTCTGGCCCCCTCCAAAGATCAGCAGAATTCGTGTGTAACAGTGACAGTCACCTCGCTGGTGTCGAAGCTATACTTTTCAGCTGATACTGCAAAAGAGAACCCTGGCTGCATAGCTGTGCAAAGGAGGTCCTGCTGAAAAATTATACTTAGATACAATTTAACAAAAAAAGAAGCCTTTTGTATTAAGAAATTATGGTTTAAAGCTTTCTTATTTGGGAAAATTCCAGCTCTTGTGCTCATATCCCAGTTATTGCAGTAAAGACTTCCAAACACAAAATATTTTAGAAGAAAACAGTACCAGAGTGATAAGGGTACTGTGCTTATTTTTCTTCAAGCAGTGGTATGCTTTTAATTTGAGAAGGAATTTTAAAAGGTTCTAGATGAGATGGTACAAATCAGACATATTTTTATAATATTTATATCAAATATGTCAAGAAAAAGGAATAACAGGGACTATTATAAAACACCCCCTGAGAAACAGAAACAACAGCAGGAGCACATTTGCTACAGCTGCACGGAGAAAAAGTGGTTACGGGTCTGTCTGTAGCACAGGACACTACAAATTGTGTTATAAACACAGACCTTTTACTAAGTAAGAGCACCACACCGTCTGCAATTCCATTTACCTGCCCATTAAACATGGCTTTAGTGGAAACACACACACCTAGAAGACTTGCGTGGGATGCCATTGCCAAAAATACACAGAAGCGGCCAAACCGAAGTGCTATCCCTTGTCTCTGGAATTATTTGGAGTATTTGGCACCACAGCACCTTTTCCTGAGGCATATTAACACACAGATAACATTAACAGAAACAAAATGCATTAGCGATGACAGTGAGGCAAGGAGGATTGGTAAGTAAGATCCAAGGGTATGAGGGGAAAGATCAAAAAGCATCACAGAGTCTATCATCAATCTGTTCCTGGGTACCTACAAGAGAAAGTGAAGCTTCAAAAAGATGAGAAGAAAGCTGCTGCTGGGGTGACAGAAGCAGCCCTTCTCCAGGACAATGACAGAACAGTAATTACAGACAACGATGACATGTGATGGAGAGCTTCACCCTCCAACTTAACAGGAAAGGATCTGGGCAAAACACATGTATCAACAGACTCTGTGATGGGAGGGATAGGGAATGAAAGGGAAGGTGAAACACAACGCCTGCTGCAGCCATATCTCCATGCTCACAGTGTCAGGAGGGAGAGGAACCTGATGCAAGAGAAGATGATAGCGGTGTTCCTCTGCAGAAGCTTCAGTGAATAACAATATGTTTCTGAGACCTGCCCTTTCTTCATCAAAGGAATGAGCAATTATTTTACTGGATAATGTTTTTTATTTGCATTATTAGATATGAGCAGATATTATATCTGAAATTAAGTGCAACTGACAGCAAATAACCCAAACAAGATGACATTATTTTCCATTAGAACTTTTTGCTCATGGGGATGTAGTTATCAACATTTCTTTTACCTGCCTTGTCTTTTGGGGAATAACTGCTTACACAAAGCTCCTGTCAAAGCTGCCTGACTTTCTGTTTATGCTCTCATATAAACTCATAGAATGGTTTAGACTGGAAAGGACCTTAAAGATAATCTAGTTCCAACCCCCCTGCAAAGGGCAGCAGCACTTTTCACCAGACCAGGCTGCCTCATCTAACCTGGCCTTGAACACGTCCTCTTGAGGAAGGACAGGCAGGGAAGGAGAGGAAGAGGCGTTGGCCTCTATATCAGTGACCAGCTGGAATCAGTGGAGCTCCACCTGAGGGAGGATGATGAGCTGGTTGAGAGTGTGTGGGTTAAAATTAAAGGGAAGACAGGGGAGGGTGATGTTACTGTAGGTGTCTGCTACAGGCCACCTGACCAGCAGAACCAAGCAGTCGAGGCCCGTCACAG
>JAOXOE010000720.1:6073749-6138036 GCA_028565055.1 Phoeniculus purpureus
CAGCAGACCTCTCTTTGAAATGGGTTTGGTCTGCATATTGGGCCCTCTGTTCCCTTCAGTAGGGAGTCTCCTATAACGATGACCCTTTGAGGTTTCTTTTCAGGATTGGTTTGATAGCTGGCCTGAGGCAACCTGTCTTTGGTGCAATTACTGGGCTTTTTAAGTTCTCATCCTTGCTGACCACCTGTTCTTCCTGCAGAGCCTCATACCTATTCTGCAAGTGCACTGTAGGTGGTGAACTTCTCGAGTTAACACACTTGCTCCATTTGCGTTTGTTCTGTCTGGCAGAGACCTGTTCCCATTGACCCTGTTCCTGTGGGTTACTACATGGAGGCTGAGAGACTGGCTGATGGGAGGTTATTGGACCCCCTGATCCACTAAGAGTTAACCCTAGTTCAGGTTTTGTAGAGATTACATTATGGAAATAGTCAATTTCCCTTTCACAGTCTCTTACAGCTCTCAGTCTTACTACCTCTCCTTTTAGCTCAGCCACCATGTAAATCGGTTCTCTGATCTGCTCACACCTAACACAGGTATTGTCCCTGCCATCCTCCATATCCAGTACAAGGCTTTTGACAAAAAGGACTTTGGTCTGGAAACTGTAAGTTTGGATCATGATGGCAGCCATCAGTGGTGGTTCAGGCTCTTGAACACCATTAGCTTCTGGATGTGGAGGTATTTTAACTAAGAAATTTGTGCTTCTATCTATGTAATCCAGTCCTCAAGTTCCTACTTCATTTAGGCTTTTGCCTCACTTCCAGTTTTCTAAAATTATTTTCAGATATTTTCATTATACAGTAACATGCCTTTGCTCACTTGCTTTTTTAAAACTGATGCTCTGATACCATGCCAGCACTGGAACAGCTTAGGCTTTGAAGAGAACACCACTTACACTGACCCGCTAAAGTGGAAAGACCCACCATACCAGACGTGCTTTAGGTAATTATAAGCTGATTTAGCCACTACTCACACCAGTGTAAAATTGCTCCAAGTTATTCCTCGTCTCTAAAGGAAAACGTTTAAATTGCTTCTCCGAAGCTGCAGTCTGGGGAGACACGGGTCCTAGAGGTATCTGGCTTCATTCACCATTCACTCTCAAATAGTCTAACAGTTTTATGGCCTCTCCCTAATGATCACCCATTGTGCTGTGGATTGCCAATCAAGGATCACTTAATGACAAAACAGAATAATTTAAACCCTCTTGAAATGACAATGCCCAGAATTGCCCACGTAAATGTCTTGACACAACAGAGTCCCACAGAAAGTTTTCCAGCTAAAGGAGGTGAATAACATTAACAAGCTATTACCCCATAGCTCTTCCTTGCCACTTACAAAAGGGTGTCTTTCGAACTTTGAACTTTTTCTTTGACTGGGCGTGGCCATTAGAACATTTGTGTTAATCATTTAAAACCGCAGGTGTAGCCCCTTACAATACCTCATAAAAAGTGGAGGCTTCAAGGGAAGAGAAACCAGGGCTCTCAGAAGCAAATCTGCAAGAACTACCAAACACAGTTCTAAAGGTTAACTATCTTATGTTTCTCTCGAAGCACAAGATTACAGACTTTCTTTGGTTAGAAGAGACCTTTAAGATCATCAAGTCCTACTGTTAACTCAGCACTGCCAGGTCACTATTAAACTGTGTCCCTAAGTACTGTGTCTACATGGCTTTTACATACCTCCAGGAGTTGGTGACTCAACCGCTGCCCTGGGCATCCTGTTCCAAGGTCCAACCACTTTTTCAGTGAAGAAATTCTTCCTAATATCCAGCCTAAACACCCCCTGACAAAACTTGCAGCCACTTTTTCTATTCCTACAGCTTGCTACTAGGGAGAAGAGGCTGACTGCCTTCTTATTCTGTCTTCCTTTCAGGGAGTTTTATAGAGTAATAGGAGGCCTGGCAAAGTACAATGCACCTGCATCCTATTGAGGACAACTCCTGTCACCTTCTGCACCATGGCCTGAACAGGCATCCCTGAACAGCAGTTGGCTGAGTTTTGTGTCCTGCACCTTGCTCTCTGTAATGCTCAGATACCAACTTGCACCAACCGTCTGATTCAAAGGTTGTTTGGAAAACTTGCTTGGGTTGCTAAATCACACAGATAGTCCTAAAAAGAGAAGCTGACATTGCACTGCTGTGAGTAAGTACCACCAAGAAACACGGGATGAGCACACGGGCAAGGGTGCTTATCCCATCAGGGCAAGTTAACACCACACTGCAATCAGATGACTAATCACAGAGTTGTAAAAAAAACGAAATGATGTGGTTGACCACGACAGCAAGAGACAGTAATTCATGGGCAGGAGGTCTGTAAGCACCTGGAACTTCTTGAAAGAGTCTTAGGAAGAAAGAGGAAGCATTTTCAAAACAGATACAACCCTGAAGGACTTGCAACAGACCAACAGGCATTTTAAGAGCCACACAGAAATTAAAATTAGTGATCGCGCTGATTCCACCACAGCCTGGGGTTTACTGAACTGACACAGTGCAGCTGCTCTGCAGGTCATTCTGTATCTAACAGTGACTGGAAGTACAACCCACCCAGCATCAATGCTGCTTGCTACACAACAAGGCAAGCACCTTCATTTCCTTGTGACCTTTGCACCTCTTTTTTCCCCTGATGAAACTAATTAAAAGTGCAAAAATAAGTCAGATTTTTAAATTTTCTTTAAAATTTTGAAATAGAATCACTTCAATCATTTTACAACTTCTGAGTTTTCTTCCTAAATACATGAAAATGATTTGATTTCACTGATCTCTACATGAGGTGAATTTAAATGGCAAATCAATGCACCATTGCTACTTACTGAAACCAGATTCTAAGTGTGCACAGTGCTTATTAACACTCACCTTACACAATATTTTTTGGTCTATTTGGAGAGTCCAAAATGATCCACTTACATTCCAGAACAAGGCTTAAAAACTATGATCAATCCAGTAAGAAACACATGAGCAATGTGTTTGTTTAGAGAGAAATTCAAAGACACTTGAACAAGGTTGTAGATGCACTGCAATTACTGAAAGAAGGTAAGCTGATCAAATAGGTTGTCCACTTGGAATCACTCATACAGCTTATTATTTTAAATAACTGAAATAATGGCTTTATTACTGTTTTGAGTTGAAAAGAATATCTAATAATGTAATAACACTTTAGGTAATGAGTATGTAACAGGAGCTAATCTAATGTAGGGAAAAAATGGTGCAATGCGTATAAAAATATTATGAATTGCCACTGAATATTACCAACCTCAAGAGAAATTTGGGAATTCTATGCCTAGCTTTTGTCAAAAGCTTATTCTTTTTGGTTTTTTGCCATCGTCTCTAAAGATGCCTCTCAAAAGCAGCCTGCACCTTGACCTCTTCACATATCTACTCTCTTCAGTAGATACTGGAGTCACAGGTACAGAAGTATTATGAAAAAAATAAAGGCTTCACACCTAACAACAAACCGGGTCAGTCCTAAACTCCTGGTCATGGAAACTCAAGCTGGAACTGGAGATGGAAGTTCCTGGCTTCAGACAGAAATACTTATGAAACCATAACTCTGCAGTGTCAAAATGGATGGCCCAGGATCCAAGGATCAGCAGACCTTTCTTTTTCAGACACTGTTTTATTTGAAGGACTAGTCAGGTTACCCCAACAAGATGGTCTTTATAATGAATAAAAGACACAAATCCACCCTCAGGATAAACACATTTTCTGAGAAGAAAGGGGGTGTCTGTTCCTCTGCACTCCAGAGCTACCAGGGCAGCCGGGCCAGATGTAGTTCCCACACAGTTAGTGGACCTTAGTAGTGCACTACACACTCTATGAGAGAAAAGAAGTGGAGGCAAGGGAAGGCAAGACAGGGGAGGGGAGGGGAGAAAGAGAAGGCTACAACACAGTCACAATGTTGACTGATTCAAACCAGGCACTTCCCGCAGTTTCTGCTGTAACTGCATTCATTTCCAGTAAGGAACAGGATACCAGTGCCACTGTTTTCTTCCTATGTTTTCGTTAGATCGTTGGTGTTTATCATAAAGCACTTCCAGACAATGTACCAGAAATAATCACATACTGCAAAGAATAGGCTGGATACTTCAAAACACTGCCTACAGTGTCCCTGCTGTGACCAGTGAAGAACGAGGGAGAAAAAGTTTTGAAAGAAATCTATGCTCTTTGCATAGGTGAACATCACTTCGGTTGTCAGATTTGGAGTAGATATGTTGGACACACCAGTATATCCAGCACATACATTGAAGTAATTTCGATTAGGCAAAAGAAACATAAGAGAAGTTATGGAGAAATAACAAATACTCAAAAATCCTTTAAAGCCTCCAGCTTCCATATGAGACATGCTCAAATCACTATCTCTCCCAGTAGGGCTCTCTCCATTTCCCCAGAACTCCCAGTCAGGAGTTACTTAACCTGTCTGGTGCCCAGCACTCAAGCTGGCTGTGAACCCCTGGTGCAGTTCTCTCTGCTGTGGGGTGAAGACATGTGTCACCGCATAGGGATCTGACAGTGCTTTATCTCGAGCCTTTTGCTGTTGACATTCATCACCAGTTCCGAACCTATTACAGCCAAAGCCTCCGTTTAAATTTACAGATACGTTTTAATTAATGGGGGAAGGGGGTAAATGTGCTTATCTCCTTCGAGCAGCACTTGGGGTTTCAAGCATTTGTTATCTCCGGTGTGAAATTTAGACTGACAAGAATCAAATGCTTCTTCCCACGCTGTGGCAAGGGGCAGACCAGGACCAGGACTGCCGGGATCAGCAGCAGTCAGGGAAAGTGGCAGAGCTGAGTGCCAGGACTGAGTACCAAGGCTGTGTCCCTGTGTACATCTCTATGTGACCTGTTCGGGGCCTGGGAGTAAAACTAAAGGTTGAATTGTGAGAAAGCAATAGCTCATGAGGGAGTAGTAAACATGGCAGTGGGGACTGAGAGACTAAGATATGGCAACTGTGGTTGCTCCAGTGCTGTAGCTATCATTTTGGTTGGCCATGTCCCAGCTGTAGCCTGTGTCTGCTTTTGAAACAGTGATGTTATTTTTTCTTTACAACTGCTGAACTATATACATGATGTACATGGGAACAGACCTGGGCATAGAGAGTTTAGGAATAAGGATTTGGCAGGCATGAGTGTCTACCCCTATTCTGACTGCCTTTGAGTGTGTGGCCTCAACTTCATGGAAGTAAATCTGAGGGAGTTGCTCCTTGAGCACTGTACCACATTTTACTCCTCAGAATGGGAGGAGACTGTGGAGATTTTCTATGGATCCTAGGTGAAACTGCAGAACACAGACATAAAGTATATGAGGGGACACAGCGAATTCCTCTCCATCATTTTCTTTCTTCATTTTCCCTTTCCTCCCATTCTCATTGCTTATTGATTTTTGTTTCTAGCTGACGTATGAGTGGCAGCCTGTATTAAGACAAGAGCAGCTGAAACATCAGTGAAGTCAACATCATTATGTACCAATAAGAGACCTGCTGTTTGATATCGCACATTTTCCCCTCCAAGAAATGCCTCAGGAAATGCAACCACTGCTAAAAGGGGGCTAGTATCAGGTGGGTGGGCTTCACAAACTGCTTCTTTGTGTGATGTCCAGCAGGAGAATCCCTCTCAAATACCAGCGAGATAGATAAGCTGTCATCGACCCACTTCATACCCTGCTTTGCCGGACACTCATAAAACAGGCAAAGAATAGTTCTGATTTGTCCAACACAAGGTAATAATGCACAGAGGCTGATTGACATGAAGAAACTGAGAGTATGGTAAACTAAGCCAGGTTTCTGGAAGCACTGCTCTACTAGAATAACTCAGTTGTGTGCATCTTCTAGCTGCTGAAAGACTAACTGCCACTTTAAAACAATTGAAATCCCCATATATTGTAAGTATAAGCTTTTAATTAATTTGCCATATTACACGTATCAACAGCTAGACAGAAGTGGAGCTTAACAGCAATTTATCTTCAATCTGGTTTTGAAGCCAACACAAATATTTCTTCATTTAACTCTGCTTTTGACTCACTGTATAAGTAGAAGAAAAGGGGCTGAAACTGTTGCTGGCATTAACGTCAAAAGGTGCAGCCAGGTTTAAATCAGTGGCACTGATTCTCCTTCTGCCAGCAAAAAACCAGGGTCCCTGCCTACACTCTTGGAACTCTGTAAAAATTTGGATGTAAAAATAATCACCACCAATAGTTATGTGAAAATAATTATGAACTCACGAGACTCTTACTCTCACTTGAAATGACAGAAGCGACAGAAGCAACAGGTTTGCATGGTCTCAAGGCTGCATTGTGATGCCTAAGCAGGGACCTTCTTCCTTTCTCTTAAAGGCAATTGTGCTCTCACCAAACCTACATGCACTGTGCAAACCCCACACAAAGGTTCCCACGGAGTTCTTCCCACCTCTTCTGAACCCACTAGAACTGGAGCCTCTGCTCTATGTTGACAGCAACTCACTCCCATAACATGAAGCCTGGAGGGAGCAAGGCTCCAGCTGGGCTTCTCCTCCTCCACGAGTAGGATACATTTACAAGTGCATCGAAGAGAGAGGATTAAAACCAAAACAAAACCCAAGATCACCCACACTCATCACCTTCCAAAAGGAAAAAAAATAAAAGGAATATGTGAAAGAATAAAAGACTCCCCTCGTTATTCCAGCCAGGCTTTTCCATTGATTGTTCCCAAAAATATTACCAGAGTTTTGTGGTGCTATAACACAGGCATAACCTACTTTCACTTGGTCTTTGTATAATTAGCATTATACAAACAGGACTCTTAGGCTGGGCTTGATGTGAGTGAGTCCTCTGTCTTTGGCCTTTCAGCCTCATACAAGCAGTAACAAGGCAAATCTCCACAGCCCAGACGCTCAAACGTGAGGAACGGTTCCAAAAGGGCAGAAATACCCAACAGAGACTCAGGCAAAGGCAGACTGTCCGTATTTGTATTCTCCAGTTTATTCAGACTCCCTCTGATTATTTCATTAGCTCCTCACTTTTTAATGAGCGTAATCCCACAGCTCCCCAAACATGCACACTGCACCGCCTGTCCCTAGGAATTATCTCCCTCTGCCTTTTACAAAAGCTCCCTCACAAACAAACAGGCTGTTCCACGCTGTACGCGCATATCCATCTAGCTAACACAATTTGCCAATTTGCCAAAGGGCAAGAAACTCTAAGCTGCCTTTATTTGCCTGGCTGCTGAGTGATCTCAGCCCCAGTGACTGAGGCAAGCAGCGAGCTGTAGGGAGATACCATACTGCAGCTAAACTCACCTCAGCGGCAAGCAGCAGAGCTGCCATCTTGCTAATCAGCTTTAATTTAGCTGTCTCACAGCTTCATAAGTAAAGAAAGACTTACTTAGTGTCAGAAATATCAGTGTTTAACGGCAGAGTTAAAAAAGTATGGTAATTAAAAGAGTGCCACAAGTCACAGCTCTATGCAATCCTAACAGATTGGAGGGTTTGCCTTTTTGAACCTCTCAGCACGTTGAGAAACTCGAGTAAAACAACAAAAGGTGTTAATAGCTTTAAGGGGAGCACCATGCTGATAGATTACCCATTATGGTTATCCACTCGCAGCGAAATGGCAAATAGGTTTGATCAATTCGATTTTAATGTAAAGTGGAACTTGAAAAAAAACCACACCCCAACCCCAATAGCAATGAGCAAAGAGGAGACCTTTTGTTGCTAATGTGTCTGGAAAAAAGGCACTTAATTGAGGTCATAATAATATTAGCGGTTATCACCATCAATAATTCAGCCTTATTTATTACTACATGGTGAAGTTCTGTCAGACAGGACTCGCTCGGGCTTTGTTATCCATGTTAACACGGAGCTGGCTGCTGGGTGATTGGTAGGTATTTCACCAGCTGCTCAAAACCACAGGAAAGCAAAAACTAATGATATCCTTCCTTGGTCCTTGCCTCACATAATAGTTCATTTGCTGGATGCAGAAATATACGTTACCAATGCAACAACTGCACGTAAAGTATGAGTAATAAAAAAAGCATTTGGCCTGAAACAGTGCCTGGCTAATCTTGCCTGAGCTATCTGTCATAAGGAAAACAATTTCAATTCCTGCATGATTTGGTACTCTTGCAGCAGGAGAAACATCAATTGTGCTTCTTCACACAGTTCTAGTCACCTGTGATTAGTTCTCTTTAAAACATTTAAATGAACGTATGATTATTATCCGTCCAATTATAGATGTTAACTCCGGTGGCAAAATTTAAAATGTATTAGTCTTGCAAAATGCCTCATTAATTTCTGGGTCTGAAAGGACAGACTTGTCTGGTAATGAGCCAAATATGGGAAATATGTGTGTGGTGGTGGATGGGGGAATTTAAACTGGTAAGTTGTTGGTTGATTGGGGCTTTTTAACCTCCGAATTATTTGATTCTGCCAAAATCTGTTTAGCGAATACAAGTTGTCCGTGACAAAGTCAGTTGCAGTTCTCTGGTCATTAACTATGGAAACTGTTTTTAAGAAATTGTTTTTTCCCTATAACCGATATTCATGGCTTTATAACAGCTCTATAATTACTGAATGGAGCTGCTAGCAGAAAGGTTGGGTAGGAATATTGATCCCTCCCTCTCTGCTAACGACCGCTTCCCCCTGCGCTGATGGCAGGAAGCCTTCTATTAGGTTTTACCACCTTCTTCTTAAGGGGAAAGGAGAAAAAAAATTCACAGGGGCACCTGTGAGAAACAAAGCCCATTGCCCTCCGATCCCATTGGGTCGTAACATCCCGCCGCAGGGGCTGCGCGGATTCGCGGGCGGAGATAGGCGGGAATTGAGGCTGCTCAGGAGGAGGTGAGAGAGGGCTGCAGCCCCTCGGAGCAGCTAATCCACTTGGCAGCACCGAGGTGCCTCCTTGAAGGAGCTAGAGCCGACTGACATCATGGCCCGCGAGGCATTAAAGTGTAGGAATTAAAAAGTGTTAAATTGCGCAGAGGGATCCTTAACCTCAGCCCTTTGGCAACGCGGTGATGTTTCTTCCATTTTCTCCTCTCTTGCCCCTTCTTCAAAGCGCAGATTTTTTTTTTATCCCCGAATGCCTCACTGCTCAGACCTCATTCATTCGGGATACCGGCTCCTGGCCGTACACAAACCCCCTTCATGACGGCTATAAAGCCTCAAAAAATAGTGTCGCCTGCCTTGTTCAAAAGCCGGGCTGGCCGTATTGCTCAAAAGCACATCTGGATTCATAGGTTTGAACCTTTTGATCCCTCCAATGGAGCAGCTCCAGATGAGCCTTCCTTTGCAGTTGGGACTGAGCGGATTCCCCACTCCATTTGAATAAGAAAGGTGAGGCTCCCCGTTGTTTAAATGGACAAGCAAAAGTTCAAACCCATTTTAAACTGTAAGCCATTGTTGTTTGCCCTGGAGCTTAAGTGGATGTGTTTTGTTTTGGGGATGGGGTTTTGGGGTGGGTTTTTTTTCCTTTCCTTTTTCTTTCCCTGAAACACAAGTTATCCACTCAACAGAGTGGTTCATGGCAATCACAGGGTATCGCTCAGACAGTTTGCAGAGAGCTGCCAGAACAGATTCCTCCTTTCCCCTTGCTGGTGGCTTGGTTTGGGGTTTGTGTTGGTTTTTTTTTAAACAGCGTGACATTTTAAAAGTTATTAGAGCATTAAGGCTGCTTTTAAATGAATAAAGCTTTATAAAATTACTGATCTGGAATTAACATAAGTTTACCTCTGAATGCAAGTCTCTCTCGTCCCTCCCCCCCCATTTTACTATCCATTACTTCATTAAATCAACACAGAAAAAGCCCAGCCTTGCCAAATTTTTCCCTGCACATTCAACTGTTTGCCCATGACAGTATTTGAATGTGCTTATTATTTCTAGTAAAGCCCTTATCATTTTCACTGTGAAATTTAAATCACCCTGATCCTACTCTTCTTAGCTAAAGTCAGCTTTATCAACCACAAGAGATGTGGGATTTTCAAAAGATCTGAGTAAATTCACATTGTTTGGATAAACTCATTCCGGGGGTTCAGCAAATGAAAGCTGAAATAGATATGTATTCCAAGGAGGTTATGGGCTGCTCAAAAACAAAGAAGTTGAAGCATAATTTAAAATAATAATAATAAAAAAAGCTAATGGTATCAGTATCTTTTTAACGAGGGCACTCACAGGCCAGGTTTTCAATTGCTGTTTCTGTGCCCCCCCAATAATTCAGGTTTAAAAAAAAAAAACCCAACAAACAGTAAAAAGCCATTAAACTGTTTATATATAAATAACTATCATTCTCTACAACCCACTCTGCTGTGTTATCTGGCCAGTGTTGTGCTATCTGAAATGTTAAGGGCTGCATTTATGCATTATCCCACAATTTAAGTATCCGTGTATCATGTATATTTTAAACCATCTCTCTGTAGTTTTAATTATCTCAGTCTGCAGGGACAAAATGCAGCTCCCATGCCTGAGCCCGAAATGAAAGTGCTGCACACTGACAGCTAAGATGTCTGTCCTAGCTTGTTGAGATTTCCTGTAAAATTTGCATTGAAAAGGCAGCTTTAAATATACTTAAAATAAAAAGAGCATTTGCATCTAATTTGCTACACTTGCAGTATTAAAGTTTTATCTGAATAAAGACATGTCAAATGGATTTATATAGTTAAGCTGATAGCTTTTAAAGTCAACACAGTAACATCAGCTAAATTCAACAAAGTAATGGCAGCAGCTAATAGCATTTATTAGTTTATCATCATTTACTTAAAAACCATAACGTAGATCATTTTATTTTCACATTACTGTTTGTGATTATTTGACTCCGTTTGTATTGATTCCACAAATTATGTCAGAAAGTGACATTTATCTAACTGAATGTTCCAAGCTGTAAATGTTGGCTTTAGTGGGAAGCAACTGAACATTTGCCACACAATGGTTTGCACCATGATAGAGGAAAAACACCATCTTCAAATAAACACATTTGCCAACCATTTTCAAACACCATTGGGATTTTTTTTTTTTTTAACTGATAAGGCTCTTATTACAAACCACTGCCTATGTGATCTAGAACTTGATCACACAAAGTGCTAAGTGCATTCACCCCAGCCCAACAGAACACTAGACCATTCAGCTCTGTTTTAAACACATGCAAAAGAGAGAGTCTTTAACCATAGAATCATTCAGGTTGGAAAAGACCCTTGGGATCACTGAGTCCAACCATCAACCCTACTCTACAAGTTCACCCCTAAACCATATCCCTCAACACTACATCTAAGCAACTTTTAAACACATCCAGGGATGTTAATTCAACCACCACCCTTTGCAGCACTTGCCCTCTGCAGATGTCAAAGAGCTTCACAGATCACTGTTTATACACAGAAGGAAACTGAGGCTGAGAGAATACAAACCACCCCTAGCGCTGCAGTGGGACTTGATGCTGCCCATGATGCACCTTATGCTCCTGTTGACTTCCAAGTGTGGTCATCAGTTGCCCAAACTGCAGTGGAGCTACTTGCCAACAGCATGTGCTTATGGTAGAGATTGTTGAAGGTGCCTGAACGTTACAGAAGTCTTTTGACTGTAAATCCCTTGTAAAAGGCAAAGCTTGTCAATTAGACTCTCAGTTTTCCTATAACTCCCTGTTTCCTCCCTTTTTTTGATAATAATTACTGGGGCCTATAATTTACTGGGAAATGCTAAGCAAAATGTTATTGCTGCCATAAAAACTAGGCGCACGCAGAGTTTTGTTTGTAAATATTTTGGGTGTCAACTATCTGTCATCAGTCAGTTCTACAAGTACATTGGAAAATGACATTAAAAAATTCCAGACTTGAGATGTCCTCCCCAACTCAGTGATGGCTGCACTCACTCTCCAGCAGATGAAAAAAAGCCAACTTAGTTGGAAACAGGGTTTATTTTCGGAACTCTGTACGCAGTCAGTGTTGTTGCTAATGGGAGGAGCATGTCTAATTCTCTATGTCATATCCTAAACCTTTAATTCCAAAGGGATCACCAACTTCTCTATTTTTTTGTTGGTAGCAAGGCCATATTCCCAAGAAAAGTTACAATCACAAGCCACATTTGGCAAGAGTTGGAAACGATAGTGCTTTGTTCAGGCCAGTTGTTGTAATTCTCCCATACCAATGGGCTTTGTTCTACTCTGTCCTCACCCTGAACTCTGGCTTCTATTTCAGCACACATCTGTAATTCCCTGTGCCTGAGGAGAAGAGCACAGACCTCCAGCTCACCAGAACAGCCTGGTACAGCTGGAGCAGGGGATTCAGAGGCATACCCATCCGTCTTGACTCCCCATCTCACAGCTGGTCAACTTTTCTATGTGTAACTGTGGGATCGGGCAAGAAGGAGAGAGAAGGAACTAAAGATTATATTGAACTTCACTTGGAGCCCCAGTCTGATCTCATCCAATTCAATAGCAATTCTGTTCTGATTTTAACAGCAGCTGGATCAAGTATTTTATAGGGTTTTATTTTACTGAAGTTCACTAATGAAAAACTACTGCAAAATTTTATTAGTGGGGAAAATAAAGTTGACTGAAAATATTTCTTTTGCTGTGTAGGGTCTCTTCCTTCAGCTCAGGGAACATAGTTGTAACCTACTAAAAATGCATATCGTATTTTACAACTATTTTAGTCATGCTGGACAGAATGACAATCCCAGAAGCTTCCATTGTACCATAGGGATGAGATGTACTCTTATTGGGGCAGGAGAGGAGACGATACTTCTAGACAGGCTCCTCCAGTGTAGGATATTATGGCACAAGCATTCTGAAACAAAAGCACGGGACCAGGTAGCTGCAGCTCTGCAAACAGTATCAATGTTTAAGAAGTAGGGCAGCTTAGAGGAGAGATAGCTATATTCAAAGTCAGAAAGAAATTAAGCAACCTCTTGGTTTCCATCCAAATGCAAACAGAAAGCCAAAGCAGCTGCAGAAGAACTGGTTCCTGCCAGCTCCACCTGAGAAAGGGGCATTTTGTACAGTAGCAGTTAAAGCCTCCATATGGCTCTGAGGTACAGCCCCTAAGCAGTTCAGTTTGACCTGAAAACCCCAGGGCATGGAAGAAGTTTCCCATCCCTTATCACAGATCTGGGCTAGAGGGACTGTTCTGAGCACTAATCCCTCTAGACTAACACAAAACAGAGCAACATCACTAATTTCATGTACTTTCAGTTGCATCTCAGTATGTTATAGTGAGTTCTCCTTTTTATTTCTTTGTTATTATACCTCAGACAGCTCATTCCTAAGTCATGTGAGCAATGGTCATTCTCCACTTTCATTCTCCCCCACTGAGGCCCTTCCTACCCCACACAGGAATGGAACGGCACCTCAGCTGGTGTCTGTACTGTAGCAGGCATGATAATGTCAACCAGACACAGGGCCACATCCTCAATCAGTGCAAATTATCCTAATTTCATTTACTTCAGTGGAGCTCTTGGTGTTTTCTATCAGATAAGAACGTGGACTTTAGCATTAATCATGTGCCGAGCAAAAACGTACTTTTTCAAGCTTCATTATGAAACAAGTGCTACATTAGCAATGAGCATGGAAAATCTCAGAATTTCCCTTTAATGATCTTGAAGATTATGTGCAGCAGGAAAGAATAAGTGGAAAATCTGTCATAAATATCACTATTTTTTAATAGCTGAAAGCTAGGATTTCTTTAACACTCCTGCCTGAAAGAAAAAGACCCAACAAAACAACCTACAGACTATTCATTAACTAAGAAGCGAGGGAATGGGTTTGTCATCATACTGCACATGTGAGACAGAACACCATGGAAAAACAAAGTTCTCAGGCCTGGAGATAGAATAGTCTATGAAAAAATGTAGATGGGCAAGCACAGCCATATTAAAATTGAGCTAAAATATAAAATATAAATAAAGTATAAATATGGAAATAGCTCCAAAAAACCATCAGGATGCACTTACTAAATATTGGCTGTTGCAGCCAGTTCTTTTCTCATCCTTGTCATCCCTTTTAGTCGCTACACATCATTGGATGGCAGCAGGAAATATTGGCAATGGTGACTTGCTTTTCAGTATCTCTAGTGACAGCTGGAGACAGCTTACACGAGTTGAGTCTGCAGTGGACTCCCCCCATTTGCTGACCATGTACAGTAGGTGCACAGAACACTGTAATTCTGAGAAGGCACCAGAGTGCTGCTGCTTGAATTGACTGTTATGGCTTTTACTCTACAATGAAAGAAAAATGTTCCTCTAATCAACTTTAACCCAATTTTCCAAGCCCAGGGCTAATGCTCATGCACTACGTCTCCAGTCAGCTCTGGTCCATGTGCACCACCCAAGAATATCTGAGGTTGGCTTAGGCTTGAAGGACTGCCTCTAATGCTGTCCCGATCTCAGAGCAGGAAGAGGAATCCTATTTCCATCTCAAAGCAGCCATGGAGATGGAAGAACCTGCATCTTTGCACAGTGCCTCAGCTTGTTCTTACAAGTCTAAGCCAGACAGACTCAAAACCTTGAGAAGCAGCCACGTACTGAGAATAACACTTGACAGGAGGATGTAAAGAACTAGTCAGTAAGGCTGTAGCTGTGGTAGTGTTTCTACAAGAAGATCAACTTACTTCCTCAGATGCAAAGGTTGTGTGAAGCATCTTCTCTCTTTCACAGGAACAGGAAGCCAGCTATGAATTACCTGGTGCCTGCTAAAAACTAAGAAAAAAAATATTGTTAATAAGTCTTCTAGGGGAAAGGAATTAACCCAGCATGTGGTGCTCTATTTCACTGAGCTTGTTAGCAAAGAATAACCTGGAAACTCCACTTGAAAAAGGGAACTGGCAGCTACTGCAGTCTTTATAACAATGAGGAGTTCACTTTGGTTGTATTGGGTGATGGTTAGGGCTTTCTATTTGTCTAAATTTCATTGCACTATCCAGTATGCTGCCACACATAATTTCACTTGCACTTGTCTACAAATAGTCTTTGTATCTCCATTTGCACAGAATTATACCCACCTTGTATCCTCACCCCACAGAAACCTTTGAATAAAGGCAAAACAGCAAACAGCCCTTCTTTTCTTTCTTTCCATTGCAGCCTTTTAATGAGGAGTCTGCCCTCTTCTTGGAGTCAAACTTTTGCCAAACAAAACCACTAGCAACAAAACCTTTGTGAGAATTAAAGGAATGAATATGCAAACTCTACAACCCCAAACAGTCAAATAGGAAGAATAACAATAGAATTGTAATTAAAACATTACCATTCACTTTATGGACTGACTGGTGCTGTCCTTCCCCTCTCCCTTCTGAGCCAGTCTTTCATTCAGAACTGGAGGGAGCAACAGAAATCTCTTGGTCTCAGCTGCTAACCAGTAAGGGCTAAGACTCAGAAAGGGAGTTAGCTCTGCTGGTGCACGGCTCATGGGGTCCCATGGGTGTGTTTTCTGAAGGATGGTTCCCATACAGCCACTCTATTTTTTACTACCAAAGACTCAGGTCTTCAGAAAAACTGTTTGACTCTCTCATCACCAAATAATGTGCCAGATTGGAAAAACCTGCTAATCAGTCTTTCCTACTGTAGTCCACTCCGATGTCTACATACGAGATAATGAATATTAAAATTGCACAATTCAACCCACAGGGCATTTTTCCAATTATACAGAGCACAACAGAATCCCTTTCCTTGCTATTGAAATTCCACCTTCTTCAGGGCAGAAACACAGGGGATATGGATGAGTAGAACGTGATGCTGTGCAGCAAAGAGGTGAGGAGAAGCTCACACCAAATATAGCAGGACAAACCTTAAATTTTACAGAAAGATGAGGAGGTTGTTAGATCTTTGCAGCCTTATTTGTTATTATCAGCCACTGCACACACAGGTAAACTACAGCTGGACAGATGAAGGCAAACAGAGCAGGTTGGTCAACTGCTGTTGATCAAGCATGTGAGTTAACAAGGCTCACACAAGTGTTTTGATATTTGTGTGAGACAAAGAGCTAATTCACACTCATACAAAGAGAACAAGCATGTACTTGCATGTTTAGGGCCAAAAGACTTTCCTTCCCTTAAACTATAGAACGCAGCCCTGGAAAGATGAAAGACAGCATAGACCGGAGCACACCAGCATGTCTGGGAACTTCTAACATTGTGGTTAGGTTTAACCAAGGTGCTCTGGAAACTAGGGAATGGCACAGGTCTTCCCTGCAGTGTGGTTTTGTTACAACACTATTTCCATTTATAAAATAATTCTTTAGTACAGAAAATAATCACAAAGACACTGCATGTGCAGAGAACTTTTCAAAGCAATCTAAACCGGTAAAACTTCCCGTGGGTTTGGTGAGAGACAAGACTCATGTTGAAGAGTGTTTTCAAATGATTTATAAACTTTACCTCAAGAAACTTCTAAATCCAAAATCAAAAGTGTTTTCCAAAAGCCTATTCTGAACCCTTCACCTAGTTATAGACAGGCAGAATATTTAGCTAAAGATTTCATGCCCTTTCCAATGAAGAAGAGAACATCCAGCATCTCATCTAATACTCAAAAAAGATAGGAGTTAGGGTGGGAAGGTCTGTACCCTGCAACTCTGGTAGCTCAGCACGCCTTTCTCTTCCACCCCAAACTCCTCTGCACATTGCAAGATCAGGATTTCTTAAAGAAATGAGAAAATACAGTGGATTGTGTTAACTTCCCTCCTTCTTTAAGATATACAGTACAGGTCATAATTTATCCTTTTTAATAAAAAAGAAATAAATTTACCTTTTAGTGTCGTTTCTGACTGCTGCTGCCCCTTTGCTAAAGCCACAGGGCTTGGCAGTAGACAGCCTCATGGAATTCCATATCACAGCTTAATTTTCCTCCTGATAAAAGAGACAAAAAGTTCCTTTCAGTAAAAATAGAATTTAATACAGTCCGCAAATTTGATATATTACAACCCCCGACCTCAACTTAATTGTTCACAAAGGGCTAACGGTACCGCTGGCAAGTAAATGACTTCTACAGAGTGTTGCAAGTCTGATAGCTCGAGAGAAGGGGAGCAGCAGCCTGACAGATAATCAAAATTTTTAATGTGAACCATAGTGAGAGAGGTTATTCAGAGCACACTCAGACTGTAGGAGCCTTCCACAGCTGCCATGGTAGCTCCTTAGGATGAGAAATGCTTAAACATCATCCTCATTCAACTTCTTTAAGTGTTGCTGCTGGTAGTTACCTACAAATACAGAGGCTGACACTTCCCAGCAGCAGATCAGCAGACAGAAACAGAGTACTTAAATTTCTCTGAGGCCAAACCTGCCCCCAGTTCTGTGGCCATTAAGAGCTTTTCTTAGAGTCTGACAAGGAACTGAGGGAGAAGATGAAGACAAAAGGAAAGGAGTCACACAAAAACATCTGCCACTGGCACACAGTGACTGACCTTATAAAGGCCACTGTAGAGAGTAAGACTCCATTGAGGCTGCTGCCTCTGCCACTGCTTCCACAGGTTTGCAAAGAGCCATAGAAGGGAGGGTGGAAGAGAGGCCAGGGCGAAAAAGTGGTGCTTGTCCTGGCTCTTTTGATTTGGAACATTAAGGAAAGACCAAATTTAATACATTATAACAGAATGGATGAACCAAACCAATGGATTTAATGGACCATATTGATACTACCACCAAACAGGTGTTCTGGGAGCACACAAGTTTCCATTCAGTGAGGAAGACAGTGTGATCTGTACAGAAGTTTAGCTCAGTTAAGTGGCAACTAGTGGAGAGGTGGATCAGGAGCTTAGGCAGATGAGCAGATGCTCACCTGCATAGTCTAAAGCAAACTCAAACTTGTACTGTCCTCATTCCTCAGGATATTGAGATGCCAGCAGCCACAAAAAGCATCTGTTTTCTCACTGCTAATCTGTGTAGGATTTTTGGAGGCATATAACAGCATCATGAAAAGAGCAGACCTCTTAAAAGTACAGTAGCAGTGTGCAGGCACTTCTTTTAAGGAAGAGCACTTGCTGAAGTGCTGAACCCTGCATACATTTACATGTTATCAGGCACAGATCTTTAGCAGAGGCACTCATACAGATAGTGTTGAACCAAGCTTCCTCCTTCCCCTCCTGATTCAGTGTGGGGTCAGCAACATCAAACAGCTCCCACAGAGAGCACATGCAGCCTCCAGAGACCACCAATGATTGCATTTGTTCTGGTAACTGTTGCTCCCCTCCAGGGTCTGCTCCGCAGTGGGTTGCCATTTGAGGACTGAGGTTCACAGGACAAAAGAACCCAAACTGCATTCTACTAGAAAAAGGAATTATAAACCCCACATGCCAGATGAGTAGGTAAATTCCTGATGCCTCTTCCCTAAGCTATGGAGGGAAACCATTACCTTCATGCTACCCTGCACAGGCATTCCCTAAGCTCCCAAAGGATCCAGCCTTTCCAGCATCATCCCTCTGGATGCCACATCCCAGAAGCTGCACCACTAACTCTGCCATGCACCATTAACTACCGTGTTGTCAGGCTTCTTGACAGGGAAAAAGGGTGGTGAAAGCCATACCTGCCCTTGTGTTGATCACAGAGCCGAGTTGCCTACATATGCAAACAGAAGGGAAATGAGAAGACATCTCTAGGTAAACAGCCAAAATCACCAGCCTCTTCCTAATTTGGGGATGCTGTTATATCCAGTAACCACTGCTCATACTGTTTGTTTCAGTGTCACAGGTGAGTGACTACCAAAGCCTTCAAAAGTTCATACTTCAATTTTAAAGTTGAGGCTATTTTAGCTAATGCCCCCAAGACAAATGCCAGAATTTACATTGCTGAATGAAATCTCTGTGTTTATGAGATCTCTGCAGTTTGGGAGCCACTTTGGACTCCATGTGAGCTTCTCAGGTTGTACTCTATGATGAATGTCTTCTTTTCCCCCCCTACTCTGTTTGCAACACCTCAATCTCCTCATACTCCTACAAGCCATTGAAAATCTGTGTGTCTCTCATTTATGCCTATGAGTTCCATTGTTGTGGGATTTCCCCCTCAATTAATTCACCTAAAAACCTTGAATGTTTACATTTATGTTGTTTCTGTATGCTGCTGAGTCTAATATCCTGTAAATTGGTAATTTATCTACTTTTTCTTTAGCAAAACATTGCCTGGAGTCCACTCTCTTATGACTAATGCCAAACTTCAAACTTTATTTTAACTCTTTGACCCCCAGCGTTCCCCTTCCTTTTTTATCTCTCTAAGCTTCTTGTGATATTTTTCCTCATGACCGCATCACTGACACTAGAGCTCGTCTTCTTTGTTTTGGCACAAGGACAGTGCAAGTGTTACCTGTTCTGCAGATTAGTTCCATATGAGCTGTACCCTTCCCATGTTCATGGACTGCCACAGTGCTGACTGCACGTTAGTGATGCAATGCTCATGTCATCTGCAAACCTAAAAAAACAAACCAAAATATTTCCTCAACCATTATCCTAGAGAAGTTGCTCCTCTGCCAAACCCAAGTGATTAAACCTTTTACCCTTTTTTACTAGCAGTGTGTTTGTTCTCACGTTTTTAATGTCTCCTCTAATTCGGGGTCTGTCCATTTCTGAGTGTTCAGCTCATGACACCTGCAAGTTAGTACCCAATTTCATGCCTTGTTAATCCCACTGAACTTATTAGTTCAAAGAACTTGAGATGGACACCAAAACCATGGAAATGTGTCTTTGAAGTTTGGTCTTGACAGAGGACTTATACTTGGCCAGAGCAGCTGGACTGCTATGCTATATGGAAGCACAGTATTGTTGATGGACGTAAATGTGGATGTTCCTATTGCAGAGAGCTTTCCTGCCAGAGCTTTCAACTTACATGAACTGTGGTTTATTTTTTAATCATATAAAGGCCACTCCTAGAGCAGGCTGTATTAAATACTCCCCTTCAAAAGAGTATACAATACCCTCTCAAATGAAAATCTACCTCTTTAAATACAGAAGAGTGAATCCACTTTCTTATTTCCACAATAGATTGCCAGTGAGACTCCCAGTTCCTCCCCATCATGTTTCCACTTGCCTGCACATGGTTTTGTAGCCTGCAGTGGCCCACAGTTGCAGTAGCTTGGCACCTGCTTCATCCACCCATGGGAGTCACAGCAGTCCTCTTGCCACGGCAGCATGGCTCTGAAACAGGACAAAGCAAAAGGAACGTTTGAGTTACAAGAACACAGTAAGCTACATAGTATGCATTATCCTTCCGTAGTCAAGATTTAAACTTTTTAGCTTTGTTCTCCTCATATTTCTGTTGGAGTCTCTCTATCCTTGGGAGAGAAATGCGTACCAGCTGCTGACAAGATAGCACTGAGCTAAGCTCAGAAGTTTGATTTCATATGTTTATATTATTTTATATTATAATGAGCATCTCTACTTTTCCCGTTGATCTGTTTATGCAAGTTCCTCTATTTCCTTCTGGTTGGGTCTTTTTTTAAAAAAAAAAAAAAAAATTATTGGCTCATACCCAAGCAGGTAAACTATTCCTCTAGGCTCAAATAAAAAAAAATAATGAAAGAAACAGAGTAAGGTTGATCACACACTTGTTATTAAGTCAAAGTCGGATTCAACTGTTTGAGTGAGGTAGAATTATCTCATTCTTTTTGTGTCTTTCTGTGATCTACCAGTCAAGTATGTGATTGGATTTTAGCTCAACAAAACCTTAAATTACACACCTATTGTGCCTGAGCTAAGCCTAGTTTCACAGCACTGGAGAAGGCTCCTCACTGCTCTTTTGGCAATGTTCGATCTGGCTTCTGCTATCATCCGCAGGTTGATGAATGAGTAATAGGATTAGAAAGACTCATCTCTGAAATGCTGTAATTGTCACATTTGGTGGATTGACAAAGGGCCTGGCTGGTGGAGAGGTGCTTGATGATGTAAAATCATACGTTCTGCCCGCACTCACTAGCCAACTCTAAGAGAATGTGAGGAATAAAAAGAATCCCTCCAGCTCTCCACTTGCCCAACACACAGATACCAGTATACTCTAAATTAACCATTTCTGCATGGGTTTGTCGGAAGGCAGGGTGCTCTGCCTCTTACAGAATCTTATCTCGCTGCATGGAGGATGGGTACTTGGGCAGCACAGAAGATTTAAAGTCTAAAAGCCTATGACAGCTGGAAGCAGACTTTCCCATCCTCCCTTGGAACCTTAAATTCAAGAGACCAGGGGAGAGAATTTCCCCCAGGCAAGCAGAAAAGCACAGCTCCGGTTGAGGAACTGAGCTTCTTTTTCCATACAGGCTGCCTTGCCATCCACCATCAAGGAGGTCAGCGACACACTGGTTCTGACACAGAAACCCCATGCTTTTCCCTCTGTAGACCCATCCCTACCAGTCAAGATGTGACTGAAATTGGACAAAAGTTCAGTGGCTCCCATTCCAAGTCTTATTCCAAAAGGGCAGATTTCCAAAGAGATTTACAAGCCTAACCTGGGTAGACATACTGGTAGGGCCCACCACTAGCCTACCATAGCCTATCCAGCCATGAAAACATAGTACTGAAAAGCCCAACAGCACAAACCAAGCAGAATGAATAAGTAAAACTCTTCTATTTTCTTTTTCTCCTATTTACTGTTTTAATTTCCACCATTGACAAGCAATTTTAACTAGAAGGATGAAAAAAGTAAAAATATAGAGGGGTATCTCTCTTGTTTTTAAAAATACAGAGGGGTATCTCTCTGTTCTAAAGCACCATCGCCACTGCCTTCTCCTGGGAAACGTCCTCACGCAGCACATACGAATTAATACACAACTTTACTCCTGTTCACCTTTTAATAAAAGACCATATCAAAAGGCAACATCACTTTTGCTGAAAGACTGTGTCCCCAAATGTTCTACAGATGCAGCATGTGAGGTCAGCATTTGCCATCCCCTTCCTCTGTCAGTGTGAGTTTCATTTTAATGACGAGTGCATGTTTTGCACATTGTAAAACTACCCTGGCTCTGACCACCCTAAGAAAAGAAACATTTAGCTCAGGAAACAGTAGCTGACCCTGTCTGCTCTTTTTCTTCCTTGGCATCAGCTTAGACTATTAACACCTCATGTGTGTTGCCCGTGTGTCCCACACATGTGCACTCTGCATGCATTTCATGTGATACCTGGCCAAAGTGCACACAAAAAGCATCCTACTGGGAATTTTCTGCTTTGTTTGAACTCCTCTTCTTGGTGTCTTGCTTAGCTATTGAATTCATCTGCTTGACAGAGACTTGACAGAGAAAGCTTTCCATGGACTAAAAGCTTTGTCCTTGGAAAGCTGTGACATTAGACTCAAACACATAGAGGCCTTTTTCACCTCTCAGTTCACTTCTTAATTATTCATGCCCAACGGAGGAAATCAGGAGAAACCTCAGCAGCCAATGTAAACACTTTGTAGTGGAAGGTAATTTTTTTTCTCCCCGAGAGCACAGTGTGACCATGATAGTCAAGTTTCTCACTAAAAAATGCTGGGTTTTGTACAGGAGAGATATGGGAAAAAAGAATCCTTTATTTTTTGTGGCAAAGGACTGAAACAGAGCAAAAGGTGCCCATTTGTCAGTGACCATTTTGCTCAGAGACTTCTTTGCCAAACCATTTCAGAGAAAAGGTTCAAGTATCCGATGGAGGTTCCATTTACAATTTTTGTTTGCTTCCGCCCCAGCTCAAAGCAGCCACCCTACAAGCCCAGCTAGTACCTTGTAGCGGGAAATACAATCACACAGGGACTGTTCCAGAGATCTTCCACTTAACATGGCAGCTGCTCTAAAAAACCGCTTTCCAGTAGAGCAGTGTCACCCCGTGGGAGCTCCTTCCCCCATTTCACACACTCAATCTGGAAGAGCCGCCTTCCCCAGCACTTGGTTATTAATGGCAATAGATGCCCCGTGCAAACAATTTGCAGAGCCAGGGCTACAGCCAATATTTTTCCAGTCTCGCTGTAACCTTAACTGCAACATGTAGTATTGGCCTGCTCCCAGGAACTGTCAGTGGGAAGTGCATAGAGCAATGGGCCACCCACTTACTGTTTTCTTAGACAAAGTTTGCCAGCAGTGATATGCAGCTTGCACCACCTTCTTGAAACATTTCCACATCCCGTGAGCCTGGGCAGCTCTGTCTCTACCAACATCTCTCACTTCAAACTGTCTTGCTCCATGTCCTGCTCCTTCCATGTAGCCAAATCCTCTTCTCTGATTGACTTCCTTTTTCTTCATCTCCTTTCCTTGGCTTCGTGCCTTTTTCTCGTGCTGTTCCCGATGCCCAAGACAACCTCTGATTAATATTCAGCAAACAGTCTCCCGCATGGATCAGACCACACTCCAGCGTGCTGATTCTCTTATTTGGCAGTATTGTGATTCCTAATTTCCACCTTCCCAAAGAGGAGACTCCAGCTCCCTCAGCAGTGAACAGCACCATTTGTTTCTCCAGAGCTACAAAGCAGCTCCTGAGTGGGCCACTCAGTGGGCAAGTACCACCAGAGCTTCCCACAGGAGGGACCGTTTATGGATTAAATGAGCTACTGTCATCCATCAACTAAAGTAAAAGTACAGCATCATCTCAGTGCTGCTCTGAGCTTTAGGGTTACTTACACACGTTTAATAACTCTTGATAAATAGCACTGCAAGGATTTACTTTTTTTATAGCACTAGGTGTGATGTCATTTTCCCATCTCTGGTTCTCCAAGGAATCACTAGGAAGTGGAAATCTCCTCATAGCTGCTTTGCTAAGGAATGATTAATGCACTTGCAAAGAGGCCACTTGAATGGTCCCCCTTCTGCATGTTTCTTTCTGTCAGCCCTTTTTCAGTCTTGATTGTGTAGGTAGGTTACCAGTGTAGTCTTGTTTGGTGGAAGATGCCATACCTGCTGCATTAAAACCCATTTCCAGGAACCATCATCACTTGTAAAGCAACATCACAGTCATGAACGATCACAGCACCATTTTTTAGATCCCTTGGACTGTTCTATATACATTTAACCTTTGGGGGCAATATTTCACTTTCTCTCTTTGAGAAAAGATGAGCTAAAGCTGAGAACAGTGAGGCGATTCCTCACTGTGTTAAATTTAGTTTCCTCAAGCCCAGCCATACTACCAGCACTGTGCTGCTTCCGTATGAAAACCTAATTCTGAAAGTTTGACAAAGCACACATTTAACACAGGTCAGCAATATATTGACAGGATGTTAATTTTAAATTCTGTCAGCATTTCCTGTCTCCAGTGTTAATGTCAATTAGCACCTTGCTCATAACCTCCAAGTCCTCCTTTATTATGAGGAGGTAGCAAAGCACATGGGAAAAGCACTTCTATTCAAAACACCACTCACTATCAGCCAAACAAAGAGCTGTCATAACAAACCCAGTGAGGTGAAAGTGCCTAAGCTGCTATGGATTTGAGGTTAGAAGTCGTTGTCTTTTTCTTTATTCCTCATATTATAAGTGTAAATGTGTCAACCTGCAGCGAAAGGCTAATTACTCGGAGGCTCTTTGAAAAGTGTGTTACCATTCAAAATCTCCAAGCCTGACATAAAGCCTTTGGCTTTGGATTGCACTGTGTACAGCTCACTGTAGGTCATCTGTTCGTACCCGTAATGCGCTCTGAGATGCAGCCTTGCTCTGGGAAGCAGGAGCGCTGCTGCACACTGCAGCGTGTTCAGTATTCGAGCCTCCGGAATCGGAGTGAGACCTCACTGCCAAGTGCTCAGTGAATAAACCCACAGGCTTTGAGTGTGTTTTCCTCAAGTACTGAGCAAGGACTTCTTGCCAAATGTTCCACCTTACCCCATGGATCTGACAGCGGCTTACAGTATATAAGTGTATATAAGTATATAAGTGTCTGAATGGATCCAGATCTAGGCCTGGAAGACTTTCTTGCGCTTAACTTGCTCGGATAAATTTAGCAGTGATTGCATTTAAGCTGAAAAACACAAGTTAAACAGAAGCTCTGCCATGATGTCACTGCCCTCACTGCCAATCTTCCTCAGAATCCAGATTTTATTCCCAGAACAACACCACAAGTCTCAGGACAGTCACTTTTAATTCCAATTTTTCAGCTCATCTTTTGTTATAAACAAATTTTAACAGAAAATAGAAAATTTTCTGTTAGATTTTTCTATCTTTTCCATCAGATCTAATTCCAGAAAAGAAAAGTAGAACACGGATTTTCATCAACAATTCACTTTTCCTGAACAATTCACTGTAAAACATTTGGGACAAAGCTTGCTGACTTTTAAATAAGACCTCTGCCACTTCTGAACATTTATAACTAGAACCAGTTGGTCCTTCTAAAGAAATATTTTGGAAAGTGTGTTGCCAACCATCTTGACAATCACAGGAAAACAGAATGGGAGAGGAGTGTCATACAAAACTATACAGGATTAAAAGAAGTTATTTCTATGCAAATCAAGAGCTTGAGGGGCACAGATTTAACAACCTGCAACAACCTACACACTATTGCACGGAAAAGTTGCTATTTCATATTGAATCCTGCATGGCTTTGCATTGGGGTAAAGTGGGGCTTCCTGTGGGTATAATCATTAGGTGCTGTGTCTCAGGTGACCCTGGGCAGTTGGAGCAGTGAGCGGCACTCATGCCATTGCTCGCTGCTGCAGCTCAGGCAGTGGGTGTGGAAATCAGCCCTTCAAAGTATAAAAAGCATTTTCATACCTGCTCTCAGCAAGCACCTTGTCACTTTGGTTCTTACCTTTGTTTCTCCTCAGCAAGGACTTGAGGTGTGGCCAGGCATCACTCAGTAAATCTCTCGCTCTCAAGATCTGCTGTAGAGATGACACAGGCATTATGCACAGAGGTTGTGCTGGGTGGCTGTGCTCTGCCAGATTCTAAACAAATTGGCCAAACAAATTAATGCCACACACCCTAAATTGGCTGAACAAATTAATGCAACACGCCCTTTGCACAAGGATGCCTTTGAAGGCCAAGGATTGTGCGTGTTACAGCGAGATGCATTCTCCTGGATAGGGTGTTTCAAACAGATCTACTTCAAGAGAAGAGAAACAGTACATTATAGTTTCAAGTCAGAGCAGAGCTTTCACCTGAAAGGTTTTCAGACACCAGCACTGTGTGTTGACATTTAATTACTAAACTCTTAAAACAAATAATTTGTATGAGCAAATACTCCTCAATCATTTCATAATAGCACAACTAGTGTTTCTTGGCAGTTAGAACAAAACCAGAAGCATGTTGAAATCGCACACACAATGCCTTGTTCTGACATGGGAAGAGGTGCCAGATAGAGCAGTGTGAACCCTCCAGGCTGTGGGAGCTGATGGGATTCAGGAACTGAGTACTGCAATTTTGTTCCCAAGGGCTGGCAGCAAATCAGCCCCAGCAGGTTCACTTGAGGGTTGGAGTTTACTGAATTTCATTCTCCAAACAACCCTCCCTCCTTCTGCTGAAGGTCTTTTCTTGCACAAAGCCCCAAACCTCCTAGCAGAGGATTAAGGGAGTGTGTGCATTCTTGAGGCTTGTTGGGCAAGAGAGGTAGCTGGAATGGCAGGAGCCTGGCAGAGGAGCACCAGGTATGTGCTTTTTGTTACTGTACGAGTGTCATGTACCTAAACCAATGGAGCATTTCCTTCCACCTAGATTTCAGCATCATCTATTGCAACAGTTTGCACATCTTCGCTCCCAGGCAGCTAAGCTCAAAATCAGGTCTATGTAAAACCCACACTTTCACTTTCTCCCTTCCTCTCTTAGGCCTGTCTCAAGGTACCAGCAAATACTGGAACACTGTTTGTCTTAAGTCCTTTCTGTCTATCATATCCTCACTTTCTCATCAAACTCTTCAGGACAATGGCTAAGACTCATCAAGAGATTTTTCATAAAGAAACAATATCACTCTCCTAAAGCATGTTCCATAGTCTGAGAGTCTCTGCTCTGCTCCATAGGCTAAGACTCTTCGCTTACCTACGTAATCCTTTCTGTATCTGGGACTTTCGCGAAAAGACTGTAGTTTTCTTACGAGGGTTAAATTATCTGCATTCAACTATCCCTGCAGTGACAGGAACGACAGCATTAGCTGGTTGTGCCTCTCCAGGTCCAAATCTCATGATAGAGCATCTGCTAGCTAGATCTCTGTTTCTACCACACAAGGGGAATTTTCAAGTTTAGCCTAGAATAG
This sequence comes from Phoeniculus purpureus, assembly GCA_028565055.1. Taxonomy (NCBI): domain Eukaryota; kingdom Metazoa; phylum Chordata; class Aves; order Bucerotiformes; family Phoeniculidae; genus Phoeniculus; species Phoeniculus purpureus. The sequence continues at coordinate 6,100,781 of JAOXOE010000720.1, forward strand.
CTTTTGTTCAGTTATTTCATGACACTAGGATTGGCTAGGGCTGCTTCTCCCTGCTTCCCCTTTTCTCCTTATACTTCTACCTGCCTACTCCAAATCCTCTCTTTACCTAGTTATACTCTGACTTCCTTATGACTTTCTCTCCTTCCCCCGGTAATCCCACCACCCCAGCCATCATTTCTCACATGCATATCCATTGACACATCTCCCCTCCAACATCATAACACATCTGTCCCACTGCTCTTCAGCAACGTTAGTGGTTTAGAGTGGAAGCTGGGAAGAGAAAACCCATCTATATAACCAGCTGCTAGAATCGCAACAGTTCCAATGGTGCAGGATTGGGCCTGAGTTTGCCATGCAAGCTTTCCTTATGAGGGCTGGGCTGCAGAATGCTTGTTTGTGGAAACCTCCTCTAAAATACCTTCTTGGCCTGTAATGCTTTAATAATATCCAGGTTTGCAGTAGTGGTGAGGGGCTCACCATGCCTTCAGTCAGTGGACCTCTGAAACACTAACATTGTCCCAGCACATTGCCCTCCTCCCTAATTAGGAGCCACCTATTGTGTTTCATTTTTCTTTCTGAAAATCGCCACTGTAACCTTGCTATCAGCTCCATATCTTACTATTAGTCAGGAGGGCAAGTGTGTGGTGTCCTTGACATGCCAGCTAGAAATGCCTGGCCCCTTTCTCTCAGGGGAATGAGCCTATAAGCTCTGTAATGGATTTAACCTCTATCACCTCAGGGAGTAAGAGTCTCCAGAAGCAGTTTGCTGCCGCCCCACCTCTGAGCTAACTCATTTACCTTATTTTTTCTTACAATGTTCAATACATTACGCTCCACCCTTTAAAAATTATTATGGTTAATATAGCACTTGCTAAAGAGATGTTTATAATTCTATGTTAGAGCTTTAATCTCATAACGTAGAACATTAGTAAATGTGGCAAGGCTCTCTGAATTAATAGCCTGCCTTGTATTCACCTATTTAGGGATGCTTGTATTTGTATACACTTCTTATCATCTCACAACATATAGACCAGAGTCTCATCTCTATGTCAACAGTTAAAAAAAGGATAAAAGAAGGAATTACCATTGTAGGTCATAAAAAATAATAGAATGTTTTGTTAAAATTACTAATTTCTATTGCAAAACACTGAACAGCTGGCTTTCACAATCCATCTACGGGACAGGAATTGGATCAGAGCTTCTGTTTAGTTTTCCTCTGAGCAGGCTGATCTTACACGACAAGTGTATTCTCTCTGCAGCCCTCAAAGGTTTATTCGACTTGATAAAGGCCATATCCCTTGGTTCTTGATAGTTGGTTCAATAATGAATCCAGCTGTTCTAACACGAATGCTTCCAGTAAGACCAATTGATGTGCAAGAGCCACCATTGAGCAACCACTTGGAAATTCCTTGGAACATTTACCATTTTTATACTTATTAACTTTTCACCTCTTTTTTGGTGTGTTTGCTTTACCAAATATTCAAAGACCAAACCAGGAACAGTGACCCTAGAAGGAAAAATTATGAGGACCCACAGAGAACACATTCCAAGTTAGCAAACCCAAGAACCGACACCAGATAATTCCTGTCAAGGACTTTCTCCACATAAAACAAAAAATATGAAGTGTCATGAGACTTCCCTTAATGGGCTATGCCCGAAAGAAACAACGGTTGTTGCCATTTGGAAACCACGCGTTTGAAAACGAGTGTTTCAAAGCAGAACAAAACACACAACGAGAAAGCCAGGCCAACGATCGTGCAGTTCCCCGAGTTATTCGCAGCACTGAATAGTTTTCATGAGTACAATAAGGAAAGCAACAAGCCTGTAATGCTGAATGATGGAAACCACAGTCCCAGCGCAGTCCAGGCCACATCTCCTTTACTAAACCCAGCCCTGGGCTCCCAACTGTGTGCCGGTGGTAGTGCCCATCCGCAGGTACTGCTGTGCGGCATCAAACCCACTCTTCAAGTGGCTGGTGCCAAGCAGGCCAGGGGGACCTGGACAGGCCAATAAGGCCAAGTGCCTGTTCCTGCATGTCGGTCGAAAGCTGCCCAGCAGAAGAGGACCTGGGGGTGCTTAATATGAGCCAGCAGCATGCCCCGGTGGCCAACAGGATCCTGGCCTGTATCAGGAATAGCATGATCAGCAGGAGAAGGGAAGCTGTCGTGCCCTTGTTCTCGGCCCTCGTGAGGCCTCACCTCGATTACTGCGCTCAGTTCTGGGCCCTCATTATAGGAAAGACATTGAGGTGCTGGAACACATCCAGAGGAGAACAACCAAGCTCCTGGAGGGTTTAGAGAACAAGAGGAGAGGCTGAGGGAGCTGGGCAGGTTTAGTTTGGAGAAGAGGAGGCTGAGGGGGGACCTCATTGCCCTCTATATTTACCTGAAAGGTGGATGTTGGCCTCTTCTCCTTAGTAGCTAATGATAAAAACCAGGGGAAATGATCTGAAGTTGAAGTAGGGGAGGTTTGCATTGGATATTAAGAAGAAATTCTTTACAGAAAGAGTGATGAGGCACTGGAATGGGCTTCCCAGGGAGGTGGTCGAGTCACCATGGTTGGAGGTATTTAAGAAATATGCAGATGTGCTGCTTCATGCTCTGCTATAGGGCCAGGTGTGCAGGGGGTTACTATGTGTTTGTCGATCAGTCAGGTACTCAAGTATTCTGGCATTTAGGGTTTTTGTTGTTGTGGGTATGGCTGGACTCTGTGATACAGGAGGTCCTTTCCAACCATGGTTGTTGTGCGATTCTTACTGTGCACATTTCTAAGAAGCATCATCAGCTGAGGAAATAACTTTGGCCACAACAGGAAATAAAGGAGAGAAATATTCCCAGGTCTTTCTGCAAAGATGAACCTTTTCTTGGTAAAAAACTCACAGTATTTCACGTTTTCACTACATCTGCTTGAATTTTGTTGGCTTAACTTAGTTGTAAGCCCTGTAGTAAAGTGAGCTTACATGAGGATCACAATTAGCATTTAAGCAAAGGAGTTTTCTTGGACCAGTGGAGAAAAACCCTAAACATGAAAGCTCCAGAGTCAGACACTCAAAAAAGAATCCCAGCCTTAATCTTGGGAAAAAATTATAATTTTGCTAATTTTGGTGCATGTACACAGGGAACAGGTCCTAGTTATGACTTCTGTCACTGGCAATACTAATGTAAATTTTTACCTTAATTGTACTATTTATTAATAAAGTCAGCTCCACCCAATTTACACAACAATGTGCATTAAATGCTGGCTGACTTGGAAACATCTGTAAATGAATAAACTTCTTACAAAGAATGAAGTGATGTGCTGTGAAGTCATTATTGACAGTCATAGGATAAAGATCTGCATCAGATCTTACTTTAAAGGATTTGGCCTCAGGAGTGAGGGTTTAGTAGTGGAAAATCATACTATACCATCAGATAGATTTGTCCAGAGAACAGGATTCCTTTAAAGCCACTGTGAGACTATATCAGCTGCGAGCTGCCACTGGGAAATGTCCACACATTATCAGGAAGTAACTGTGGTCATGTTCACGACCAGCTGCAGAGAGCTTCTCCTCTGCCCACACGTTTGCTGTCTGACTGCAGACCAGTCTCACCAGAGGTAATGGACTGATTCTTCCAAACATGAACTCCAAAGGTGAGAGTGTAGTCTGTCTCAGCACACTAGGAAGTCAGGCATCCATCACAGAATCATAGAACATCAGGAGTTGGAAGGGACCTCAAAAGATCATCTAGTCCAATCCCCCTGCCACAGCAGGATCACCTAGACCAAGTAGCATAGGAACATATCCAGGTGGGTTTTAAAAGTCTTCCATGAAGGAGACTCCACAGCACCCCTGGGCAGCCTGTTCCAGTGCTCTGTCACCCTCACTGGGAAGAAGTTCCTTCTCACATTTATGTGGAGCCTTCTATGTTCCAGTTTACACTCATTGCCCTTTGTCGTATCACTAGATCACAGAATCACAGAAGACATTTCCCACAAGAACCAAGGGATGAACTAAGGAATTGGAAATGCTGATAAAAAAATAAGTGTAAAAAGTGAAAGAATCTAGAGACTAAGGATAATAGCAACCTTGCAGTGACGTGTGGCCACCTCAGCTGGCAGTGACAAGGGGTCACCTGGGCACACGTTACCAATGAGGTGGCAAGCAAGCTTGGTGATGTGGTCGTAAAGACATGAAATACAATCTCTGGACACAGGTCAAGGCACATCAGTCCCAGGAAGATGACAAGCTTTTCTGTACCACTCAAGGCTGGAGCAGTGGGTATAGATCCACTTGCCAAAGGCATTAGAACTAAAACAAATTCAAACTGAAACAGGCACAGAAAAAGGAGGGTAGGAAGTTCAGGAGCACGAAGAGCATGTTGTACAGCAGGAACCTAAAAGAACACAGGTTGCACAGTTAGGAAAAGAAGGCTGTTGTCTAAATTTGTAAACATATATTTAGTAAATATGAACTGAATGTTGCATGCAAACATCCCAAGTATAGCACAATCATCCTTCTCTGTCAAGAGAAAAACAGGAATAGTGATCCAGAGTTGGGAAAGCTCAGAATGACAATTTCCCAGAAGAGCCAAGAGGAGCAGCCCCAGGCTAGGACCTTACTTGAAACAAGAATGGTGCAATGTGTATGTTCAAAGCTGGATAGACCAGGTTGCTTCCAAACCCATGAAGTCCTTCAGGGACTACAAGAACCCTACAGCCAGCCAGGAAAGACTGGTGCTCTACGTTAGATGGATATTGAGTTTGTAGGCCAGGCTTGGGAAAAGAGGGTCAGGGCAAGAACAACAGCTAGTGAAGTAAAGCTTTTCCTTTCTTCCAAGCTTGTGGGTTCAGTCTTGTAACCCAAAAACCAACAGCACCAAGATGTTCAGGAATAACATCCTTTTGGAGTGTCAGAGCTAAAGTTCCAACCTCTTTCATTTTTCATATCCCTACTGAGCTAAGAGAAATACTGTGACTATTTGCTTTCATTTAAGAATATAGTAAAAATATAATATAATAAAAGGACCTTCTCAAATGCTGAAGTGGCCAGTAAATTAACCCCATGTTTCAAATTTCCTTCTTCCAAGAGCTACGATGCATAAGAATGTGAGGTGCTATTAAGTTAGTTTACAACATTGAGCAAAGTTATTTTCTGCTTAATAAGGAGATACCTAGTAATTCTCAGAAGACAAATGACATTAACCAGCAGGCCATTTGGCTCTAAATTAATTGGTCACAACCCAGAGGGTTTATCTGCATCAGTCTTTGCTCTGTAAGAGGTTTTCATATCGGGAGAGAATCAGCACTAAAATTATAAACAAAGGGTGCAAGAACAAATTGGGAGTTAATTTGGAAGCTGGCCAACCACTGGGATGGAGAATCTTTGTGTGCTTTATGCACTGCTTTGGGAAGTGTTGGGACACCTTGATTCCATTTCACCAGTATACCTTGGAATGTTCTTTGGATGCTGAGGAGAAAAGGAGGGCTGAGCCTCAAAGGTGAAAACCCTGCCATCGACTCTGAGGGAAGATAATGGCAATTTTGTAGACTAAAAGCCATATAAAAATAGGAATTGAGGAAAGTTCTCTATTTGGAATTACTTAACTAGTAAGGACAAGGATGGAGACAAACATCCAAGAAAATATTGTTTTCAAAACAAAATGTATTAAAAAACTACTAAAAAAATCAATTTGCAACAGACAGAGATATTTATGCTCAAAAATGAAGTCATCTCTTGTCTAGCATGTTTGTTGATGGGGTTTGCACTGGTGGCACTCTGCTGTTAACTGCTCTGAAGACCTTAGTCATTCAGGTTGGAAAAGACTCTTGGAATCATTGAGTCCAACTATCAACCCTCCTCTAACGAAGTTCACCTCTAAGCCAGATCCCCCAACATCACATCTAAACCACCTTTACTGAACTTGAACCACACAATATATTTAATATATTTAAACTAGGTTTAAACTAAATCTAGAGACCTGAATACTTTAAAACTCTTGTGAGCAAAAGAAACCAAAAGCATTCCTCAAGTAGTAGCTCCGGTTCAGATCTCAGGTACTTCAATTTGTCACTTACGTTGACTTATTTGTCTGCCAGCTGCATAGATAATTTAGGCTGAACTAATGATACATTGAGTAAACAACAAGAAACCCAAAAGCCAAACAGTTTAATCCCACAGAGTTCTTTGAGCATTTCAACTCTACTTTTCTAGTAAATGCTACTGAAAAGTAGAGGGAAACTTCTTATTTGTGTGGCATGCAAGTCATCTCAAGTCTTCCCTGCCAGCTCCATTCAGCTGCAGAGCATAAGCCACAAGTGTGCAATTATCATGTGCTCTGCCAAAGGTGCAGTTGAGGGTGTTTATAAGGAAAAGGGAGACAGTGAGCCAAATTTCATTTGCAGATCAGACACGCCTGCTAGCAAACAAAGCCAAGGGTTTAGATACTAGATGAGATCAGGAGTACTGTCCTCCAGGGAAGGCGGCTGCACCTCAAAAATTAATGAGTAATTTTTCAAATTGATGTTGTGAGGTAAACTACTTATTTTCACAATTAAGTGCTTTACTGAGCATTTAGGAAACAGGAGTTTCTCATTGGACAACCAGTTCTGAGGTCCACCTGGAGAAGATGCAATGCAAACCCAAGGTTATATCACATCTATTAACCACTGCATGAATATTGTTGGGAAGAACATCTCTTTGCAGGGCAGGGAGAGGCACTGGAATCCAAACTGGGTATGTTTCTTGGCAATAGCAAATCATTTTGTTTGCTTATTCTAAAGCAAATGACAAATCTTGCTAATAAATGTTAGTGCTTTTCCTTCCGAACCCTGCACTGCTTTATAATCAATACCTCTCTGTTCCACTGGTGGGTAAATAATAGGACAACACACAAGACCAATCTCGACACTGTCAGCAAACACACGCTAGCCCGCTTCACACCTCCTAGCCCACCTCCAAGACAGCCTCTTCTTTGCCTTCCTTCTGTGATGGGGCCATCCTTGTCAAACTTCTCCAGAAGGATTCTTCCAGAGCTCCTTGCCAGCCTGGTTATGGGTCTTTTCTTGCACCACATTGCATGTGCTAGCACAGAGGCCAGGAAAATGCAGCCTCTCCTTTGGTAGTTGAGGTGGAATGCCTGCTCTTGATGAACTGGACTCACAGTGTGCTGTTTGAGTTTAGGTAAGGTTTTATTCCTTGCCCAACCTTACTGTGTACTAGCAGGTAATCAGTGCTTACATATGGGCTGATCCTGTAATCCTAATGCAAAGTTCACTTTAAGGCCACAGGGAACTTTGCCTGAAGAGCAGCTGCACTGTTGCCTACAGACAGACATTATTAGCCAACTCCTATCAGTTCTCACAAATTTCACCACAAACCAGAGGCTTACAATATTAAATTTTTGCAACTACTGTGAGGAGCTTTATCCATTGCATCCCATGACAGGCTTCTCACACACATCCAGGGCAAACATGCACAATGTCCTGCTGGAGCAGCCTATCCATGAGGTAGAACCTACTTCTCCACCAGAGTAAACATCAGGTTTGCTGTAAACGCTTCCTGCGCTGTTATATTTTGTTTGGATTTTCTTTTGGGTTCCTTGTTCATCTCTGCAGTGAAGAAAACAAAGTAGAAAATTACCTGCTTTGGAGCAGACTGGAAGTTTTATGTTAAAAAAAAATCCACGACAAAAACCCAACAAAACAGCAGCACACAGAAAGCAAACAGAGCTGTGGCAGACAGAAACGAATGGGCAGCTCTCTCTGTTACGCTGAAGACTTTCTCTGTTATCTCGTTACACATGATACAAATCCTAGCTGTCAAAATCCTCAGGAGCACCTAAACAGATAATAAACAATCAGTGAAAGACTTATGGCTACATGTTTTTTCATAGTATTGGAAATCACCGGGGAACTGTATTTTAATGGAAAATACAGCCTGATGGAGACAAGCTTTATAGATTTATGAAGGAACTGCAGCACAAATCAAGTGGAGGGTTAAGCTCCCTAAAATGACATGGAAGAGCTAGAAACTAGCACCCAAAGAAAGAAAGGACAAAGAAGGACAAGGAAAGAAAGAAGTGCCCTTCTAATGATTTATGCTGCAAGGAAGGAATATGCCCACTTGTGATCCTGTTACCCCCACTGCTCTTTGTGATTGTTATTCCTCCCCTAAGAGAAGCGGTCAGGTTACACCCTGACAGAAAGTTACACCTCTTCTATGTGATTTGTCCACTTAAAATAACATTTATCATGTTGCCAGTTTATAAATCATTTAGGCCAATTAGATTAAGGCTATAGGAAGCCAGCACCCTTAACAGATCCTCCTGCCAGATAATTCACAGACCTGCGTTTGTTTACACTAAACCTTATCAGCCAAAGCAGAGGAGTCCGGTGCCAGCTGAACTCCAGTTCCTTCAGCTGAGTGAGAACATGGGATAAGGTGCCGTTTTAACACATTGAGTGATAGACTTCTGCTTTAAATGAGAATGTATCTACATCACCCACACCATGCCAACGTCCTGCAAGGCTTCACTAACATGGACAGCTCTTCCTCTACACTCTACAGGAGCAGAGTCTCTGCACAGAAATAGAAGTCAAGCTGAAGAGGTTTGAGGTTAGCTCCTCTGGTTTATCATTTTGTATATAGGGATGTGGAAAATGTCCATTTTTAACCCATGAAAACAGGTTGTCTCACATTCCCCCCTCCCCTAAACCCCACTGCACTCTTCACACTGTTCAGCATCAATGCCAGTGAAGTGGAATAGTCAGACTTGAGACTGGTCTTTTGTACCGTTAAAACTCTTTGGATGTTAAGAGGAGGCTGAAATACCAGCTGGGATACACGATACAGCCCACATCACTTTATACAGTCACTGATAGGCGTTGTTGCCCGGCACCTGCTCACTGTATATTTCACAGGCATGCAACCAGGCAGCTTGTACAGACAATGTAGCCCCCAATCAAAAGACAGGGGTTTATTTTGACTTTAAATAAAGCCCCCAAGCCAATACTTCTTATAGTGGCAAGAGAGTAAGGAAGAAGTAAAGGCTAAGCATTAAAAAATAGGATGCTTTGGATCCGGAGGATTTCAAACTAACTAATTTTAAATGCACAAGGAAAGTAATATTGAGTAAAACACCAACCAGCCAAAGCTCTTCTGCAGAATCTTGTAATGTGAAGCTCTTCAACGGTTCATGACTGTTATTTCTGCAACCACAAACCCTTACAAAGTGAGTTATTCTTAATCCAAACTACAAATGACAAACTGCAGGAACAACATCATCCTATTCACCAGAAGAGATACAGGATGCAGACTTAGCACACCAGGTTCAGATACTCTTGTCCACAGAGCATCACAGGCATTGCTTCTGTTTTTCATTGTAACACATGGACCAAGAGATCAGATTAAGACTTAGAGCGGGTCTTTAGTGATGCTTGTGCGTGGTTGTCTGGAACACAGAATAAGCTGTCTTCTGTCCCAGTTCCCTTCTGTGCTATTTTCAGTCACCACCATGCTCTCCTTGCTGTTCCTGGTGGATTTTAATTCTTCCATTGCTTTCCTATCTCTTTCTTCCCTTTGGCCTCCCGCAGAATCTTCTGAACTCCAGGTATGGAAGTCAGTCCTATGCCTTCCTTGATAGTGCCTTCTAAAACTCTGTATACTCTTAATGGTGACATGCACTCTGCCAAGGAGTTTCTCAGAGGTGTGGTGGAGGCTTCCTGAGGAGAAGGCTACACAAAAGAACAACTCCACAACTAACAGTCCCATTTTGGAGAGAGACTAAAATTAAACTCCCAGTAAGATGCTGGAAACACAGAGCTGATTTTTCAGAGACAGCTACTGATTTGGGAGCACCCAGTTCAAGATGTTCTGGGTCTGCTTTTTTCCAAAGAGTTTAGTCTTGGCATTGTCCCTTAATTATTAAAGAATACTGACTATTGACATGGGTATTGGGGTATCTACTGTTTGGATTTAACCCAAGATGACGTCTGTAAAAGAAGAACAGAACAGTAGTGCATGAGGCAAGGTAACTCACATTTCCATGGAGTGAAAGAAAGGAACCCAGACAGCTTCCTCTCAATGAGACCTGCAACACCTTGAGAGTTCAGCAAACATCTGTCTAAATCGTGTAAGAAGCAGCAGCATCCAGTCACCAAAAAAACCCCAAAACTTGCATTGAGTGTCTGATGTTTCATCATTGATTTAACAGAAGTTAAAGCAAAAGGCAAGATGGATTACTACAACGGATGGATGGATGCCTGATCACCATGAACTACTGGTGACAGATGCCTGAAGAAAACTTCTATCTGAATAAACGTAAGCAGACTGATCAAGACCTGATCTGACAGGAATGGAAACCCATTTCCAGGGCTGAACATGCATATGATACTTGAAAGGAGATACTGTGATGAGAGTAGGGACAGAAGTATAGCTCCTCTCTAACGACGACCCTGAGAACTCGCAAGCCAGGAGACATCAACAGGAGAAACTAGACACCAAGTCCTCTAAAATCCACTTTTGAAACAAGAAATACACAGATTTACTGATGCAGGGCCTTTAACTGCAATCATTCTCCTTTCATTTTGCAGGATATGAATCAGCTCTGTTTGTATAGGATATACAAATACAGTGAGACAAGAAGAATGAGCCTCTGGGCAGCATTTGACAAAACTGTCTCAGACAGTGGGAGAAACCCTCCCTGGGGAAGGCTTTCTGGGTAAATCTACCAAAAAAACCCACCCTGCTAAACAAGGTTCTAAAGATGTTGGTATTTAAGCAACTAATTAAGGGATCCACAGCTTGTGTGTCGTTCAGTAGAAAACGGGAGTTTTTTTTACAGTGTAGAATAAAAGAACCCCTCGGTTCCAACAAGTTTCATACCAAAAGCAAAACTGCTAAATTTAGAAAACTTTCAATTTAACACATCATCGAAGAGCCACTGAAGGTTTAATGGCACTTTTGACCAGAGCTGGAGCATGCAGTAATTTCCACAATGGGAACGACTGAACTCCCCTGCTGCTCTCCTGTAGAATAAGGCACTGTCTCACCTTCCATACCCAGCAAATTGCCCAGAGCCAGTGTCACTGACTCAGTGTGCCAAGCTCTACTTCCATGAGAGGTAGATAATAAAGTGGGATAATCTGGACAAATTTGAAACTCTGGCTACACCTTTGAAGCACTCAGTACAGCATTTAAAGCTTAAAAACAATAAATAAATGTATCTATCAGAACAAGAACATAATGGAATTATTTAAAAATGGTTTTTAGGAGAAATCTCTGGTCTTCTCCCCCACCCCAACATGCCAAGGGAATAATAGAGTCTGTTCCACTGATTAGACTCAGTACCTGAGGTGTTTAACATTAATCTAAGCTCAGCATAACTGTACTGGTTTCATTTATGGCCCTCTGTACAAACAGAACTGAACCCAGGAGTTTAGTAGTTTGAATTCATTTCAAAGAAATGCCAATACAAACCAGCTGCCAAATCTATAGGTCTAAGTTTCTCCACCCTTTTCACAAAATCACAGAACATTAGGGATTAGAAGGGACCTCAAAAGATCATCTAGTCCAATCCCCCTGCCACAGCAGGATCACCTACATCAAGTCACCCAGGAATATGTCCAGATGGGTTTTAAACATCTCCATAGAAGGAGACTCCACAACTCCTCTGGGCGGCCCATTCCAGTGCTCTGTCACCCTCACCAGGAAGCAGCTCCTTCTCATATTTATATGGAACCTCCTATGTTCCAGCTTGCACCCATTGCCCCTTGTCCTATCATTAGATGACACCGAGCAGAGGCTGGCACCATCCTCCTGACACCCATCTTTCAAATATTTATCAACATTCATAGGGTCACCCCTCAGTCTCCTTTTCTCCAAGCTGAAGAGACCCAGCTCCTTCAGCCTTTCCTCATCAGGGAGATATTCCACTCCCTTCATCATCTTTGTGTCTCTATGCTGGACTCTCTCAAGCAGCTCTGTGTCTTTGAACTGAGAGGCCCAGAACTGGACACAATATTCCAGATGCTGTCTCACCAGGGCAGAATAGAGGCGGAGGAAAACCTCTGTCTCCTTCCTGTATTCTTACAGAGCTTTTTCTTACACAAGGGAGATATTCCTGAGCACTGAATTACAAAACCTGCGTCTTCAAGTAGAGACAAACAGCACCAGGACTCAGTCCTGGCTGGAGGAAAGTCCCCTCATTAGGATAGCTAATTGGAACAACTAAACTAAACAATTTGGATTTTTAATTATCAAGTAATAGGAAAAATTTCTTGTGAAACCTTTTCCAAAGAGAAAAAGTAGAGACATATGAATATAAAGTTATAAAAACCAAGACTGGTTAAAGCTCTAGGGAATATATAAATATATATTATATATACAGTACAGAGGAAAAACCTACTTGGGAATAGCCATTATTAGGTGACCTCCCAGGTCTTCACCATTTCCCATTGCACTGCTTTTAGGGGCTTGACACTGAAATGCTGCACAAACCAACACCAGCTTTTCCACTTAACACTGAGCACAAGAAGCTGTTTTGCAAGAGAATTAAAATTAAACAGACCTCACAGAATAAGAAGAGGGTTTAGCTTTGTTTCGTCATATTTTACCCGCCAGTCACTGGTCCTTGTTTAGCAGCAGACAGGCTTTCTCAGGTGAGTGGAGGGATGAAAAATGTGAGCAGTTAAAAAGTCCTGATCACTGAGGAGATATCTGAGACACAGAGCTCTATCACCTGCTAGCTGAGACAGAGGAGAGTGCTGGTGCTTTTGGATGCTGTGTTTCAGCAGGGTGAAGATACATATACAACCTGCCAATCTGGCATCTGGATCTGAATTTCAACAGTCACAGCTGGGTAGGAGCTGACATTTAATTTGTCATGACTTTCTTTTTTAATTGATTAATAACTGTAAACTGTAGCCACTGTAAACCCTAGGCTGCCTTAATTGACCTTACATTTCCCACACTATCAGTTAAAACTACTGCAGCTACTGCTTCTCCACCAAAACAAAACACACAGGAAAAATATCATCATCTAATCATAGAATCATTAGGGATCAGAAGGGACCTCAAAAGATCATCTGGCCCAATCTCCCTGCCATAGCAGGATCACCTAGACCAAGTCACACAGAAACATATCCAGGAAGGTTTTAAATGTCTCCAGAGAAGGAGACTCCACAATTCCCTGGGCAACCTGTTCCAATGCTCCGTCACCCACAGTGTGAAGAAGTTCCTTCTCATATTTATATGGAACCTCCTATGTTCCAGCTTGCACCCATTGCCCCCTGTCCGGATGACACTGAGAAGAGCCTAGGTCCATCCTCCTGACACCTGCCCCACATATTTATAGACATTAATGAGGTCACCCTTCAGCCTCCTCTTCTCCAAGCTGAAGAAACTCAGCTCCCTCAACCTTTCCTCATAAGGGATATGTCCTACTTCCTTCATCATCCTCGTTGCTCTACATTGCTACAACCCACCTGTACACAGCCAGAGTGAACATGTGAATTTTGGCTTAACGCTTTCCAGATCAGATAATGCCTGTTAAGGCAGAAAACCACAGAAAAAACACTCTCCTCACCTTGCTCTCTTGTGAGCAGAAGAACCCCATTTGTCTCTGCAGCACCTACAGGGATGGAACACAGTGAATCACTTGGAGTAGTCAGATTAACACTCACCTGGGTCTTTAAGTCTGTGTCTGCTCCTATCAGCAGTGCCTGAAAATCCCCCAGATTGGCAACACCAGTGGCAGATCATACTGCAATCAAATCTAACGACAGGAAGGCTTAGCAAAATCCCGATGTCAATTCCAACCTTTCCCTCAAGTCCTGAATTCAAGGTTTTAGCTTCTAGGTTGGATGTGTGTCTGTTCAAAATAAAAGATCAGTGTGAAATGAAAGTGAGTGCTTCCCCTTCTTTGCCACACAAGGTGACTAGCCCCTGACATGTGATTGCCTGTCACCTGGCAATCACGCGTCTTTGGGACACTCTCTATCAATGGGAGCTGTTATGAGGGTCACCTTGGCAGGATTTCTATTACTGCTCATCAGCCTTTGATGTGGCGTCTCGGACTTTTGAAACACAAAGACACAGGATTGAGAAGAACTGAAAATTCTGCTAACACTCAGAGGAGAAGCTGTAATGTATCGCTCTCATTTGGTTGCTAGAAACCAGTTGCACAGAATAGGCTGAAATGTGTCTTTGTTTTAGTGGAAAAAACCTGTTTAAACAGCCTGAGTACAAAAGGAAATGAAATGTCCTCCTGCCGTTTCACAGAAATCACAGTCAAAGCACTTCTTCCAACCTCTTCAATTGAACTCCCTAAATGTCTGTGTGTTTTGCATGTTTTACACCTTTTGGAGATCTGAGTGCTAACCGTGGGCCACTGATCAGACAGACAGCAAAAACAAGCCACCAAGGAAAGTAAAACCTCTTGCAATAATTAAATTTAATTCAGCCTAAATGTAAATTGAAAGTTTCTGGTAGGGGACAAAGCACCCAAAGAACAGATGAAATATAAAAATCTCTAATAAATTAGCATTCTGCAAGAATTCTTCGACCCCCTCATTATCAGAAAAGGATGCATATTTTCATAGAATCATTCAGGTTGGGATCACTGAGTCCAACCACTAACCTTACTCTACGAAGTTCACTCCTAAACCACATCCCCAACACCACATCTAAACAACCTTTAAACACCTACAGGGATGATGAAGCAACCCCCTCCCTGGGCAGCCTGTTCCAGTGTCTGACTACTCGTTCAGTGAAACTTTTTTTCCTAATGTCCAGTCTAAACCTCCCCTGGTGCAGTGTGAAGCTCTTCCCTCTTTTCTCTCACTACCTGTGAGAAGAGACTAGCACCAACATCCTTCCAGGTAGAGAATGATGAGATCTTGATTGCCTCAAAGTCTGGCATTGCTCCTTTCAAGACAAATCTTGTTGTTTCATTATATAGACTATAATCAAAATTTGAAAATGCCTGGAAACCAATTTTCTTGCCCAAATTCATCCTTCCCTGTAACTCTCAGCAAAGCAAGTATGAGTGTATGTCTGACTGTATGACTGAAAAACAGCCTCTGAAAACTACAGTCTGATTGATTTCTGTCTGATAAACCACCAGTGATAAGGGATTAACCACATACCTTAAACTCACCTTGGAAGCAGTGCACACCACAGGTTTCTGAATTTGACATTTCTTCTGGTTCAGCCTTTGTAGAGCAGAGTCCCTGGCAGAGCTTTAAAATGCTTCATACACACAACAGTGTTTTAAATGTCACTAAAATAGACCCTTCACAACTGTCTGTTTCAGATCATTAAGAATTATCCAGGCCTTTTTCCCCACCCGTTTCCCAAGCCTTTCCCAATAGAAATTAGTAGTGCAATGGTTTTCTGCTTCCTGTGTGGGAACTTGCTTTATCATAATTTTAATAAGTGTTCTCATCTTCATGTAGTACCCTTCCTGTAGATGGAAGATGATTATGGTGTTTGCTACCGTGTAAGAGTTACTGAATATAGGTATAGAGATCCAAGTCTGCAACAGAAGCTGCGGAGTGATGGGAGTTGGTCTCTTCTCCCAAGTCACAACAATAAGACAAGAGGAAATGGCCTCAAGTTGCGTCAGAGAAAGTTTAGTTTGGCCATGAGGAAAAACATCTTCATGGAAAGGGTCATCAGCCTTTGAAACAGGCTGCCCAGGGAGGGCTTTGAATCTCCATCCCTGGACGTGATTCAGAGTCAGGGAACATCTGGAGCTCAGGGACAGGGTTTAGCAGTGGTCTTGGGACAGTTGGGTTGATGGTTGGACTTGATGATCTTTAAAGTCTTTTCCAATCTAAATGATTCTGTGATTCTATGAATTGGTTGAAATGTCAAAAATTATTTAAAATATTTTCATTAGTTTATGTTCTCAATGAGAGTTTAGTTAGAATTAGTCTGTGCAGGTTCACCTTTTGTTGCTTATCATCCCCAAATTACATAGTCTTGAGCCAATGAGGAATCAATGCCCATATCTATTTTCCCTTAGGATTTGAACCCTGTTATGCAACAATGGAGAGGGAAAGAACCAAGATCATTAAGAGACTTAAAATGGGAGTATTCCAATACAAGGAAGCCCTCTAATACTAGTTTTACTCATAGTCTCTTAGTTCAGTCACATCCTCTGAAGTTAGAGGCACATATAGAATCTGGGAAGTCTTCCAGAATTCTTTTTAAGGAAATGAAGTTCTCAACACTGGCTGCATTAAGAAGGATATTTTTGATTTTCCACAATGCCATCAGCAATGCTGAGTAGAGCTCTGAATACACACTTGGAGGCTGTGCAGTGTGTGGCTCTGTCCTTGCAGAGCTGAAGAAGCTGTCAGCACCATACCAAGTACACCACACACCCAGGTTTCCCAACAACGGCACTACACCACGTGTTTATGTGTTGCTCTACACGTAGGTATGGCACAGCTCTGCTCCAGGAGGTGAGCTTTCAAAAAGAGGGGGGTTGATTTATTTTGTTTGTTTGCTTTTAAAGAAAATACAGCTCATTTTGATAGCTATTCCAGATGATGACTGTGAAAATCACCTTCAAAACATACTTGGAATCATAGAATCATCAAGGCTACTATGTGAAAACACTGAATGGTAAATACGAAACCTAAAGAATTCCCAGCATTCCCCAGTCCCTACCACTCCACATAGCCAATGGGCTAATGCCATAGTCTAAAACTGTTTTCATCTCCCTCAAGTTTCCAAATTCCCATTAGCACTTCTCTCATGTGCTCAGTCCTCCAGCATCCCCTTCTGTAACTTCCATAATGTATTTCCACAAACTTAGAATCAATAAATTAAGCAAATACATAATAATTTTTAAAATTCCATGGGACTGTAGCGAAGGAAATAGGGCAACTAGAAATCTTTGTGCCTTAGAATTGTAACCTAGAAAGAGTAAAGGTCATTAGGAGGGCTAATCCAAGAATATTGTAAGAGAAGAAGGAAATCTTATCTGCCAAATTGTTTAACTGACTTACATGGAGTCACATTGGTTTGCACAGGTAAAGTCTGCCTCACCCAGCAGAACTAACAAAGCCCGTCGCAGCAAATGCGAAGTCAACATGCAATATTTAGTCCGTACTACACTGGCTTGTGTCAGATTGGTGAAGGTCTCCATTTCAGAATGTGAAGAAGATATCACTGATTTGCCAGGATGTCACAGAACTCCGCAGTCTTGCCCCTTGCTCACAGAAGAGTGTTTGGTATTGAAACATTTCTTGTGGATAGATTAATGAAGTAATACCAAAATTGACAGCTCAGCTATAACATCTGCTCATCCACACAGAAGCCACTCCACCCAGCTGAGTGGGTGAAGTAAATTTTACAAGGTTGAATTAGCACAGGTACTGACAGAAATGTGACCCTTTTATAATCGGCATCATTTCAAAATAAATTTTTAAGGAATAAAAAATGAAAGCACACATGCTATAGCGAGTGGAGTGGGATGATCTGGATGAACCAGCCATAGCGCTACTGTTAGTGAGCCTGCCCCGGTAGTCCTTGACCTTCTCATCTCCCACCTACATAGAAACCTACAGCAAGCTGCATAGAAATCTTGCTCACGCAAGTGTTTTGAGTCAGTGCTCAAAGGTATTTGAAATGGAAAATTCAGTCTGTATCGAATCATTTCAAAGTGAAGCTCGACAAAGCTCTGGACAACCTGATCTAGTTGAGGATGCCCCTGCTTTCTGCAGGAGGGTTGGACTAGATGACCATTGGACGTCCCTTCCCACCCAGTCCATTCTATGATTTTTCAGGACAGAGAGTTCACAAATGGCACTTCACTAAAAGAAGAGAGAAAGCACACCAACACTTGTACAAATTTTCTGGAGGGAGTCTGACATGAAAGAAATCTCATCAAGAAACTCAGCCTGTCACTAGCACAGGACATAAATACCGACCGAACAAAACCAAGCATCAGCAGAAATTTAAGCGGAAATCTTCTTTCAAGACGTCAGGGCAAAACACCCCATCTTTGCTGATGTGTAAAAGCAGAGAGAGAAACGGTAAGAACTCAGAATCAGCAACGAGCTGATGCTATGGGAAAGCACAAGTGCTGCAGAACTGCAAGGCTAAGAAGAAAACTGGTAAAACAGAGAATCACAGTGGTTTGTTGTTTCTCTCCCCTCCTCAGAGGAGCATTCTGTGAACCTCTCTGCTCACCTGATGGTTCCAGGTATGAGATGAAAATGCTGTTCTGACCCTCGTATACATAAGCACCTTGATAAAAACATTTCCCTGTCATAACCACATTAGAGCTGCAAATGTCCACGCACTCAGGTTATGCCCGGGCTATTCAGATGCAGCAGGATTATAGTGCTAATGGGTTGACCTATGGATGTGATTGCACTATCTGCACAGGGCTGCGTTCTCTTCTTGCTCACAGCTCAGTGATTATTTCTTGTCTTTATCTTTTGTGCTTGTTTGTTTGCTTATTTGAGTGGTAGCAGTGTAGTGACCATGACAAATATCTCTGAGGGTTCGCTAGAGTTGTATCTTTTCTCCTTTAGCAGTTTCAGACTCTTTATCAGCAGTTTCCTCATTCCTGTGCCTTGAGAGCACTCCCATAGCTTTGGGGTTTTTTGGTTTGTCTTGGGTTTTTTTCTTCCATTGATACAAGTGCATCATTCATCCCAGCACCAATTCCTCTGTCCCTTGGTTGACCTGTTCAGGGACTGTCTGAGAACACTTCTGCCGAAAGGAGTGGCTGCAGTGGCCAGTTCAGGGCTGCTCTCCTTTCATTTACAATTAGGTGTTTTAAGAATGAAGCTCTGAGCAGCCCACTCAGAGATGAACAGATGGGAAAAGAGTCTTTTCAAAAGATGTTCCAAATGTCCTTAGAGGGCACAAACATAGATCTACATGCTGCTACCAGGGAACTCCTATGTTTTGACTCTCCCAGGGGTATCCATGAGGAAAGCCTCTTGCCTCTCTGACTGACAGGAGGAGGAAAAAAACCCTCAAAAAAAAAAAACCCACCCCAAAAAAACCCCAAACATCAGCAATAAAATGTGAGTGTTCAGAGAACAGCAAACTGGAGGGTGAGAGGGGCAGGAACTTTGAAGACTGACCTTAGCAATGACACTACATCAGATGAACAAATCATGATTAACACTGTGGTTCCACGTATACTCAAAAGCCAGCCTCAAGTTAATATTGTGCCTCTCCAAAGTTACTACCAGGTGTATGTTTAGTACTCCAAATGCTTGTCAGGTAAACCTGTTAAGTTAGAGATGTGTTTATATTCCCAACAGTTAACTAGAGCACAGCACACCCGCTGCAGTTCAAGGGCTGCATTGCAGAAGTGGCCCACAGTACATTTGCACTGTGGTCTCAGATTGATGTGTAACTCTTGTGTATCCTGCAGGCAGCAGGAGTAGCTGCTCTCTGAAGCCTTTTGGTGAAAAGGATAGTGTTTCTGCAGTGATTAGACTTGTTTAGATCATCTTATTAAATTCCTCAGAAGTCACAACTCATCTGCAAACAGCTGCCTTTCCCCAGATCTATATGCACAAGGGTTTTGCTGATAGGCAGAGTCTAAATAGGGCAACTAACTTCTGGTTTCACAAACCTGCTCTGAGCATAATTGGGTTTTCATTGAAGGCACATTAAGCACCTACCAAACCGGACCCTTATCCGTGGCTGGGGCCTCCAGACAACTACCCCATATAAATGATAAGTAATCATCATAAAACAAGATCTCCGTGATTATAACTGTAAACTGCTAACTGGTTCAGCACCCAAGGTTACTGAGCGATGCTGAGCTGCAGCAGTAAGCGCAGGCAGATCATAAAGAAGATGTAACCTTGCGCTATGGTGAGTATCTCCATTGCGTTTCATGTGTATTCTTCACAGTTCTTACAAGGGATAGTTGCAGCTCAGGAACAAAACCAGCCTTGCTCCAAGGGTATTGTACGTAAAGATTACCAGTGTCAAATGGTGACAGCACTCTCGTAAATTCTAAGCACACAAAAACTAAGATGTTAAATCCTATCTCTATAACTTCTGTTCCTCTCAATGCGAAATTCAGAAGGTGTTGAATGGAAGTGATCACAGAAAGTAGTAGCTTGATTGATAAAGTCCCTATCTGGTCATTTACGATCTGGCTGAAGGAGAAGCAGCTTTTGCCAGACAGAAAAGCAATTAATCTGCAAACAAGCCGAGGAACAGCAGGGCTGTGCATTGGAGTCTCAGGCTGCTGGGAGCTCATGAGAGGAGATAAGACTGCAGCCTGCTATTTATTGTACATTTTAATTAAGTGCTTGTTAACGGCAGTTATCTTAACAGTCATAAAATTACTGTTGTAATGCATTTTGTTTGAGGAAAAAAAAATATGGAGGGAGCCGAAGGACTTTATGAAAGCAGTCACAGATTGCTTTCACTTTAAATCAAAGAATAAATTCTGAAGAGGAGGGATGTTGCAGTGATCTAAGCCGAGCCACTAATGGTTATTTAATGTGGCCATCAGTGTTTGTAAGTCCCCAGCATACGGAATGTACACAATAGCCTCCAAACCCTCTTTAACACTTATTTGAGATGACAGGAAAAATGAAACCGTTTGTGCTTTCAATGGAAAAGCAATCATTGGTACATTATATTCTGCTTGCCCTATCATGCTAATGCATGGTAAAAATGTCACCAAATGTATTTAAGGACCTGATGGAGTGTTGCTGTTTGATTCCTGTTACCAGGCTGATTAATAAAAATCTTCAATTTGTATGTAAATGCAGTGGGGTTTCATATCATCCGCATACCTGCACCTGGAGAAAATAATAAACTGAAGTTTAATGCAGCAATTATAAGCATTTATGGAACTCTTTAAAGAGGCTGACTGCCTCCCCTGACCATCAAGATGAGATATTCACAGAGGAATATTACTGATGCTCAGACAAGCAGGGCTGCAGATGGTCCCCAGTGCAAATGCTGCCAATGCAGATTAACTCAGCGACTCACATTCACTTTGGTACAACAATGTAAGATACTTATTGTTAGACAAAAGTGTCATATTTTTCCCTACATCCAAAATAAAATCAAATGGAACTGTTCTTTGGAGTGGTGGGGAGGGCGGTAATTAACATTTCAAATGAGGCGCGTTTGCATCATTTACACTTTTCCTGACATCACTTAATTCCCTCGTGCATATGTTCCCATGACAACATCATCACCACAGAGAGAAATTGCAGCGGTACCACAGAAACTCTTCAAGATAGATGACAACAGCTGTTTGTTTATTTTTTTTAAATCCCTCTAACGATCTTCAGACTTTTAACCAGTGACCCCCTAATGGCTGATCCTTAATAAAACAAAGTATGCAGCTATTTGCATCTTCACAGATGGATATGGGGAAGGGTTTGCAGGCTGGGTGCTAATGGAATAATAAGTACCACGTATTGGATATGGTCATGTGGAGGAATACATTACAGCATAGATAGCGCCTTTAACATTCGCCCGTGCACAGGCTCCACTCACACAGCAACCCATGACTGAGTGCCAACCGCAACGATGCTCTTAGCCAGTTGTAATCATTTGCTCACCTGCATTTGCAAATGTTGGTCAATGTGCTCAAAATGAGAAACAAACATCTTCAACTGTAATCCCTGAGAGACGCTGCCCTGGGTAAATTATTGCTCTATTGTTTCAGCACTGTACTGTTATGGAATCAGGGAGCTACCAAAAGCACAACTATAATTAGTCTCTTTATTTAAGAGTCTCAGACAAGGCTTTGAATTATCCACAACCGAGTGTTCTGTTGATGCTGGTATTATTCTGCTTCCCACAGCATATGATCAAGCCACTCTCCTTGAAGAAGTTTACAGAAAGATCACCATTTTTTAACACTAGCTCTCCAGCTTGCCACCAAACACTAGCTGTCAGGCCCAGCCATGGCACATGTGGGTCCACACGGTATGGACCACCTTAAAAGCTGTTCCCTGGTTCATCTGAGGGAAAACAAAATGCATGTTCTACTCAGACAGTCATTCGGTATTGTAACCAAAAAGCACACCAAGGGACAGTTTTGGACATGTTTCTGGACAAGTGACTGCTCTACAAGGCAGCTCCCCAGCATGTACTTCGACAGCATTGGTGAGTTCTTGCTAAGAAAGCCTCTCCCCTCCAGATGTAGCTCGAAAACCAACTTCCAAGGGACATTGTAACTGCCAAGAGAAAGGCATCAGTATTAGATGTCTCCAGACCCAAAGGGAAATCAGAATCCATTCCAGGGCTGCTGAGCATGGCAATTACCAGCCAAAGATTGGCTGCTTACCACCCTCAATAGCAACTGGAGAATCAATTGGTTGGAAGAGACCTTCAAGATCATCTAGTCCAACCTTCAAACTTGCACCTCTCCCTGAAGAAGAGGAAAGTGGGAACTTAAAGCACGAATAGCCCTGCTTCTTAGAAGAGGAAATTCAGAATAGCAGTACCAAATAATCATCCGCCTGGGTCACTACATTGTCTGGAAAAAGCTTGTTTCCATCCAAGCCTGTGCAAGAGACAGAAGTTCAACAGCATTTTCAGGCTTCACATATTCTTTTCTTCTTAATAATTTTCCATGATGTCATAATCTCTTAAAGCCAAATGCACTTCTGCTATCCTCTGCTATGGTTGACCTTCACTTTAATTAGCAAGATAACGGCATTTCATTTATCCAATAACAACACAGAGTATTTCAATACCACGTTTACCTGTACGTGAACCCTACTGCAGCACCACACAGAATCATCAATGTTAACTTGTAAATCCCAGTACATATCAAGAGATATTCACGATGTTATATTAACTGTAAATGCTCTAGAAGTATTTAGGGATTCTGAGCACTATTCTGTTGTGTCTCTTTAAACATGCTGTTTCCAAAATCCTGCCCTCAGTACCTATGTAGGTTGCTCAAGATAAATCAACATCAGAGTGACTTTACAGCAACTTCACATTCTGATTATTTACTTTCATTCTTTCACATAAAGCTTCTAAAAAACCTGTTCAGCCAAAGCCGGTTTGCACTGGAGAAATGTGCTTCTACTCAAGTGCACCACGGTGCAGCTCTGGCATCAGCAACGTAGCACTTGATATCTGGGCAGAATCACCCCATCAGATAAAAAGAATCACACGTCTCCTACTAACTGGACAAGTATGTGAAAGGGATGACCAGTCACATTTACAAAGAGACCTGAGAAGCTTGGGTGAAGGGGTCTCTGTACTTTTGCTGTTCCCTCCCTCCTTTCTAACTGTGAAATGACTAATCGGCTTTAGATTGACCTCTAGATTTGTGAAACCCTGCATCTACGTCCTCATGTCTACACATGTGCGCATCTACACACCACTTACTTGTTTTCCATCTTTAGAAATCTTCCAGGAATCTTGCTAACAGGTCTTAAAGACAGAGGCTCTAAGGCTTTGGGCAGCAGCCCCAAGCTGTGGTTTGCAGAGACATTTAGAGCAGTGCGTGAAATGTTTGGAAACAACCAATATAATACCAGATGCCTGCAGATCTGCTGTACTTTTAGACAGTAAATCCATTATGTAGTCATCACTGGTGTAATCTACTGTCCACAGCTCATTACAGCTAAGGTCAGCCTCACACGTTTGCATGCTCATCTAGTTAATATTTGTTACAGCACTGGTGTTTGTAACCCAGCATAATACAAGCTGTGGTGTTGATATAGTAACAGCAACATAAACATGCCCTACTTTTGTACCACACAGGGCTGGCCTGCGTGGTGATGTGGCTGTGTCATACACTGCAGTGTTCAGGTGTACTATTACCTCCACGCTAATTACTATGTGTTCTGATGAGGTGAGGTACCTTACTCTTATGCAAAACAGAGCAAACTGCTTCACACAAATACTCTCCAGAGGCTTTATCTTGTAGTCTTACCAGTAAAGCAAATTGAACATGCTCTGGAATATTCCTATTGGATATTCCTTGGTGCCCATCCCTGCTTGCACACTCCCACCCCACTCCATCTATGGGGACAAGGAGTCCACCAAGAACACTTGTGAGAACATCACAGACCAGCTTTTCACATGCTAGTGCTCAGGAGTGCTTCCTGGCATTGTTTAATTTCCCAGTCTAACTGTAGGCTAAGTGTCTGTGTGGGGGATCAGGGCAAATTAGCAAAGCTAGTTGCCCTGGGTGATGGAGGGCACTTTTCCACCCCAGTGTATGGGACATATCAGCACATTTGTATCAAAATAGTTATCAGGAAAGTTAAAAGGAGTAAAATCTGTGTTTAGACAAGGGTTCAAAACATCTCTCTCCTCCCTTTGGAAAGCTGGATTTACTTTCCTACAGGATTTCAAATTGTTTCGTGTATCATTCACAGAATCACAGAATGTTAGGGATCGGAAGGGACCTCGAAAGATCATCCAGTCCAATCCTCCTACCACAACAGGATCACCTAGATCAAGTTGCACAGGAACATGTCCAGATAGGTTGTAAACATCTCCAGAGAAGGAGACTCCACAACCCCTCTGGGCAGCCCATTCCAGTGCTCTGTCACCCTCATCATGAAGTTCTTTCTCATATTTACATGGAAACTCCTATGTTCCAGCTCACATCCATTGCCCCTTGTCCTATCATTAGATGATGCTGAGCAGCACCTGGATCCATCCTACTGACCTTTCGCATATTTATCAACATTAATGGGTCACCCCTCATTCTCCTTTTCTCCAAGCTAAAGAGACCCAGCTCCCTCAGCTTTTCCTCATTAGGGAGATGTTCCACTTCCTTCATCATCTTTGTGGCTCTGTGCTGGACTCTCTCAAGCAGTTCTGTGTCTTTCTGGAGCTGAGGGGCCCAGATCTGGACACAATATTCCAGATGCTCTCTCACCATGGCAGCGTAGAGGGGAAGGAGAACCTCTCTTGATCTACTAACCACATCTCTGCTTGGTTTGGTGGAAAAGAATGGGTCCTATTACTCAGCAATTTTATTTGAGTTTTAAATGACTACTGTGAGGATAAATTGTCTCAAAAAATACCTCTGAATCATTAGAAATACTTCCTAACCTGGCCATAAAGGTTTCCTTTACCACTGCGACTGTAATGAGAATGTTTCCCTTAAGAATTGCAGAGAGTTTTATGAGAAAGCAACAACAAAACAGTGAGAAACCTTGGCAACACTGAGATAAAAAAAAAGATCAATAAAAGGACAAAAAAAAAACCTCTCAGAAAAAAGGCCAACACCAACTTTTAAGATGACCACACTTTAATATCCTCTCATTTGTAAGTTTAATTTGTTTTTTGTACTATTTTTGTCTTACTGAACTGCTATTATGTGAAGTACAGAAAAAAAGGTCTTTTACTAAGAAGAATTCTTGACTAGCTTTCTCCTACATCTGATATTCTTGGGAAAACAGGATATCACTTTAATAGATGGAAAGAACAGTCCACAGCCACAATACACAAAACCTGATCTACAGCCTTAGCTAACCGACGACTTCACATCTGCCCAATTTTAAGCATGTGATGTATTCCCTACAAGCTATGGTTCCCATCAAACACCTCAGTGGACCTAACAGCGAAGCATCAGTTTGAGCTCCCTGCCAAGCCTATGCTTGCCGTGCCAGAATATAATCTCAGCCCACCCCCACCCAAGAACCCCAGGAGTAAATACAGCATCCCAGGGAATGGCATAACCCTAAGGATGGTGAGAAGCTCTCACAGTCATAAAGAGAACCTCCTTGAGAAAGCCTGATCTCATGCGTAGCCAAGGGTCTTGTGCGCTGTGTTCTAGAGAACCAAGAGTTCTCTCGGTGGGCACATTAAAACAACAAAGCCTGACACCCCAAAAAACACACACATGCTGTGTAGTCTTAAATCAGCTAATTCCATGTAAAATAATAATTTCCTTTCCCTCACTTTGGCTTCAAACCCTGACCATCTTCAACCCAAACTGCTGGTATTTTGCTAAAGTGTAAATTGTGTTAAAACAAATACATCACACTGCATCAAGTGCTTCCTGGTCAGGATCCAGGGAGCAGCATCCCAAGAATACTCATAGAGCGACCAGCTCAGATATTGAGGGACTGGCTAAGTCCAGTGTAAAGCCATGAAAGAACCCTTCAGATTGGCACACTGGGCTGGCTGGCTGCATCTTCCCTGCTTTGAATCTACTCAGGAAACAAGCTCTGGGAAAGGAAGGCTCAGTAGAGAACACTTGCATTCTGGTGCATGTTCCCCCTGCACCTTCATTATTTATAAACACTTCTATTTCATCAAAGGTTACCATTTGATTGTTGGGTTCCCAGCAAAAATCCCAGCATTTAAAATAACATTTAATGAAAATTTCTATTTAGTGAAAATGTGGGGGGGTTTTTTCCACTCTCAAAACCCAAACTCTTCGATGCAAAAAAATGTCCTGCTTGTAGTTGATTGACAGCTCTGGGAAAGGACCAAGAAAGACGCTCCCAGCTCTTTCACTGGTTAATGTACCGACTTATTACACAATTACACCATTTCAAAAGCCATTCTGACAAAACAGCGTCATGTTCAGTTAACACCATTTGAAATGTGGTGGCTGCCTCGGCTATACGACATTTCTTTGTTAAAAGAGCAAATGACATCTCTGTCTGGAGAACTGATTCCACTTGTGTATTATTTAGAGAACAAACTGTTCTTGAAGCAGCAAGAAAGCAAAATGATCCAAACAGCAGGAAAATCATCAACAATTGAAGAGGGAAACTCCCCCAATTGTATTTTATTCTGAATCTTTAATCACATCTTAAAGGGATGGAAGAGAGTCTTGTCCTCTGTGGCTGTGAGCTTCCCACCTCAGAAGCCAAAGAATCATGTGCTGCAAGGATTCTTCCAACTTTCACAGTGTCTTGACTGAGACCACCATCTTTTTTTTTTTACACCACAGATATAATATGGCATAAAATACTGATCTCTTCTGAGATAAGTAAGTGAAAGGAATGATCCTACAATGAGATCCATGACTGATCAGATCTTGAATGCGTCCAAGTCATTGCTGTAAGAGGAGAAGGAGAACTCTAGCTGCTTTGCTGTTTTCTGTAACTGCTATATCAGGTCTGATACCACACACGTGTTTGTAGTAGAAGCCAAGAAACTGAATAAAACAACATCTTACTTTGTCATCTCCTAGTATGTGTGCTGACAAGTCCTTTTCAGGTATATATGTATATACACACCAATAGTAAATATGTACAGTATTTCACAGGGCTTTGAAGAAGACTAGTCTATGTAAGTGACAAAAAGTACTTTTCAAACTTCATTATAATGGCCAACATTTCTTCAGAGATCCTAGAGTGCCCTGCAGTCCTCACAGACAGAGCTACATCAAATAGGGAGCACTTTACAAACTGCTGAATTCAGGTGTCCCAAGCAGAGAAGAGAGCAACCATTTCATACAGCACCATGATACCACATAGGAGTGGAGGAGACGAAAACCAGTAGGGGAAAAAAGAAAGAAGCTGTAACTTAAACTAATGTCTTAAACTTTGGCCAGTGCAACAGATTTTGCATTCCCTCCTCTGCTAGAAGCACCTGCCTAGCTAATGAAACAGCCACTACCTCAACATGTGAGAAAGTCATCATCCTCTCCAGTCAGCGTCCCTCCCTGTCCCCATCAGCTATTACACTGATTCAGAACCTGGCTCCAAGGGAAAAAACACCTCTCACTAATTACCAGAGCAGTGTTCATTCAGCACTTGAGTTTTCCTTGGAGGCTTCCTCCCCAAACATTAACCTTCCACCAAACTAACCTCAGCTGTTTCAACATTCTCCTCCTCTTGTCTTTCTTTTTGCTTTAATATGCACATTATAAAGGAGAACCAGACCAGTTGCGGATTTCTTGGCACTTTAACATTTTTAACCAGAGTAATTTATAAATTATGCAAGCTGAAAGATTTGTATGAAGAATTTTTGTGTATTTTTTTAAAGATGGAATTGGAACAGCTTTTATACACTAAGCGACCGAGAAAGCTCTGACTGTTATGTTGCAGCTCATGCTAGCAGCTGTGCTACAGAAGGGCTTTGCTTTATGTCGCAGGCGTATGATATGTACATTTCGATTAAGTATTTCAATTAGGAGACGGTTGCTTATACATCCATGTGAACTGAAAGAGGTTTGGGCGTTCGGTTTTGATCTGTGCTAATAGAAAAGATAGAGTAACTCAAACATAACAAAACTGGAGTGTTCCCCTCTCTGCAGTAAGAGGGGAAAGACACACAGCGGGAACTAAACGAGGACTTGAAAAGAGCCATGCTGGCCGCGTATCAGGGTCCCCGCTATTTGCATACCAAAGGTACCAGACATCTGGGGGAGAGTCTGTTCGGTGCCTTATTGCTGTCTTCTGCTGGGCATGTGCCCAGGGAATTCTCTGCCAGCCAGAAATGGGGCTTCCAGCCCTTTTATGCTGCTCCGGTCTGTTTACCTACCATAATGGGGTCAGAGCACAGGAAGAAATCTTAACCCCACATTTGAGGCAGAGAATGTTGCAAACCCAAGGACCTGGCCACATGTGGGATTCAGTTATCTGCAGCAGTTCTGGAGACTGGTACTAATGTAAATCCAAAAAGTAGAACAAAACCCCTCAGCTCAGTTGCTCCTGCTTGAATCCCACTTTGAGACTAAAGTCATGTTGGAGAAGTGCTCTGAGAGGTAACAGGCAGCACAGAAATGCCAAGGATTTTTTTTTTCCAGAGCACTTTTAGTTAATTACAGAGGAGCAAGATGCTATACCTCTGCCATGTCCAGGGTATCCTCTGCACTCACCTCAGCCATGCAATCAGATATGTCTGGTCCTATGTGGACGCCTGCGCTGGGAGCAAATGCCATGTCATCGTTTTTTTTTTCTGGAAGATGCTTCCCCTCCTTCCCTGGTCGTCTGCTGAACCACCATGCAGACTCCCACTGTGCTGCTGTGCTTGGACATCCTCCAACTCTGGACACTCCAGAGTGTAAAGTCAAGTAGAGAAAGGAGGAGGATGTAGAAAGATGAAGGGACCAAGAGGAAGGAAGCTATCAAATATCACAAGCCCAACAAGCCATTACTTGTCTCTGGGACCAACTACAGGGTTAGTAGTACTTTGCTAACTGCAGTAGCAGCAAATTACTAACAAATCAGTAAATGTAGTGAAAGAATTGCTAACAAATGGGGGTCTTGCAAGCACAACTGTTTTGCTCTAAAGCTCCAAGTAGATGCTAAGCAACACTGCACTAAAATACTGTTTTGCACAGATCAACCACAAAAATTGCAAGACCAGGACAAATGTACTGTGTAAGTCACAGCATACTAGCAGGAGAGGTGGCCAACCACTAGAGCATTTGGAATTTCTTAAAAAGGGAAATATTTCGATAAATTTTTATCTGCTGTAAAACCACCTTTAAAATTCCCAGTACAATTTTTTTTATTGAGATCCCTGCTCCAGTGTCTCAGGTAACGTGCTTTAGTGAAACAGAGTTCCTGTTTTTCAACCAGCTAATAATCAGGTTGCATTCAGTACCCCTTAATGGAAAAGAACAATTGCTGTTAAAGGAACATAGCAATTAAATCACTAAGGCTCAGTTGCCACATCCTCCCAGTTAGCCTTAGGAGTGGGCTTTTTGTGATGCAATCTCCACCAAAATTTCTTCACAAAGATTCTCTTGCAATGTGTCACAGGGGGAGAAGACAAAAGTTTGCTCTCCACCTCTGTTCAAAATCTGCTCCTAATCCTGGAGAAACTTGACAATTTTTAGGAGGTCAAAGCTCTCCATCCCAAGACCCCAGATAGGCACAGCCAGCCAGAGCTTTGCCACAACCTCCCTGCTTCCATTGAGGCAGATTACTTCCAGTGAGATAGAAGGTCCCTACAAAAGCTAATAAGGGTTGCAAATCCTTTCACTGAAACTTCTCTGGTAGGAAACGGTGTGCTATTTTCCTCTCAGCTCCATCCTCAAGCTACAGCCACAAGCACGTACGGCAGAAGCTTCCAGACTAGGTGACCGGGGTGTGTATCACAACCAAAGTCCTCACTCTGCTGTTCTGAGAGCAGGTGTTGAGATCTTCATGCAGATGCACAGATCTCAGAAGCATGATCTGGCCCCTGGACATGATAGGTTTCCTATAGGAACAGCATTACTGTAATCCCTCTCTTGTCATGAAATATTCAATTTTCTTCTTCATTCTTAGAAAATAAAATGCTAAATTACCCAGTTTAGTAGGTCAATGTCAAAACTTGTGATGAAAAAGAATCTTCCTAAGAGAGTTTCTTTAAACCTGTATAATCAGGTTGGTAATGCTGCCCACAGGGAAAACCCATTAGCAGAAATCTCTAACACATTTCAAAAAGCTAAACCTAAGTGGATTGTGGGTGTGCCAAACTGTTTGCTATCCTGTAAGCAGCCCCACTCACCCAAAAGCATTGCTACATCCTAGAGCATGGGTTTCCCTTTGCACATCCTCGGTGTAGAAACCTGCCCATGCACCTGGCAGATTTAGTGAAACCAGGGAAAGCAGATTTCATCCTCCCTGTGTGAGGGGAAGCAATTCCACAGCCTTTTTAAAGGGTTAAGCTCTACTCCTGAACTGCAGTACTCAGAAATTCTATGCACTCTCTTTTTAGAGTGCTCTTCCTTCCTTCCTATCCGCTAACACAATAGAGAAAGCTTTGTTATCATTCATCATCTCCAGAGCCCTGGGGATTCTCCAAGAACCAGCACTGCTGCAGCCTGGCTTGGAAAACCCACGCAGGCACTTACCAAAGCTTCTGCCCCATTCCGCTCGTGCAGAGTTTCATTAGTGGATTCAAGAGCTGGGCACATGGTTCATGGATCATCTAAAGTCAAAAGGGACTCAATCTTTTCTATTTATTACCAGAACCAATGTTTTCAACTGAAGGATTTGAACCTTCCTTTTCCCTGCACTACGAGCATCTGTAATCTGAAAGAGGGGGGAAATGATGGATTTTTCAGGATAAAACTAAACAATGTCTTTCACTGCACAAAACATCACAAGTTGTAAGAAAAGGTAAGTTAAACAGCCTCAACAGAAAGGGAAATACATCAAAAAGGATGTATTCTGTAGGAAAAAACCACCGTGCTTGAACAGAAAAGGGTTTATCAAGACTAAACACCTTACGTATTAGGTACTGAGCTTAAGCAGCCATTATTTGACTAATTCGTCTTGTTACTGCCTAACAAATGAAAAAAGTAGCCTGTCTTGTAATTTTTGGAGGCTTTGAAGGAAAAGGATATCCTGCAGAAATTAGAGAGAAGCAATGTGGCTGGAGAACACGTTGGTAAATAAGTCATCACCATTCCGATTAGATCTGTCTCCTTGATCTGTCTAGATGGAGGCTCTGTCCCATTGACCACTACTCTCTGGCTTCTATCCTGCAGCCAGTTCATGATCCGCCTTGCTACCCAGTCACCCAGTCCATACTGCCTCGGTTGGCTGCAGTGACACTGTGTAAGACTCTCAAATGCCTTACTGAAGTCAAGATAGACCACATCTACAGCTCTGCCATCATCTATCCACCTGGTTATGCCCTCATAGAAGGCTATCAGGTTGGTGAAGCCATGCTGACTGTCCCTAATGACCCTCCTGTCCTTGACGTGCCTGGAGACAGCATCTAGGACAAATTGTTCTATCACCTTTCCCTGGGATGGAAGTGAGACTGACCAGTCTACAGTTACCTGTGTCCTCCTTCTTACCCTTTTTTAAGGTTGGAGTGACAGTCCTTTCTCTCAGGAAAGAACTTCTTCCTAAGAATCAATCTCAACCTCCCCTGATGCAACTTGAGGCCATTTCCCCTCATCCCTTCATCATTAGTAATTTGGGAGAAGAGACCCACACTAACCTCACTACAGCCTCCTTTTAGGTAGCTGTAGAGATCAAGAAGGTCTCATCTCAGCATCCTGTTCTCTAGGCTAAATAACCCCAGTTCCCTCAGCCGCACATCATAAGCCAGTGTCTGTTCCCTCACCTACTGAGACTTCTCTCCAAACAAGATGTAAGGCCACATTTATGACATTCCCCTTAGAAGCCAACTTTGGCGTAGGCACATCTGAGCTAGGTGGTCCAAGCACAGCATCCTCACCTGGGTGTCTTTATCTGCCAGCCCCCACTTCGTGGAGCCTGTTCTCCCAGATGCTTTATCCCATCATTTAAATGCCACTTTAGACAACACTTTTTTCCCCCCTCTGTTTGATTGATGTCCAGCCCAGCACATTATCCCTTCGTCTAAATTGATGTCACTTTCTTTAAGAGCTTAAGCATTACTCTAAACTGTGTTTTAATTGCTATTTATATGTCCCTCAAGTGTGCAGAACCATGAATTGTTCAGCAAAGGCCAGGACATTTTATAAATAAAATCCTCACTTGCCACTGAGAGTAGTCTTAGCTGGCAGCATCTAGCTACATTTTCAAAGTAAGGATTTCGCTTTTACAAGACAAGGCTAAAAACACAGATGGCATAAGCTGGTGTGAAACCTGCAGAAATCTTTTCACCCCCCTGGCTCCGTTCTTCGAATACCATCCTAAGTCAGTGAGTGGGAGGAAAGTTAAAGCTTACACACATCCCAGCATGCCAGCCCGTGCCCTACTGAGATACTTGACTGTCTAGTGCTTCTAAGCAGCTGGAAAAATGTCAAACTGTCATCACTGATTAAAATGGGGTTTTATAGGAAGCGTCATGCACAGTGTCACAATTCTGGACATGCTTCACATAATGGAAATACAAAAAAGTTGCTAAATTTCTTCAAACCATACTTTCTTCATTTTCCCCCTCTGTATCCTCAAAGGTTGGACATACACAGCAATTATAGACTCCACTTTGCTTTGGGAAGTTGAGGGTTTACCCACCATGGCAGCCTGTACTCATCATGAGCAGCCAGGAATCGCACAGATGTCTGTGTGCCAACGTTTCTGCCACTCGCTGTCTCCAGGCTCATTCCTGAGCACTTGAGTGGAGCTGATGCCAGTGATTTTGATCTCCACGGTTCACCTGCACTTCCATGCCTTTCCCTCCCTCAGCTAAGGAAGTCACTAACACCTTGTAGATAAGAGGATTACGTTACCAAGGACATACTACATCAGTCTTTACTATTCAGTGGAGACTTTTGGATGAATAACACAGAAACCCTTGACTTCATTCTTCTCTTGCCATCATGAGACCTACTGTCATTTTGATTTCCCTAACCTTGACAGAAAGGGTGAGAAAGGTACCCTTTACACCAGTGCTATTAGGTGACTTTGTGTGACAGGTAATCCCTTCCGTTGTGTGCGCAAAGAGGATCAGCTAACCTTGCTGGTACTCACTCATCATAACCTCCAGATGGACAAGACAGACAAGATGTTTGATGCTGAGCACAGCAAAAGAAGAACTGAGAGTCAATAGTGGGTAGGAGATGACACTTGCTCCCAGTGGTATTACAGAGGCAAACAACTAAAGTTTCTGCATCCCAGGCCAGTGCTGCACCACCAGCCTAAGATCCATCTGGCCATTCTGGGGCAAGACTGTAGCTGCTGATAGCATGACAAATTCTGAGTGATTCGCCATACAGATCCCACCACCAGCATCCCACTCACCACTGCAGAGCTGCTTGCAGCAGGTGTTCTTGGCAATAGTGTCGTGTTAAAGGATTCATCACTCACAGCTTCAGCAAGTTGGGTGCTCCTCAGCATTTCCAGGAAGGCAGCAGTGAGCACAGCTCAGCACATGGCACAGCTTATAGGTTAAAGGCACCTGCTGGCCTTGCAATAAGCACTTTCACCTCTGTGGCACACAGCCATGACCCCTGCAGTGTGGGGACAGGCTTTTCCACAGACCAGTGGTCTGTCACCAGCTCCACACCAAAACTCAACCAGTAGAGCCAGCCAGAAGCAGCACTGAGAAACCATCAGCCTTTAAATGCTGTAGATGAGACTGGGATTGGACAGGGGGTGGGATGAGGTGGAAGCAGCAGACTGGTGGAGATCAATTCTCTCTGTGTGGGGATTGGCTGGCAGTGGGTCTTAAGATACTACAGGTCAGGGTCCTGAGACCTACTGGGGTATGCCCATGGCGTGGCTCCATCTCTATCGTGTTCCTTAGCCCCAGGAGGTGACCCCCAGCCCCAGTGTGGTCCCCAGCCCCATGGGGTGACCCCTACCTACCTCCAATGCACTCAGGATTAAGGATTACCCCAGCCCCCAAAGGGTCCCACTCAGGGCAAGCACCTCTAGCCATAAGCCATGTAGCAGGTCTCAGTATTCCTCAGCCCAGCAACCGGACAGCATGCTGGGACACGAAAGCAGGGGCTGCTTTCATAGCCTCTGGGGTTTTACAACTTTTATTTTCTTTGTTTATTTCAGCTATAATTGCAGCCTAAAAGAAAAGCACTGTAGCTGCTCCTAGACAGCCCACCAAACCCAACTAGTGTCAAAGCAGGCACTGTTACGTTGTGTCTGGATGCAGCACGGACGTCAGTGGAAATAATGGCAAAGCAAGTTCAAGCATCGTGAGTTGGATATGAAATGAGACTGTTCGGATAGCAATTTTGGCCTTCAAATGTTGCTTCACCTGCATCAGCAGCGAATTGTCTAAGTCTCCTAAAGCCTGTTCTCCTTGTGCTTCCCTAGATACCCAGTGAGTTCCTGAATCAGGAAAGCCCCAGAGGGACCACAGCCAGCTCCTTGCTGAGCTGAACCACATTGTCCTAGGGGACAGGAAATGGAAGCAAACCTAGACTGTGGGCTTCTCCACTGATATTTATGCTGGGAGGTCAGGATGACAATCAACTCTTCTTGGAAGAAATGGGGTCATATGGGAACAGAGCATCACAAAAATATAACCTCTGTCATAGCAATTACTGTTCCTTGTTCTTTTTATCCCATCACTGCATCTCTCTGAGCAGTAGGAAATGACCTGTGTGGGGGAAATTAAGTGACCTTGTTGGAAACCCTTCCAAACAGAATGGAGTGACACAAACCCAGCCTTCATACAGTGTGCCTGCAACCCTCTGCACCAGCCATTAAACCTCAGCCTAACCCATACCTCGGGAGAAAACAGAAGGTAGAAAAGTAGAATTTTCTCACCTGGACAGCACCTGAAATGATTTTACCCCTTCTGGGACAGACTGCAAAAGTGCAACAAGAAGTAGCTGTAGATTGGCTATTTCTCCAAGCAAACTATCACGCTAAATTTGTTCAACAGCGCAAGAACTCTTGAAATATCACAGGTATTAGAGCCCGTCATAAACATAAAGTTTCCAAATGCAGCCACTGGGAAGATGCTGTTCAAACCCTTAAAGCAAACACACTGACTGCAGTGTGGAAGGAGTGATTAACATGTGTACACAACTTTTACTCTGTTCCAGCACTGAGTCTGTTGAACTGGTGAGAGAGAGCGATGCTGCAGTTCCAGCTGCCCCAAGGAGTCTGAGCCTCATGGCCACACTCCCTATTCATCAGGTCTCTCCCACAGGAGACACCTGCAATGGATTTTGGAGAGATTTCAGCATCACCCAGTCCTGCATAGCCCACATACAGAACACAGGGGGATGATCGCACCCTGCACCACCCCCTTTTCAGGGGTTGCAGTGGTTCAGCTCACTGGGGTGGTTGACAGTGACAGCTCCAGTGCTTTGCTGAGCCAACACCTGCAACAGCATGGCACAGGATTCTGCGGCCCAGACTAGCCACTGTGGAAGCAGCCAGGAATTTTGGGGCCACGTTTAGACATGCCGAGTCACATTCAGCCAAAGATGATTCCCTGGACTCAGAGGGGTCTTGCAAAAAAGCAAGGTTCTCTTCAGTGGGATTTAGCCCACGGCTCTTTTCAGTCCAAAAGTGTATTTCTAAAGCTGTGGTGTAGGTTTTAAGACTCAGTTGTAAACCCTCAGATAAACACCAGTGCAGATAGCACTCTGTCCCCATAAACATATCCCTTCACAGAGGTTTTTAGCCAATCCATCAAACCGAACGTATGCATGAATCAAACCCTCAGCAAATAAAGCTTCTGGCCCATATTTCCCTAAACCTTTAGCAGATTTGCTGATACTGAAGTATTAACCAACCACTCTTTTATAACTGTGAAAAGCAAATATTGACTGAGCATGGAGGTACAGTAAATAAATTACGTTTACCCTGACAAAGTGTTCATTGCCTTCCCTAATTGCACTCGGTGAAGCACATTCAGCCTAGCCATTCAAGAGCTGGATAAATAGGCTTCACAGTTACCAAGACACTTAGCACTATGAGAAATAAAAATGCATTTTTAAAGATTCAGGAGGAAATAGTGTTGTTCCAGGCATACACAAGCAAGATTGTACTCAATACAAGGGGGTGCCATGTGAAATCATAAAAAATGTACTGCTATTAGGCAGGTTTACAAGCACTAATTTCCTGGCGCTATTCAATCATATTAGAAATATCTTTTAAATCTGTTTTGAAAGGAAATGTGTTGAAGGAGGGGAGGCAGGGCATACAGATGGCACAGGAATGAGTGTGTCACTGTTGTCATTTAGTGATAGGTAACCACAGCAAAAGTAGATTGAAAAAACCTGCTCCAGTGGGGATGAGGGGTTCCACCTCACCAGCCCTGTCCGAGGGGCAGCGTGCAGGGCTAAGTTAAGGAAAACCATCTGAAATCCCAGCTGTGACCGGACACAGCTATCTCGTATGTTTCACTTCCTTTCCACCAAAACTGCTGGGAATTGACCATTTTCATGCAACAATGCAAAAATCCTCATTATCATCCTCTAAATATGCATGAATAAAATGCTGAATAATGCCTGCCCAATTGTCACCTGGAGACTGGCCTTTTACTGTCCAATAAGCCAACGTATTCATCTCACTGTGATATGGCATGTAAGGAGGGGCACACAGACCAGACACAGATATATGTATAAATATATGTAATTTTTTTTCCCAAGGCAGGTGAAAATAAGGGGATTTGGAAATGCTAAATAAATAAAAACCTCAAGTCATGTTGACTGACATCTTTAAAATCCATGCATCTTATCCAGGGTGAGATATGATTATCTGACTGTCATGGAATATGACATGACAAATCCACAAGCCCCGGGTAAGTAGGTGGATAGGGAGTGCTTAGCAGGCAACGTGTGACAATGTCGCATTAGCTTTGATTATTTTATTTTTTAATATTCCCCCACCCGTCCCCATGCACACACTATCCCCCCACCCTAAATTACCTGATCCAAATGGGAACTCTAATCCGGCATTAAGCCGTGCAGAGGGCTGAGGATAGGAGGGCACCACTGCCAAGCCAGGGAAGGGCCCCGCGCAGAGCC
>JAOXOE010000720.1:6138136-6233136 GCA_028565055.1 Phoeniculus purpureus
CTCTCTTCTTTCTCCTGAGCTCCAGCAGAAGCTCCTTGTTCAGCCAGGCCGGTCGTTTACCCCGCCGGTTTGTCTTAATAGGTTCCTGAGCAAATAATGATCAATCAATTATTGATTTAACAGCATTAGGGATCCCTCCCACCATCCCCCAGGCCCACCAGAGGCACACAGGTGCTCATTCATGGGTGCTAGTGTCATAGCAGAGGGTGTTCAGAGCTCGAAAGACTTCCTTTGAGATATGTGTTAAACCCAGTGAAAACATTTCAAATGGTCCTCAGGACCTGCCATTCCAGGGTATCAGATTTTACCACTGGGGTAAATGTACACCTTTGCTAATGTTAATCTTCAACTGTGTCTTTAAAGAAAGAAAAAGTATATGAGAGGAGCAAATTAAGATTTTCTGTTAATAGAATACTCTGCACAAAATGCAAGTTATGATTTGTGCTGTTACTAAATTCTTAGATGTCATCTGTGCATCTTTAAACCTCTGTCTGTGCATCTATCAAACCTCCCACCTCTTCAGCCTCAGCTGTTCTCATACTTGCTTCAAAATGTCGTTAAGCTGATCTTTTTCAGCTTATTTAAGGGGAGCTTTTTGTTTGCCTTACGTTGGGGTTGTTTAACTCTGTGCACAGTACCCCCTGCAGTGTGTGCTACTAGAAATGAGCAAATTGTTCCTTTTTATGGATGAACGGATGCTGGGTATTTGAGGTCTGGATTTTTCTGTCATCCAGCTGCATGTTCTTTTAAATTGCTTTGCACAGCTCCAGCAAAGTGATCCTAGGGTGGACTTGCGGCCGAACATGATGGCTTTGACTTGTTGACAGCACCTGGCACCGGCACTCCCTGTACAGAAGAGGACATGTGTGAAGATGTGGGGGCTCTGGCTGCAGACAGCTGAGCTCTGTGCCAAGAACCACCATAACCTGCTGTAAATTTACAGCACCCTTGAAATTACTCCAATTCGTGCCAGGGTGTATCAGCTACCTAAAAGTTCTGTGCAGCCACAGCTTTCCTCCCTCACACCTCCCAGTGCCCCAGGCTCTGCTTCGGTTGCTCATAGCACTCATCTTGTCACCCAGGTCATCAACAGATCTTCTCCTTTGCTGCTTCTCTCTGCACTCACCTGCAGTGAAAGCAGAAGCTGCTGACTGTTTTTTTACAAGGGAGGCTTCAAGCGTATTAGGATTGCACATAAAGCACTTTACAAATCTTAAGAAATAACCACAAAGCATTTGAAACTGAAATGCTAGAAACGATCCACCACACGCCCTTTCCCTTTCCCGTTTGGTGCACTGTGGTTCTTGAGAGCCAAATATCTCTGCCCACCTCATGCTCTGGGGAAATCTTCTGGCCATTTGTGGGGACACTGGAACATTCCAGGTAGTTCTGTAGCAAGGAAACACTGGTCAAGGGCTGGAACTCCATGACCAAGGGCATGGAACTGCTGGAGTGTGTCTAAAGAAGGATGGTGAAGTTTCTAATGAACAAGTCTTTTGAGGAGCAGCCAGGGAAACTGAGATCGTTTAGTCTGGAGAAAGAGAGGCTAAGGGGAGACCTTATTGCTCTCTACAACTACCTGAAAGGAGAGTGTAGTGAGGTGGGGGTTGGTCTCTTCTCTCAGTTTAGTAGAGACAGGACAAGAAATGGCCTCAAGTGGCACCAGGGGATCCTTAGATTGGATACTAGGGAAAATTTCTTCACTGAAAGAGTGGTCAACAATGGAACAGATTGCCTAGGGATGTTGTGGAGTCACCATTCCCGGAAGTATTAGGTGTGGCACTGCAGGACATGGTTTAGTGGGCATGGTGGTGTTGGGCTGACTGTTAGGCCTTATGATCTTAGCCTTTTCCTTCCAACCTCAGTGATGCTGTGATTCTCTTCTGCAACCTTCTTCAGGCTATGTTTAAATTTTGCAGCCCAGGAGATGAGAGGCCTTCCTCTTTTAACAGTTATATTCTCCTGATTTTTTTGCTTGGTTGATATTTTTGGTTTGGCTTTGTTTGTTTGTTTGTTTGTTTCCCTATTTGTTAAAAAATGTGGCAATGGAGAGCAAGTGGCTTATAGTCACTATTCTGATGCTTGCCCAAAGAGCTCCCAAGCCATCACAGCTTCAGGCTGCTCCCTGACACATCCCTGCACTTAGGGCATCCCTGGCATTTAATATGTATTCCAAACTGAAAAGCATTCTACAGCCTGAAAAATCTTCTTGAATTTCCATAAAAGACACCAGACAAAACACTTTAAAGTGTTCCTTGAGAAATTACTACATTTTGCATTTGGTTTATCCTTTAAGAAAAGACCTTTTCCTCCAATTACATGTGGAATCGTTGATACCATGTACACTGCATCCCTCATATTAATACTCTGATCAATCACTGCTGACAATACAGTGTCTTTGTGTGAGGGGCTGTAGGACAAATGTTTTAGCTTGTGAGAAGAAAATTGTTAGCATTTGAATAGAGAAGAGCGAGGGGGAAGGATTAATAGCATACTTTGATGGATTAGAACGTAGGGAAATTGCTCAATATTAATATGAAAATGTTTGTGAATTGGCTGTGTGAGGCTGTCAATGGAAAATGAGGGCCAGTGATTATGTCTCCAAGGCCTTATCAGTTCAGACTTGACTCTCACCAAAGGCTTCCGCACAAAAGACTGATGAGAGCGCTAGAAAATAGCTGAATAAGAGCCGTTACAATAAATGAACCGTTCAGCCACCAGTGCCATGATGTCAGGTTTTGTGCTCTTTCTGTAATATTGTACATCTTTATATTAACATAGCTGAATCTGTAATAAGAGGCAAATGAAACTACCTGCAGGACAATGCTGTTTCTATGATTTTTGCTTATCTCTGAAATAGGACTGGAATGTGAACTAGGGTTGATCTTAATAAACAGCTGTGTCTACAGAGGAGCTGCTTTGAGCATTGCGTTAAGGGTTTATGGCTGTGTATTTATTCTTGTTTAAAAAAAATAAAGGGACTGTGTGATGGTCCCGAGAGATGTTGCAGGCAAACTTGTTTCCTATTACCATGGCTTCAAAACAGATCAAACAGACTGTTTCTTCTGCGTCCTTTGCTCTTAATAAGGTTTTAAGTAGACCCACAAATGCAGAAGTAAGCCTAGTTATGACTATATAATAACATCGGTGTATTTCAAGTAAACACCCATATCAAATTACACATCCTCCTTTGGTTTGATACTTTCTACATCCTTTCTCCATCTAGACACGCATCTGTATGAGTTGCTTGGCTGTTGACATGTACCTTGTGGAGCTGGACCTCCAAAAGATGCACCCATGCATTGTTAGTGGATTTCTGGGGTGACTTACTGCTTGCACAGACTTTACATCGCCCTTCAAATAGATGGAGGATCTATCTACCACTAGGAGAAACTTTTATTGAATGAAAATAAATAAATGCAATTCAGTTTATAAGTAGAAGGCTGAGATTTTTCCCCTGCTGTTTTGCATATGACTCTCCTCTTTATTTAGGTTTTTTACATCTCTCTTCTTGTGTCTTGGTGTCTAATTTAGCTTTGCACATCTTGTGAGCTGGCATTAGTTTCTGTATGGTGATTTTAAAGGTGGTTGAAATGTCATTAAGTGTTTCTGGAAAAACTTGCTGCTATCATCCTTTTACCCTCTGATGTTGTGGTAAATCCCTTATAAATTAACAAAACGAACTCTGGAAACTTGAATTGTTTTAGTGATGAAATTGTAATAGTTCATGGTCCTGTTGAGCCTCCTGACTATGTAGCCTTGGCTAATAGGTGTCATCCTCTGAGCTCTAGTGCCTGCTGGATTACACAGGTTAATTTCTTTTGATGCAAGTGGCCTTTGTAAGGTGTTAAGGGTTGCATCATGTGTCCCACAGTTCCTCCGACTAGTTTTACTTCACATCCATGGTTCTTGCTTTGTTACCTGTGACCTATCCCAAGTAGTCTATTCAGAAGGTAATAGGGTTAAGATCATCCCTTAAAATTACACTGCAGTGACACAGCGCTGCTACAACATTTATGAGCACTTAGCTTCATGGAAAGATACAAAGAAATATGGAAAGAACTACCAGAGAATCGGGACAGGTCATTCTTGTGAACTTGTATCACATTTTTAAAGTCAAAACTCTACAGTATCAGTTGGTAATGAATTATTTTGGAGAGTAACAATACATTCAAATACCATTGTCTCTAAAGCTGAGCTCAGCACTCTGTTCATGAAAATGGTGTGTATTTGTACTGAAGAAAATATTTTGGTGTAAAACCAGTCTGGAGTAGAAGAGGACTATTTTGCAAGTTCTTAATTATAGCACAACTTCTAAAAGCTTAGAGGTTTGTACATCATTAGTAATCCAGTTTCCCTTCCTTACTTGTAAATCACAGTCTGATCCAAAGGAACCATTTGGCACTTGGCTATTTGTAATGTACTCTAGTTAGTACTGGATCAATAAATCTTTTGTAACTGGTGCCAAGGCTCCTCAGTGGCTAAAAAAGGAATTTT
The DNA here is from genome assembly GCA_028565055.1 of Phoeniculus purpureus. Lineage (NCBI taxonomy): Eukaryota > Metazoa > Chordata > Aves > Bucerotiformes > Phoeniculidae > Phoeniculus > Phoeniculus purpureus. Next base: position 6,142,634 of record JAOXOE010000720.1, read on the forward strand.
GTGTGCATTTCAGTAAAGTCAAAACAGCAGACTAGTGTGTTAAATACAGTTGTGTTTTAAACAGAAGTGCTTAGTATCAGACATTAGCAGCCCATCACAATTTTTAAATTTAAAAATTGAAGTGCGATAATGTTTTCAAGTCTAACTCTCATAAAACTCTGTGAAAGTTCCTGGAAGGTACACAAAGTTCATTTGGCCAAGGTGTGAGAGCTTGCTTTGAATGACATGCTTTGAATGCGTACTGTATGAGAAAAGGCTGAGGGATCTGTTGCTGTTTAGACTGGAGAAGAATAGATTGAGGGGAAATCTTATTGCTCTTTACCACTGCTTGAAAGGAGGGTGTAGAAAGGCAGGGGTTGTTCTCCCTAATGTCAGGAGGAATTTCTTTCCTGAAAGAGTTGTTAGGCATTGGAAGAGCCTGCCCAGGGAGCGGATTGAGTTGCCACCCCTAGAGCTGTTTAAGAGAAAGGTAGATTTTGCTTTAGGGTGCACGGTTTAGTTGTGCTGATAGGGCTAGGAAAAGGTTGAATTCAACGACCTTGAAGGTTTCTTCGAGCTGAAACCGTTCTATGGTTCTTTGAGTCTATATGTATGAAATAACTGAAGCACGATGCATCATTACTAACTTAATTGAATCGGCTTTTAATATTTTGCAAAAAATTATGTGGATTGTCTAAGTCATTTCATTAAGGAGGAAATGGGTTGCAGAATAAGTAGATACTCTTGGTGGGGAAAAACATCAATATTATTAAAAATTGTAGCTGCAGGAAGTTTGGGTTCTGATTTGAAGCAATGCCAACATTGTCATATTTTAATGAATTCATTCAGTTACTGGAAGTTTATCCACAAAACTTTTAAGATTAACTTAGAACTTCCATTGGCCATGGAAGATTTTGCTTATGCAGGAGTACCTCTGCATAACAGGGCATGAGCAGGGTATCAGCACGTCAGTAGGAAATGGGTGACCGCTGTGCTTTGGGATCATCCCTGGTTTCCCCACAAGAGTCCTTAGGACAGCAGGCAACCAGGTGCCTATCAGAGCAGTTTTCCAGCTGACTCAGCAGAGCCTGGCAATGGCCAGGTCAGAGATGAATTTATTCTTTGTAAAGAGGAATAACAATTCCTAAGATCATGTGCTGTTACTTTGCTGAGGGCTGTGTGATAGTTGTGCACCCCTTGGTTCTGTAACCAAGTGTGCTGAAGACATTGTAGTGAGTGTTTAAATTGTATCTCAAAGGGCATGGGATTTAAAAATGGGTAATGCAGAGCTAAATTTTCAGTTAAGGATGGCTTTTAAGGTTAGCTCTCTCGATGCACTGCCTACGTCCATTTATGGAGTGCCTCTTCAAGAGAGAAGTGATGACCTTAAAAAAAAAAAAGTAAGGTGATATGTAGATACTGTTTTCCACAGTTAAAGGTCACCTTGACTTTTAATCTTGAATGCCATACTTTTCTTCTCATTAAAATATTTGACAAGAATTCTTTGCATGAATGAGCAGCATAAGAACACCTTAAGACTACTCAATTTCCACTAAAGATGCTGCACTGTCATAATAATCGTCCTGTCAGCTAAAAATCATTATCCCTTACATACATTTACATTAACAAATAAAATGCACTTTTTTCCATTTATTACCTTGAAGAACCTTGTTTTCCCCTCATTAAATGGATTAAGAAGCAGCATCGAATCTTACTTGGGATATTTGGTTTTGAATACGAAATGTCTTGCAATAGTACTGAAAGAAAAGATCGTTTTGCAAACACTTTGATTCCAAACAGTTGGCAGTTTTTTTGTGATTGACTGTAATGATTAATTTCCCATTGTGCAAGTCTACTCCAATTCTAGTTTGTCAGCACTTGACAAAAGTATCTTTTATAGGCTGGCCTAAAAATATTGGGGCATTTTAATACTGCAGCTTTGTTATTCTCTATACCCAGATGTCATTCTGAAGCAGAACAAACTCCGGTTTAACTGTCATGAAATCTGACATCATAAATTTTACACCACTGAATAATAAGCCAAAATGGAAATCACTATGCATAATGCAAAGAGTCTCGTAACGTGACCTTTACCTAAAAGGAATGATTATATGTAAGAAGGGCCTTACGAATTAAGGATGTAATTCTTCTCACCTTCTGTAGCTTAAGGGTTGCTATAGGCACTGAGTTTTTATTGTTATTTTTATCCCACTTAACTGAATGCAGTTCCCAGTACTCAGCTGAGAGGACATGCAGAAGTGGAACAGGGTGGGGAAAATAGGTCAGAAAGCGATAGGCCAAGCAACTTCCCTCAGAACACCATAAGCAATCAGTAGTGAAGTTTTAAAATGGTGTTTACTTGCCTAGGGATCATTAGTACTTTTTGGGAACATAAGGAACTGGCTGACACTGAGCACCAAAGAATCAGCTATTCCAGACTGCCGTGAAAAGTCCCAGTTTTGAAATGTGTTCAGCACCACTTGACAAGCGTTGTTGTTTATTTTAAGTGTTGAAGATGCCCTTTGCTGCAAAGATTCACTACAAAAAATAGTCTTTTGTGGTTTAATTAGACTGAGCTTTAATTGCAATACAGTTAGGGTGCTAAATTGTAAGAGATTTTGGGATTGAAGGGAAATATGAGGAACGGGTCAGGTTAACAGTTAAACACTGGCTGGACAAATGGACTCAAAAGTGGTCATGAATGGAGTTGGATCCAGTTGGTGACCAGTCACAAGAGATCTTCCCCAAGGCTCAGTGTTGGGACCAGTCCTATTTAAAATACTTATTGATGATTGGGATGAGGAGATTGAGTGCACCCTCACTACATTTGCAGATGACACCAAGCTGGGCTGATGTGTTGATCTGCCTGCAAGCAGAGAAGCCTTACAGAGAGATCTGGGAAGGTTGGATCGCTAGGTCGAGGCCAATTGTATGAGCTTCAACAAGGCCAAGTGCCTGGTCCTGACCTTGGGTAACAACAATCCACTGCAGTGGATTGGGGGCAGGTTTAGGGGACAGTGGCTGGAGAGCTGCTCAACAGAAAAATACTTGGGAGCATTGATTGATCATTGGCTAAATGTGAACCAGCAGCGTGCTCAGGTGGCTAAGGCCAGTGGCATCCTGGCTTGGATCAGAAATTGTGCAGCCAGCAGGTGTAGAAAAGTTATTTGTTCCCATGTACTGGGCACTGGTGAGGCCACACTTTGAGTACTGGGATCAGTTTTGGGCACCTCAATACCAGAAAGAAATTGAGGGGCTTGAGTGAGATCCAGTGAATGGCAACAACATTGGTGAAGGCTCTGGAGAACAATCTTGTGAGGAGGAACTGAGGAAGCTGGGGCTCTTCAGTCTTTAGAGCAAGTTTAGGTCAGACATTAGGAAAAACTGTTACTGAAAGGGGTGATCAGGCCATGGAACAGGCTGCCCAGGAATATCATCCCTGGATGTTTTTAAAAGTCATGTAGATCTGGCACTTAGGGACACAGTTTAGCGGTGGCCTTGCTGCAGGTGGGTTAATGGTTGGTCTTGATGATCCTGGAGGTCTTTTCCATCCTGGGAAATTCTGTGATTCTATGTTCATTTCTACTGTGACCTGGGGTAGGCTCTTAAATCAAAATTTTTTACCTAAATGGGGGGGATTTTTGGTTCAGTAGTCTTCTTTCAGGACTCTAATTTTACACTAGAAATAGTGTCAGTAATTGAATAAATGTTTGTCTATTACCACCACCAAGCTATGATACTCAAGGAAAGTCATTTCTGAAAACATACAGGAAGGTTGTTTGACATAATCAGTGCATTTAGATTCATGTTTACAGGGAAAAGAGAACTTGTGTTGACTACTGGAAGTCTCACGAGAAAAAAGAAACTTAGATTTGGTGTCTGTTTGCAATATTACTTCTTATGCATTTCTTCCTAGTCGGAAATCAGTCTCATTTATGGGCCACTAGCTAAACTCAGACATTGCTCTGACATCATTCTACCCTTAATAAAGTCATGGATGACACCTGGTTGGGGAGGACTGTTGATCTGCTGGAGGGTAAGAAGATGCTACAAAGAAATTTGGACAGGCTGGGTCAATGGACTGAGGCCAACGGGATGAAGTTTCACAGGGCCAAGGGCAGGTTCTTACACTTTGGCCGCAACAACCCCCTGCAGCTACAGGCTGGGGCATGAGTGGCTGGAAAGGGACCTGGCTGCAACAACCCTCTGCAACTACAGAATGGGGGATGAGTGGCTGGAGAGGGCCTGGAAGGTCAATGGCTTCCTGGCTTGTATCAGGAATAGTGTGGCCAGCAGGACTAGGAACATCATTCCCCCTCTATACTGGGCACTGGGGAGGCTGCCCCTCCAGTACTGGGCCACTCACCTCAAGAGGGGCTGAAGCAGGTCCAGAGGAGCAACGAGGCAGAGGAAGGGACTGTAGGGAAAGTGTGATGAGGAGAGGCTGAGGGAGCTGGGGCTGTTTAGTCTGGAGGAGACTCAGGGAGGACCTTCTCCCTCTCAGATCGTCTCCTTCTGAGACGCTGTCTCAGCACCGACAGCGCCGGTCCTGGAACACTATTTATCGAGGTTTCTGGGTGATCTGGGGATTCTCTGAACGGGAAATCTCGGGGGACCCAAGGGGGAGCTGCTGAGGGCCATAACCCCTCGTGGGAAAAGCCGGGCAGCAGCGCGGGGCGGGCAGACCCGGAAGCTTTGAAAGGCGGCGCCACCAGGCGTAGCGCCCAGCCTGCGCCGAGCACCGGTGGCGCAGCCGCTCTGGAGGAGCTTAAAACACGCCTGGACATTTTTCTGTGTGCCTTTATCTCGGGGATCCTGCTGTGGCAGAGGGATTGGACTAGATGACCTTTCCAGGTTCCTTCCAATCGCTAATGTTCTGTGATTCTGTGACACTCTGCAGCTCCCTGAAGGGAGGCTGTAGTCCGATAGGGGTTGGGCTCTTCTTCCGGGCGACTAGTGCCGTGACGGGAGGGCAGGGCCTGAAGGTGCCAGGGGAGGGTTAGGTTGGATGTTAGGAAGCCCTTCCTCACAGAAAGGGTGATCAGACCTTGGAATGGACTGCCCAGGGCAGTGGTGGAGTCCCCATCCCTGGAGATGTTTAAGGCCAACCCGGCTGTGGTTCTTTGTGCCGTGGCCTGGCTGATGTTGTGATGTTAGGTCGTGGGCTGGGCTGGATGAGCTCAGAGGGCTTTTCCAGTCTCAGTAATTCTGTGATTGATATTGTGAAGACCCAACAGCTTTGTGAAGTAACACGAGTAATAAACTGGACTGTACAATAGTGTAACATTGATGGATTTCTTAAACTTGGTCCACTTTGACATACCGCCTCACCCTCACACCTCTCCTGAAGGTAACCTTCCGTTTCCCTCTTGTATAGCCTTGCTGCTTGTTAAATTAAAAGCCCTTCACAGCAGTGCTTTCTGCTGAGTGGTTTTCAGATTTACTGCATAAAAGAAACACCAGGAATATGAAATCTACAGAGCGCTTTCTGATGACACAGAGAAGTCAAATCCACATCGGTTTTCAAGACATTCAGAAGAGAATTTCTGAATATGAATTACATCCACAAACACCGGCTCCGTGCTCAGAGCTCGTTAGCATGCTGAGTTGTGCCGATGTTTGCAAGGACAGTTTTATACCAAAAGCATTGGGTTTTATTTCTGATTGTATTTTTAGAAGCTGTGTGTAGTTGTTTCTGATTAAATCATCCCCCAAATCCACATTTGGGAAGATTATATTTTAAAAAACAGCAAGGTCTGAAGTGACTACACTTGGAGAGTCTGTTAACTGAAAGAACTTTTGAGTGTGTGTAAAACAGTCGCATATATCTGCGAGTTGTTTCCTGGCAAGTTGTTTACGTGTGTGTGTCTCTGAGTGCCTCAGCAGCCTGATCAGCATCTCTTTATGTGCTTCAAATGGCAACGTGCTCATGGGCTTTTGAATCAAAATATTAACGTTGTTTTTATGATACAAAGAGTTAATAAAAATACTTTTTTAGTTTTTTATTATTATTGCAAGGTAAAATGCTTATTTTTTATTTTCTGAAAAGAGTAGGTAAATATACTTGTTGGTAACAGCCTGGAAAAATTCTTCCCAAGCCTTTTCTCACTCAAGCCCAGCAGAAATCCCTCTGTTTTGCTGTGCTGTGTGATCCTGGATGCCAGCCCAAGGGGCTGTGACAGGAATTCTTAAACTGCCACATATGGCACACACCGACTAAATGAAGTACTGTACATCTTTGTCCTGTCAGATGCTTTCCTTCAGAAACATGTCACCAGATCAAAGTTAAATATGTACTCCTAAGAAGGTTTCTTTTTCCCCCCGAACAGAACACTGTATCGTATTAAGAAGCACTGTAAGTTAAGCGATGATGACAGAGTTTAGCAGTTCATACCCTTAGAGCAGCCTCGTGAATAAAGGCAAGCTTTGGGACTTCTCCTGCTGCATGTGCCTGATCTCATACCTGTCAAATGTGTTCTGCTAAGAGTGTCTGCAGTTGGCCATGCCTCGCTGCCATTAAGCAGGAGAGGGTATGTTTGGTATCTGGGTGAGAAGATTTAAATCTCACTGGCAAGGAAGCTTACTGAGGCAAAAATGGATTTACTAGCAGATATCGGAGAGGTGAAGTAAATGAACAGCTCTGCACATTCATTCTAACAGCCAGTGGTCATCATCTTTTTTTAAAAATACATGTCACAAGTGGGTGTCTTCACTTATTTTACTTTTCCGGTGGGCACCGTGCTGCTTTCATCTTTGACTGCCAGTTTTTCAAGGTCAGTCTAAAATTAATTGAAATGGATGTTATCACCACCTTGAACAACACTAACGAAATTTTCATTAGTAACATCGCTACCAAAATATTACTGGTAAATGTTTTCTACATCAGAAGACACTCTGGAGAGGGAGATGTATTCATCACCATGGAAACGTGAGGTTCATTTTAAGTAGTTTTGAGTTTATTATGAAACCAGCCTCAGTTACAGGGTGACTGGTGGTTCTCTTGCACAACTTGCTCTCTTTTTTTAAACTACAGGCACTGTGGAGGTAATCATGGTTGGTTTTAAATCCTGCATGAAGTGTAATACTTAGCTTTTTTGAAAGATTTCCAATACATAGAACCAGCAATCTACTTGTTGAGCTCACTCTTTTCCTTACAAGACCCCCACTGTATGGCTGACTTACTTATCAAATGCTTTGTTTGTCGCACTGCCTGCTGGATATGTGAAAGTATGGACCTTGCCAGAGAAAAGTAAGATAATTTCTTTATAGTTTCTGAGGCTGAATCTTCAATAGTTCTGAAGCTGAACTACTGAGGTTGGAAAAGCCCTCTGAGCTCATCCAGCCCAGCCCAAGACCTAACATCACCACATCAGCCAGACCAGAGCACTAAGGGCCGCAGCTGGGTTGGCCTTAAACACCTCCAGGGATGGGGACTCCGCCACTGCCCTGGGCAGTCCATGCCAAGGTCTGATCCACCTTTCTGTGAAGGAAGGGCTTCCTAACATGCAACCTAACTCCCCCCTGGCAGCTTCAGGCCCTGCCCTCTTGTTCTTGCCTGGGAGAAGAGCCTGATTGCCACTTGGCTACAACCTCCCTTCAAGGAGTTGGAGAGAGGGAGAAGGTCCTCTCTGAATCTCCTCTTCTCCAGGCTAAACACCTCCAGCTCCCTCAGCCTCTCCTCATTAGACTTTCCCAGCCTTGTTGTTCCTCTGGACCTGCTCCAGCCCCTCCATCTCTTTCTTTAAGGGAGGGGCCCAGAAGTGCCCCCAGCACTCGACGGGAGGCCTCATAGCAATGATCTGTGTCTTAAAAGATGGATGAAAGTTTACGTGCACAAGCTTGCACTCTTAAGCATTGGCGTTGACTCTAGCTCAGGGATGCTACAGGTTGGTGTGATACAGTAATTACTCTTACTCAGTCAGATTGCTGTTTTTTTTCCTGTAGATTATCATCTGTAAAAGGTTTAAATTGATGCCCAAAGAACACTTTTTGGTCAGGTAATGGGCATTTGTACAAAAAGTGGTGGAGGTGGGGGTCGATGTTTGTTGCAATGGATCAGAATTCACAGAAACACAATGTGTAGCTGATAAACGTGAATTTAATAGTGAAAAGTGTGGGGATTTTGTTTTTATCTGAAAAGCCATCGTGGTGTTTATAGCAGTGGAATATGAAGAAACAGGAAGGTAGATGTGGGGCTTTATAATGAGAGGCAGTCTCGGTAAATATATTTAAAATATTCAGCCTCTTTTTAATGATCCCTTGGTGTAACTGCTAGAAGCTGAAGGAAAGATTTCCGTGCAGCCACAGCTCCTTAACGGTTACACTGCTCACTCACTGCTGACATCAGACGAATTCAGAGCAGGAACCTTAAAGGTGAAAGCCTTCATGCTCTTCTGCCTAATCTTTTAATCCATTCATATTCTTTGACCTCCAGTATTAGACCTCCCTTATTAAATCCACCTGGGCATGGTAGATTGCTTTCCTCCTCAGAAGAAAGAGAGGAGCTACTTATGAAAGTAAAGGTGAAGAGAGCTAGTACAAGGAAATAAGTTCTGTATGTGAAACTCTACAGAAGTTTCTCTGCTGACCTGGGGCTTCTATTTGAGCGGTTTGAGGGGTCACTTCTGCTTGTTAAGGTGTATTTTCACGTTCAGATATTTTAGTTGTGTCTGTTTCTTTGTTATGGCTCTCAATGTTAGCAGCAGGGTCTCCAAAAGGCTGCCACCTTGGGGCTCCAGGATTATTTCAGTACAAAATTTAATTTCAGCAACAGCAAATAGCTGTTAAGAGAGCAGACTCACTGAGAGAGGCCCATTCTTCACCAGGTAAAGTTGCCCATGGTACTGGCTGTCCTAATTTGATGTGGCTAACCAGGTAGCCATCTTGTATCTGCAAACAATAGATTTGGAAATACTCAGTGAGTAAACGCTATCTCCGCAACAAGTTCGCGAGTGCCTCTGCCCTGGAAGGGAACCATTGACTAATGACACTGCACACAGACATTAAATAAGATGTGTTTGTTAATTTTCGACTTCAGATTACTTACTAGTCAATAGCAAACTGAGACTGCTACGTGCAGAGCTGCCTGTCAATGCTTCCCATTCTGTTATTGGCCACACAAAAGTCTGTATAAATGTGTACATTTTTTTTCTGCGCTAAGACACTGAGATCACTGCTTAAAGTAAAGCTGGTGGGATTTTGTTTGACCTCTTTTAAATATTCCATAGAAGGCTCAAAGGGAATTGTGTATGCTGCGTTTAAACGTACATCAATTGCATCTCCTGCTCCCCCCCAACCCTGGAACTCGCTGGCATTCTTTAGACCTTGCACGTTCCATGCAACCACTTTCTCTCCAGCAGGATAAGAACAAGTGTGAGGTGCCTGCTGTCTAGATGCCTATTTGAGTGGGTAGCGTATCCTCGTCTTCCTTTGAGTGAGCTGTCAGAGATCTCCCATTGTGCTTGAGTGATTCCATATATCTCCTGCATAAAGCATTCTTGGCAGCCGGGATCCCATTCTCCACTTCAGCCTCCCCTATTCCTCTCAGTGCCCCAGATCAGACAGCCCCTGTAGTGCTTGTTGACCTCTTGCACTGATGGTTGTCCCACGTGGTAGAAAGTCATCTCTCCCTCTTAGCTATGAAGTGCTTCTGGATGGTACATTGGGCCAACAGCATCGAACAGTGACAACTCTGAAAGCAGTAGAGACAAGGGGAGGTAAAACTTCAGCTGCTGGAGGCAGCAGCACTACCTGCAGGCTTCAATGGAGCTGTGTGGTTGGATATTGTAATACAGTCCAATGTGGCCTTTTGCCTGTGCAGTGTAATCACAGGCTGGTAAACAGTGCCGTGTCTTGTCCTGAAGGCTGGGAAGCGTGTTCTCCCACTGGTGTGTGTGTGTGGTGAGTGGAAAGAACAGCCAGTCACCTGCAGCTGGAGCAGATGATGGCATGGATCAGGTCAGTACCTGATGTCAGAGTGTCTGTTACCTCACGGTCTGTACAATGATACAGGGGATTTCTAGGCAATGAAAAGAACAGAAATAAACAAGCAGTTAGGATGTGGTTGGCACTCCTAATGAGGAGAGTAAATCTACATTAAAAAGGGGCTTTTTCTGCTTGTTTAGACAACACCATTTAACCCTGAGCAAATATTTAGATACATCATATGCAGTGGTACTTATATCCTGTTAATGAATGGAGCTATTTGCATATCTATTTTACTGAAGCTCAGGATTCTTTTGTGTGGAAACATCCCTCTCTGACAGCAATGAAATGCTTTTTCCTTAGACACTGACAACACAGAACTGCTTTTTGTCTTGGGGTCTCTTTCCTATAACGTTTCAGTACCAGTTTGTGGTTTCCTTTATAAAGCTCAGGGCCATTAAATTGAATTCTTATTTCATTTGATAACTAGCAATCGTAGCGTTACACATCTCTGTACTTTGCATTGGGCTGGTAATACATCTTTGCGCTTCTCCCACCCTCACCTCTCCCTCCTGTGACTGTCGAGTTACATTTAAATGCCAAAAAAACAGAATTAGTTTTGCACGTCAACACTGACTTATAAGGCTATTTGAAGTTGAAGCTCTTTGCCAGTTTCCATTTTCTTCACTGTGTTCCCTTCCGCTTTGGGGTTGAAGAAGGAGAGAAAAAAAGAAAAAGTAAAAAAAAAAAAGTTATTTAACAAAACTTGATCTGTTTGAAACTGCAAAGTCCAAGCTGTCCTTCCTGTGCTACTGCAGACAGCATGAGAAATGAAGTCTGAAGGGCTCGGCCGATTTCAGGAAAAAAATGCCCCCCAAAGGTCAGGAAGAAATGGGAGCCTTTTCATTTTGTGCTCCCCGGGTGATATTCAATAACTCTTTTGGTCTTTAGACTGTAGGACGCAAGCTCATTTGCTCAATTTGGGGTGACAGCAGCGTGTTTTGTCAGAACATAGCTGGAGTTTTAAATGAGGACGGCATTCTGAGGCAGTAGGAAACATCCTTTATCTTAGCAACAGGAGGGCATGGAAATGCAAGGGGTTTTGGCAGGAATCGTATAAATCTCGTTTTTTGGAGGGACTGACCCGGGCCGTATGGAAGGAGCGCTCAGCTTTCCTTTGACGGTGTGATTTCCTGCTCCGTGGCGGAGAGCTTGTCTGGACAGGGTCCTGCAGAAAGTCTACATCAGTTACTTGGAAGGAAATCAACTCTGTCTCCCAACTCTTGGCAGCAGGAGTATTCATTGTAAGGGGGATTATAAACATATATACGTACAGAGGCGCAGGACCCAAACAAACCCTTCTCCATTTCCAAGTGTTAGCTCTCACACCCGTTAGCCCTTGCGCCTGAACTTCTCTCAGTGCTTCTTTTGTGTAAGGCTCTCTGCCACTGACTTAAAACTTCCCTAGAAAGAATCATTCTTGGTCTTCAACAGAAAATAGAGGGTCTTAGTCTGGAAGGCTCCTTTTCCGATAAAATAAGTGTTTTACTTTTCCTTTTTTTTTCTTTTTAAAGCTTTTGCACTCAGAAATAAATAAGAACAAATCTGTTCCCAACCACCAATGTTAAATTTGGGACGTTTTCTCAGTTCACTGAGGTCAAGTGTATTTCAATTTATTTCCCCTGGAGTTTTTCAACCTTTCAAGTCACTGCCACAAAACTGTCTTTGGATAGTTTAGAAGAATTTATACATCATTTTCAGAAATGATGAAGTGATATCTTTTTGGAAAGCCGCTGCTTTTGTGTCAATAATCCTTAAATTAAAGCGTCGTTAGCACTCAGTTAAATGATAGATCGTAATGGCTCAGTGTAAACCTATTGTGTAAATCTGTAGAGACCTTTTGTATGTGTAAAGCATAATTCTGAGCCAGAGGAGGGCCTAAAAACGAATATAGGATATATATGGTCCCTTCTATTGCCTCTTAATTTCTTCTTAAAAAGAAGGAAAGGTGGATTTCTGCTATTTAATATTTTCTAATTAAGTAAAAAACCTCATGCGTGTTTCTAAAACTTTACAGTGGTTCTTTTGACCCTTTCAAGCTTTTGTATCAAAGTCGATGTCACTTTTTCTTATTTCTTTTTTTTATGGTGCCTAGCACAGGCAGGCTTGAACCTGGCTGAAATACTCAGTTCACTATATGGCCATGCACAATAAATATGCTGCACCATCAAAAAAAAACCAGTGGAAATTAAATTGCGCTAGTAGGAGGGAGGATCTTAGAGGTCTTTTCCAGCCTCAATAATTCTGTGATTATGTGAGTGAGGCAGGCAGCACTGGGAAATCACATCTGATGTGGTGACAGACCTTGGTGAAAGGTCCCGTTCCTCCCTCCAATACCAGTAGAACAGTAGCTCCTTGCTGTGCTGCTCCCTTGGAGGGTGTTTGCAACCACAAGGGGATGGGAAGAGGGGTCAAATGATGAGAGTGTTGCAGTGTGTCACATGGCTCAGTGCTCCTACATCAGAGCCTCGCACCAGCAGCCCATCCTTCATCCTCTCGTGTTGGCCAGAGGCAGCTTCCTCATCTGGCGGGCAGCAAGTTGAAGCAGGGCTGCGGGAACACATCAACCAACTGTGCCTGCCCCACTGAGTGGCCTCATTTCCACACCCTCCCTCCCCTCTCCATCCTCTCACATGTATTTCAAAGCTGTCCCAGACTGTATATGCCTTGGAGAGAGATTAATTTCCAATGTAACACCCACAGAGAAATTCACATCCAAAACATGTGCTTCTGGTGCCAAAAAAAGAACAATAAATGACTGGGAAGAAGGGAAAATGCATTTCCAGACTAGACAAAACTCATCTCCCATCCTCCCTCAAGCAAAACCACATTGCCTTTGCTATTTGGTTCCTGGGGAGAGAAAATGTTGACATAGAGTGGGTTGCACCAAAACGTAGATACTGATACCTGAGTTGGGGAAACAATACCCTGCTCTTTCACCATGGCTTTTGTGAGTGATCTGAAGACACCATTTAAAGGTGAGTGGTCCTCACCAAGCAGAGAAGAGCATAGATCAGCCCAAGCAGGTTTAAACTCAAGTCTGGGCCCCTTGGTTCCAGAAGGACATAGAACTGCTTGAGAGAGTCCAGCACAGAGCCACAAAGATGATGAAGAGAGTGGAACACCTCTCTGATGAGGAAAGGCTGAGGGAGCTGGGTCTCTTTAGCTTGGAAAACAGGAGACTGAGAGGTGACCCCATTAATGTTCATAAATATGTGAAGGGGGGGTGTTAGGAGGATGGAGCCAGGCTCTTCTTTTCTCAATGTCATCTAGTCACAGGACAATGGGCAACAGGTGTGAGCTGGAAGATAGGAGGTTCCATTTAAATATGAGAAGGAACTTCTCAATGAGGCTGACAAAGCACTGGAAGGGGCTGCCCAGAGGGATTGTAGAGTCTCCTTCTCTGGAGATGTTTAAAACCCACCTGGACATGTTTCTGTGCAACTTGTTCTATGTGATCCTGTTGTGGCAGAGGGATTGGACTGGATGATCTTTCAAGGTGCCTTCCAATCCCTAATGTTCTGTGATTCTTGGTGATCTTGAGAGTATGAGACAAACTGTTTATGAAGCCCATTTCAGCATCTGGGGAGGGATGGCACAGGACATACCAGCGTCAGGTACAAGGCTTGGCACCAAGGTGTTTGTGTTCCATTTTCTGTGTCCACAAGCCAGAAATTCTAGCTGATGGCTGCAAGGTCCAATGTAAACCTAGGGATGGAAAATGGAAGTTGGTGGGTTTTCTAGGGTTGCGCCTAGGTCATACTGGATGAGGCTTTGGGAGCCCTGGTCTAGTGGGAGGTGTCTCTGCCCGTGGCAGTGGGGTTGGAGCTAGATGATTTCTGAGGTCCCTTCCAACCTAAACCATTCTGTGATGGCCTGGTTGGAGTGGCCTGGTGACTGGGATTCCAAATTTCCCTATTGCCATGGTGGTCCCCACTTTGGGTGCTTCCCCAGTGGTAAGAGGAGCTCCTCAGGTACAGGTTTGCAGGCTTGTGTGAGTGCTAGGGCTGCAAGAGCTCTTGCAGGACATCCCACTGCACTTTCCAGAAAAAACTGGAGTGCATCATGGATTGGTCTCACTGTTGTATTTCAGTGTGTTAAAGGGGTGGCTACCAGCCGCCTCCACTTCAAAATTAGAGAAGAATTCAGTGAAGAAACTTCTGCAGGTTTCGCAGTGGCAGAGTCAGGGGTGTCAGCCAATGGTCCTGACTCATAGAAGCATAGAACCATAGGGTTGGAAGGGACTTCCAAAGGTCATCTAGTCCAACCCCCCTTCTCCCTGCTTGCTCCCTTCTCAGGGCACAGCTGAAGAGAGCTGCATCAGTGCTGGTTAGACAGAATCCTCCAGAGTAAATCCAACCCTTCTTTTTTTGCCAGACTTGATTAAGGGCAGCCTATTCTGTAATACTTGCATTTGGCAATTTGGCAAATTCACCCACAGTCGTGGCAGAATCACCACAAGATACCCACGAGATGCTATTTTCAAGTCTTTTTTTTACTGGAGAAGTCACCTTGTTTTTTTGTTTTGAAGGGAGACTTTTAACTAGCGGTTGAGATTTTATGTTTTTTTCAAAGCACACAGAAATGTCGCTCTAGACGAGCATCTGGTTTAGGTTATGTTCTGACCTACTAGGAAAAAGAATAAAATAAATCCTCTTTTATTACAAGGACAAATTGCTGATATCCAAATATTTTATTTGATTAATAGACTGAAGACAAACTTTTTCTTCAAAATACTGCAGTTTTCCTTTAAAAGGAACAATGACAAAGCGCAAGTGAATTGTAAGGAATCAGAATGGGGTCTAACCAGAAGTTCCATAGCTTTTATAAATGCATTTATCACAAGGAGAGGGTAGTGGACAGACACTGTCCAAGATCATTTTTCATATAAGTATAAATTTGGTTTTGTTTAACACCTCTAAAGTAAACACTTCTCCTTCTTTGCCATTTGAAGCTCGCTCTCTCCATTAGACATCTAATTTCCACTTTGTTTTTCAATCAAAGTGGCCGTGACTCCTTGAAAAGCATGAAATCTCTAAATTATGGAATCCCGGCTCTGTGCTTTCAGCCCCCGATGCCAGGGAAACCATCCTGAATACCCAAAATTAGAAAAACATACACAGAATAGTTGTTTAAAATTCACAGCTGTCAACATGGAGTGTTTTGTGTAAGAGAAAGAATGTCTGAAACATTGAGTTAACCAAATAGCTGCAGATGGATTGGCTCTCCCCGACTTCTCCCTGGGCATTGTCTGCAGCCCCTTGTGCAGGGTTTCATTTGCATGGCAGCACAAAGGTCCTCTGTTGGAGACGCTGCTCAGCATCTCCCCAGGCTTTGCCTTTAAAGGGGCCTTCCTGGCCATGGTGGCAAAGTTTTTATCCCTGTGCTGCTTGTAAGGAAACAGCTGAAATCTGATGTTTGAATGTGGAGTGAGCGGTTGTGTTAGAGTGAAGCTGGTTGGAGATAGGGAGGCTGTTAACTTCTTTCTAGAAACTCTTTAAAAGCTGTATTGGAGCAACAGCGGTTGTTTAGAAGAATAAAGTTATAGGAGGTATTTGGATCCTCAGCTTTTCATTTATGCTGAACGACATGACGGAAATGGCATCAGTGTGAACATCAAGTACCAGAATAGGTAATTTTGTTTGCTAATTATAGCCTGAGCTTTCCCACCAACACTGAGGAAATGCATTATTTATCGGTTATTCTGCTACAGAAGTCATGAAGCGTCTTTAAAAACAACCAGCTGAATACACTCAAGAACAAACAGCTCTGGGAATCTGTTAGAATTCAACTATTAGTATCCATGATGTGTTGTCATAGATATTACACCCTAATAATAATTAATTATGCTTATTTTTTTTTCTTCTTCATGCTTATTTCGGGGATACTCTGTGTCCGTATAGTGAAATGGGTTCTGCAAGGACTACATCTAAGGCGCTGGAGTTATCATCTGCAAGTGTTAGTCAGGGTAGAAAAGTGAAGAGAAACTTCTCTCTGCCTTTCCCCTTGTTTTTGCAGAGACTCCAACTTCTCTTACAACATCCAGACATTTGTCAACATTTCCAAAGGGCTGTTTCCAGAGATTTACACCTTGTTGTGGACTGAAACTTGGCAAATGGGACTGCATGCCTGAAGGGATTTAGTGTTTAACATGTCTGAATATTAACGTGATTAAGCAAAAATTGGATGGCTTTATTCACCATAACTTGATTAAAGGGTGATTAGTCATTTTGATGTTTTAGAACAGCCTGCCATGTTTGGTGCAACAGAAGTGGGGTTTTGCTGCGGAGGGTATACTTTTGCTTTTGTTGAGGGGGTGTTTAGTTTGTAGCAGGGAGTAAACTAGAGTTTAGACTCCACCACATGCATTTTTTATGTGTGTTTCACCCCACCCAAATAATTTTGCAGATTTTTTAAGTCACAAGACACATTTGCTATGAAAGGAAAAGTGTTTGCACGAATGAAGTCTTTTTCCTCAGCTTCTCAATATTTTTGCAAACATACATAGACATCCATGGCGGTGACTTGCAAAAGTGCAGCTTGGTGAAAAGCAGGGTCTGCTCAGTTGAACACTGCACCAGAAGATTTTGCTCTACTTAGTGTTAATTATCCTGGGTCCTTGCAGCAATTTACAGTAGTGAATGTGTATAGAGTACAGCAAAACAGTGGAGTTTTGGAGAGGTTTTTATTTGAAGGGAAGATTTGATCTATTTGATCAAAAATTCTGCAAAATTCTATTTTGCAGAAGATCTTTGCATGGCTCTTGGCTCCACTGAAAGGCAGGGATGCTCTGCCATTAATATGGAGAGCCAGACGTGAGCACCTTTGGTTGCTTCAGAGATTAATAAAGTACCATAGCAAAGCAACAGCGGGTAAATACACAACTTGAAAGGCATTTATTCCCTTTAAAAAGTGAAGTATAAATGTCACAGTTAAAGCCTAGCGAAGCTGTCATTACAATGGTTAAAATCAGGCTAATTTAAACTCACAATTTTGAGCAATAAACAATTAAGCTGAGGAGTTTAATGAAAGTAACTGCTGGGAAAGACGCACTATTGATAAATTTTTATCATTACATGTGCCACTGAATTTTAATTAGAACTTAGCTATCTTACATAGTAATTAACTCAAATGAGAACTCTGCACAAACTGCTCTAGAAAAGGAGGGTTCATATATGCTAATGACTACTATGCGTGATTAAACATTGAGAAAATAAACTCCAAATGTATGCTAATAAATGGCAGAGTTTTCTGTGTAGAATTAATATCTAGCAGAGGGATGTTTCAAAGTACGTGCTTATTGTAGAAGTCAGCACCTTATGTTTCAGAACTTGGGGCCCCACGAATGGTGTCACTGCAGTCACACCCTTCCCAGGAGCAGGTCCGCTGAAGGTACCTATGTAAGCACCTTGCCACCATGAGTTTGGGCAACTGAGTTCTTCTGAAATTGCTTGACCTTGGAAAACACAATTTTACTTATGTATTTCTCAAATATTGAATACAGTACTTAATCAGATGTTATATATCATTCCCCTCACCCAAAGGTTCTGTGATCTCACGCTTGAGTCTGTGTTTCAGATGAATTCCAAGAAATATGAAGTTAAACCTAATGTATGCACATCCCGATTTGTTATTACAGCTGGTACTCTCAGATTATGATTAATTAAACAGAGATAATTTAGCCATGTTGGGCTAGAGCTGCTATCAGACCTCATTTGCTTCCCACCTTTCCCCTTTTTTTTTTTTTTGTCTAGTCGATTCTTGCTCAGCGTGAGCCCAGCTCTGGTCTGTTCAACAGGCAAAACAAGATTGGTGAGCAGCCCTCATGTATTTGCCTGAAGAAACAGTTTTGTGAGGCAAGGCTGGAGTGACTATTTTCAGACGAATGTTGGACAAGAAAAATGAATCAGTGCCTGGTGGTTGTTTTGGCTGTGCTTCAGAAGGCAGCTCTTAGGATGTCACCTGTAAATAGCCAAGAACTTTGACATGGGCTCCGTGTGATGCTGTTTAAATAAGTGCCTCATTTATAGAATCATGCTGCCTGTAAAATGGCTCCAGTGGTGCTATCCCTCTGCCTGAAGGGAAAGTTAAATAATGAAACCCCCAAAAGTCTCTAACTGAAGATGAGTACTGGAGGGAGAAGAGAAGGGAAAGTGACTCTGTTACAGCAGAACCCCATTCCGTCTTGTGTTTTTGTGGGACTCAATAGTTAGACAAGCAGAGCATACAGTCAGAGAGAGGTGAAAATAATAAATAAACACTTTTGGTGCTTGGAACTAAACATACGCTTCTTTGCTGACAGACGTCTTCAGCATTCTAAAAGCAACTGAAATGTTTGATCCTGCTTTGTTAACTATTGTTATAGGTTCTGAAAAGCTGGGGATAATACACCATGCAGTACTGAGGCTCTGCTTGCACCCCTGTCTGCCCCCGTCATGTGTGCTTATACACATGGGCATTTGATATGTTTTCACAGAATCACAGAACGTTAGGGATTAGAAGGGACCTCGAAAGATCATCTGGTCCAATCCCTCTGCCACAACAGGTTCATGTAGACCAAGCGGCACAGGAACATGTCCAGGCAGTTATAAATGTCTCCAGAGAAGGAGACTCCACAATGTCCTTGGACAGCCCCTTCTGGTGCTCTGTCAGCCTCACTGTGAAGAAGGTCCTTCTGATATTTATATGGAACCTCCTATGTTCCAGCTTACACCCACTGCCCCTTGTCCTATCACTAGATGACACTGAGAAGAGCCTGGCTCCATACTCATGACACCCACCCTTCACATATTTCTAAACATTAATGAGGTCACTCCTCAGTCTCTTTTTCTTCAAGCTAAAGAGACCCAGCTCCCTCAGCCTTTCTCCATAAGGGAGGTGTTCCACTTCTGTCATCATCTTTGTGGCTCTGTGCTTGTCTCTCTCCAGTAGTTCTGTGTCCTTCTTGAACTGAGTGGCTCAGAACTGGACACAATACTTCAGATGTGGTCTTACCAGGGCAGAGTAGAGGGGGAGAAGAGAGTCTGACATCTGGCCAAAAACAACCCCAGGTACCAGTGTAGGTTGGAGACTGACTTAATATGTTGGAGAGCAGTGTAGGAGAAAGAGACCTGGGGTCCTGGTGGACAGCAGGATGACCATAAGACAGTACTGGGCCATTGTGGCCAAGAGGGCCAACAGCATCCTGGAGCGGATCAGAATGGGACTGGTTAGCAGATTGAAAGGGTTTCGTCTCTCCCTCTACTCTGCCCTGGTAAGACCACATCTGGAGTATTGTGTCCAGTTCTGGACCTCTCAGTTCCAGAAGGACACAGAACTGCTGGAGAGAGCCCAGCACAGAGCCACAAAGATGATGAAAGAAGCGCAACATCTCCCTGATGAGGAAAGGCTGAGTGAGCTGGAGAAAAGAGGAGGCTGAGGGTTGACCTCATTAATGTTTATAAATATGTGAAGGGTGGGTGTTAGAAGAGCCAGGCTCTTCTCGATGTCATCTGGTGATATGACAAAGGGCAATGGGTGTAGCTGGAACATAGGAGGTTCCACATCAATATGAGAAGGAATTTCTTTACAGTGAGGCTGACAGAGCACTGGAAGGAGCTGCCCAGAGGGATTGTGGAATCCCCTTCTCTGGAGACGCTTAAAACCTGCCTGGACATTTTCCTGTGCAGCTTTATGTAGGGGATCCTGGTGTTGCATGGATTGGATGATCTTTCGAGGTCCAGTTCTGTGATTCTGTGGTCTAGTCACGAGGTATCTCTGCTCACGGCAGGGAGGTTGGATTAGATCATCTCTGAGGTCCCTTCCAACCTAAGCCATTTTATTCTATTCTACTTTATTCTATGAACATTTTTGTTACTACGGAATAGATTCTGCTGTCACCTGTGTTTTTTGTTAAACTAGAGTAATATCTCTTCAATTTTTATTCGTTGATGTGCTAAAAAAAGCATTCACATGCCTCAATTTCTCCATCAGAAAAACGAAAGGTTTACCAGTGCAAGACCCCAGTAGCCCGTTACTTTAAGTTTGGTGCTCTGTAAACAGTAGAATACAAGAGTGTGCTTGACAAATAGCTTTGAAATGACAGTTTACAAGCATCAGGTCAAGTAATCAAAATGTTATAGTGTATATTTGCTGCAGAAGTAAATATACCAAGTGTCTTTAATGCTGGTGTTTGCAATAAAGTAACCCAACACCAACCATCTTCTTGGGATATTATAGTCTGAACAATTTGAGTAAAGCTATAATAATATTTATTTTTGTTTTATATGATGAACAATAGTCTTAAAACTAATTCTGGAGAATTAAGAGTTGTATTTCTGGGGAACTAACTACCACTATTTGACTGCTGTTGTAAAACTTTATTGGGCAATATATCTGACCTCAAATTGGGAATTTGTGTTGGAACCAGTTTAGGAAATCATTATAGCGCTGTTGTTAATTTTACATTTGTCTAATAAAACACAGCAGGAACTACATGACATGTGCTAACGCAACTGATGGTAGCTGCTGTTTGTAACTACTGCTCTCTACCTCATACAGGCACAGAATAAACAAAATACCACCTAGTAACAGTGATGACTCCTTAGTTAGCAAATTGCTGTTTCACTACAATCCAAGATGTGGCTACATCTAGGGGCAGAGTCAGTGTTAGCATTAACATAGCAATGGGCAATATTCGTTATATACATGCATCACCTTGACATTAAAGATACAGGTAGGAAGTAAATTTATATTATATTTATTATATAATATATATTTACTCACTATTTATTATAGAATCACAAAATCATTAAGGCTGGAAAAGACCTCCAAGGTCATCAAGTCCAACCATCAACCCAACACCATCACGCCCACTAAACAATTTTTTTTTTGCAATTGCCGTGTCTACACGTGTTTTTAACACTCCAGTGACACCATTTTCCTGGGCAGCCCAAACCGTAGAGCAAGCTGTTACAACCAGTAAACCAGTTGTTGTTTATGTTTTTTTAAATTGAAAAGAAAGTACAATGGAAGGTATTGAACTAAATGCAGACTAGACTAGCGTGAGTTTACCCATG
Source organism: Phoeniculus purpureus (assembly GCA_028565055.1). Classification (NCBI taxonomy): domain Eukaryota; kingdom Metazoa; phylum Chordata; class Aves; order Bucerotiformes; family Phoeniculidae; genus Phoeniculus; species Phoeniculus purpureus. The sequence goes on from JAOXOE010000720.1 coordinate 6,163,654, forward strand.
GTAGGTAATGACAACCTGATCCAGTCTTTTTTCTTTTTTTTAATAAAGTAACATAATTTTCATAATTTTGTATGCAAATAAAATGTAGTAGATCTGATCTGTCTGTAATTCAGAAACTCACAGCATGGACTTACACAGTAAGGTGGAGAAAGAAAAGGTCGATGAGGAGGACGGAGAACACAACTCCAGTGTGACTTATCTGCACCCGTATGATGTCTGGGTGAGAGGGGTAAAGCTGTGCAAGGCCTATTAACCCCAAGCTGCATGTCCACAAAAGCTTTGCCCTGTCTTGGTCTGGAGTAGGGGTTTGGGGCTTCTTGCTCTCCGACAACTTGGCTCTGCCAGGGAGAGCCTTCAATCTGACCCAAAATGGGACAGGTCTGTCGCAAGGAAGCAGATCCTTACACAGAATTTTGTAACTTCCATCTAATTGCCCTTGTAGTTTCACCCAAAATGGAGGGGTGACTACCTTAGCCCTTTTCTTTACCGCAGCACCCAGTCCCATTCAGTTACAGCAGAGAGCTGTGATTCCTCTCTTTTATGGTTTTTAAATACAGAAAAGAAGAGCCATACATTCAGTGGCCTCTGGTTCTGTATGGCTTCTCCCAAGCCAGATCCTCATTGTTCCGTGTCCCAATTATCATCGCTCTTATTTTAATGTCTTTCTGGCAACTTGTAGCATGAGTGTTGGTTGACTGCCATATTGATCTCAAAGAAGAAAATTTCCATTCACATATTCCTGGATTGCTGCCTGCTCTCTTTGCATGACCGTTGCTCAGCACTTCTAAATACCAGGGCCACCTTCAGTCATCCCTTCATTCATTCATTTGTTCAGTCAGTCACTTACAGACCATCTTGGAGATGATTCATTGTTTAAGACAGTGTAGGGCTGTAGGTTGGACTTCATTACCTTAAGGTCCTTTCCAACCTTGATGATTCTGTGATTCTGTGATCTACAAATGGAGCTTAAGGTGCCACACTCTAGCTCTGTTGGATTACAGTCATTGTAGGAATCTTGGTCCATTCCATTTGAAATTACTCATTTTTGCTGAAATAAATGAATGTGTGTGTTTGGCTGTGGAAGAGCGGCGGACTCTTCATTTTAGCCCTTCTGGGGTCAGTAGACAGTATGAACAGGGCTGGTTTAATATACTTTAGTTATTAGAAGGCTTTTTTTCCCTTGTTGCTATTTGGAAAATGGTGACATGAGCATTGAATTAAGAGTGCTGGCAAGAGCGCTCCATAAAAATTTCAGCTATTTAAGATATTTTGACTCGTTTGTTTTTAATTTGTTAGATTTAATTGTGTTTTTAAAAAGCATGCTCTTTACACAAAGAGAAGAAGAAGGGAGACGAGAGAAGTGTACGTTGACATACTAAGTGAAAAACCTCAAGAAAAATTACAGTAAATTAAAATTTATTTCCCAAGGGATAGAACATATTTCAGTGGGATGAAGGAAGAAACTAATAGACTTTCTATGAACAGCCATTTTTATTTAAAGAATAAGCTTTCAGGCAAATATAATTCTGCAGCCTCCTGAGGTTAGCCTTTTTCTCTTGTTCGGAATAATACCAATTAAAAAGTGAACAATTAAAACCAGGGAAAGTTTGTCAGTTAACATTTTCCATGGAGCTGTGCTTTCTATCATGCTGCTGCTTGCTTCACAAGCTTTGTACTGCTGGAGTACTGGGCTTGCAGTCTGCATGGAGTAATTAGTTAGTGCTGCCAAACCTAAATGAATTGTGTCTGCTCCTCTGAAACATTTGCTAACAAGTCAAACCTTTTGGGGGTCTTTTACCATTTTGAAAGGATTCCATTTGACATTTCAGGGGTTTCTTCTCACCTGTCTTTTTCTCCTCAAGCATGGTTTTTGGAAGGGAGCAAAGGGGTTTTTTTTGTTTAACTCCAGCTGATGTCAGTGATCTCACCCAGCACACTTGGACTAACAGCACAGCTGGGAAGGCAGTGCTGCCGTGTGCTGCCCATGTGGAAGAGAGCAGACAAGTGAAGAGAACATAAAACAGCTTTGCTGCCAAAGAAGATGTAGAATTAAATGATACCCTAAAGAAAGGCAGACTTTGCAGGGAGAAGTAGTCACTGACTGAGATGGAATTTGTTTGAGGGGGGCGTTAGCCATTGCAATTTCCCCCTCAACTTCAGCTCACTCACTTTTGCATAAGTCCTGTCTGTTTGTCCTCAGCTCTGTTCAGGCTGCCAACTTGTCCCCTTCTCCTGCTCCACACATTGTAATTTCTTTAGTCTCCTCACATTTTTTGAGTTTGTGAAAATACAGCTGTTGGATGAACAGTCCTTACTGTACTCAAATCATCATGTTTGCTATATTTTTTGATGTATTAGACTTCGCTGCTTGAAAATACGCCTCCTATTTCAAGGATATTATTTCTTCCTTTAACATGGTGTCTCTTACTACCTTTTCTATCAGCCATCAGCTGCCTGATAATGGTATGGATGTTAAAAACCATCTTACTTTGGACCCACAAAATCTACAATACCATATTTCATTAAACTGCTGGTATCTTCCTTGCTTCATCAAGGAGCCAATAGACTCTTCAATTCTTTATTTTCCAATAGAACAAGCTAAGAAACTGGACTTAGAAGAGTAAGGTTAATGGTTGGACTTCATGCTCTTAAAGGTCTTTTCCAACCTAAGTGATTTTATGGTTCTATGTGACCTAACTCTTAATGATGAGCAACAGCTCATAGAAGCTCATATTCTTTGTTGTATGACACCAGATCCCTTTCAAAATGCTCATTAAAATAATGACCTCATGTTTTACTTCACAGGTCTGTTATTTCTCTGTCTTGTTCTATAGATTTCTCTAAATATGGTGGGCTGTTTTTTTCTAGTTTAAAGAAATGTGTGAACCATAAGGGAGTTTCCTTTGAGGTTTAGGTAGTCATAAGAATTTTACTTGAGTGTTAATTCTTATGGTTACAGTTCTTCCTTGAAAAAGGGCAGAACTACTTTGTCTGATTTATGGTGGTAGTGTGGAGCTGTGGGAGTGGAAAGAAAAGAGTTTAGTTAGATCTAACCACATGGTTCTCAGGTCCTTGAAAATTTCTGTTGCATTAAACATTGAGGGCTCCATCATTTTTTATAGATCTCCTTGAAAATCCATTTCTTGCACACACACAGAAAGATGATTTCACAATGTAACATGTTTAGAAAGTTGAATGAAAATACTCCGTAGCAAATCCTGACAGTTCTAACTTGGAGAGAAGCCAGCGCCCCAGAACAATGCACAGCTAGTGCAGTCGTAATATGATGCAGAAATCAATACACATGACCAGATTTTCCAGGCCACCACGCTTATTTGGCAAACCTGTCAGAGATCTGGATGGGAGCATTTTCCATGTCAAGTAGACTCTGATGGCCAGAAGCTGTGAAGATGGATAGCTGCCTTGCACTCCAGTTGTCTTTTCCCCTCGCTAGGGAATGCGGGAAGGCGTCAAAAGCGTGCCGGCACTTAGAATGGCTGGAAGGGTAGTCTGAATTCCACTGCCTCAAATCCTCCCTGCATCTGAAGCCCTCAATACAGGAAGGACATGGACCTGATGGAGTGGATCCAGAGGAGGCCACAAAAGTGATCAGGGGTCTGGCGCCCCTCTGCTGTGAGGACAGGCTGAAGGAGCTGGGGGTTGATCAGCCTGGAGAAGGCTTCATTCAGGGGCACCTGATGGTGACCTTCCAGTCCCTGAAGGAGGCTGCAAGAAGGGTGGAGAGGGACTGTTTGCTAAGGCCTGGAGTGATAGGATGGGGGAAATGGTTTCACATTAGAGAGGGGCAGATAGCAATGACGTGTTAGGAAGAAATTCTTTAGTAGGAGGGTGGTAGAACAGTGGGAGAGATTGCTCAGAGAGGAGGTTGAGGCCCCACCCCTGGGGATATTCAAGATGAGGCTGAACAAGGCTCTGGCAACCTGATCTAGCTGAGGATGTTCCTGTAGACTGCAGGGGTGTTGGACTAGATGACCTTTGGAGGTCCCTTCCAACCCCGGCCATTCTATGATTCTGTGATCTGGGTTTCACTGTGGTGGTGGGGCTGGAAGCAGAAATTACAATGTGTGCCTTTCAGTTCTGAAGAGAAAATTATTGCTGTCTGCATGCTTTTCTCGCCAACAGAATAGAAATACCTAACTCATGACTGCTCTTCCCTAAGTGTTGCTGAGATGTTGCCCTTCCATGGCAGGCAGGTAGGGACAGACCAGTACAGTGACTTCACTCGAGCTTCTCTTTAGCAAAGCAGCACAGAGAGGCTCCCATTCGTTGTAACCCGTGCAGCTCTCAGCAGAACCTAGCAGCCTGCATGTGTTCCTGGTCTGAGGTGGAACACTGCTCTGAGCTCCCGGAGAGGAAAAGCTTTTGTGCCTTGTCTAACAGGAGACGTGCCCTATGGGAAGGGGAAGCAGAGACACAGTCCCTGTGTTGAGAGGATTTACTGAAGGTCTGATCTCCTCATAAAGCTCTGTGTGGCAGTTGCTATCCTTCTTCCACACTGGGAATAACCGGTGTGGATTTTTGATTCCATGCTGCTTTTCAAAATGCCATTTTTTGGCAGTAAAATCTGCTCACTTTTCTGAACTTGAAGCAGCCCAACTGGAAGAGTGGAGAGGAGGTTATTGTGCGTGGGTGAACATCATACCATGTGAATTTGAGTATCACTGGATTTGCTGGGCTCACGTAGGTCACGTGCTCACATGGATGGTGACAAACCTTTCAGACTGACCATGTCATGCTGGCAACCATCCTTGCTAATACACTGCTGGATGTTCTGCTGGAGCTTGTGAGAAAGATGAAATCCACTGGAAGGACAAAGAGTTTGGGAAATGAGTCTGGCAGATTTTCTCTCTGCTTTTTTTCATTTGCTTGTCTAGACAGCCAGGGTACTTTGCCTTTAGACTCGGCACGGTTTCGATGGATTTTAATCCTCAAGCTATTTGTGATTCCTGGTCACATCTATGACGCATACAGTTTTAGGTATTTTTCCCTCCTTCAAGATGCATGCATCCAGAGACTTGAATGGACGTAGGAAAGATAAATGGCTAACGGAAATTAGCCTGAATGCTCTTAGACCAAGAGCAAGGATGCTGTATAAAGGCAGACTGTGTGACAGAGATAAAAACTAAATGAAAATTAAGGCTCAAGAGGAGGTCTGGCTGACAGGGGGGAAAAGGAAGTCCAAATATTTTCAGATAATATGCAAAAGATGAAATGTAAAAAATTCTCCATTAAATCCCATTTCCCCCCTTACTTTGATATTTTAATTTTCCATTTCACTTTCTTTTATAATTTCCTTCTACCATCCTAATGTTATTCACCTCAGCAAAAACCTACTGCTGCAAATCACTTTCCCGAAGAGCCATCCTTTAGTCCAGTCATTGCTGCTGTTGATCCAGTTTGGTTCTGATACACATCAGAATGCAAAGCTGGCTGAAGTGTTCACTGCACTGGAGGAGTATAGGGCTGGAAGTTCAGATGCAGGGAAATTATTGAGGAGCTGCTGAGGGAGCTGGGGTTGTTTAGCCTAGAGAAGATAAGACTCAGGGAGGACTTTCTCCCTCTCTACAACTCAGTGAAGGGAAGTTGTAGTCAGGTAGGGTTTGGGTTCTTCTCCCAGGCACCCAGCATCAGGATGAGAGGGCAGGGACTGAAGCTGCCAGGAGAGGGTTAGATTGGATGTTAAGAAACCCTTCCTCAAAAGAAGGTTGATCAGACCCTGGAACGGACTGTCCAGGACACTGGGGTGGAGTCCCCATCCCTGAGGGTATTGAAGGCCAGCCTGGCTGTGGCCCTTAGTGCCCTGGTCTGGCCGATGAGGTGATGTTAGGTCATGGGCTGGGCTGAATGAGCTCAGAGGGCTTTTCCAGCCTCAGTCTTCTGTGGTTCTGTGATTCTATGTAGGCATGTGAACACAGTGAGAGGTCTGTGTTCCACAGGGAAAGGTGGGCTGTACAGAAGGCAGGCATGCTCTACACCATCATGTGGTGCTTAAGTGTCTCTATGAACAGCTTCAGTTGTTTAATTATTTTCGTTTTGTTGCAAATTTCTTCTACATAATGATAATTTGTCCACTCAGATTTATGTTATTGCAGGCTCCAGTCCAGCAGAGCACTTAAGCACTCGATTAACTTTAAGCACATAAGCAGTCCCATTGCTGGACTGGGGCCATAAAGAGAGAGAATGTTTCGGGAGAAATCGCACTTTTCATGGGCTTGTTTCTTTTGGTTTAAGTGTCAACAGCACAGTTTATTTAGCTGCCTTTGAGAGAGTAATCTTATTAGCAAAATTGGCAGGATTAAGGGACTATTAAACCAAATCTGTGTGTCTTCACATCAGTTAAAATCTTTACTGTATTCCCTTGGAATACAACAATTCTGTTGTGCAGTAACTGGATTTTAATGTAACCAAGTTACTTAAGATTGCATTAAAATACGTTTATTAAATTACTTGGCTGCTTCAGACTGCCAGCTTGGAAGTTAAAAACACAGAGAGGTTTTTCTAACTTTGAAAGACCATTTTGCAGGATTTCTTGCAGTTTTTCTTCATCAATCAAATGATGTTTGTTCATCAGGCAACATGTAGTCAGTGTCAATTTTACAGACATTCTGCTGGGTCCAGAGCAAAGCCATCTTTCCCCAGAGGTGACCACGATGTCCATTATGTTGGTGTGCTCCAGCTGGGGGGGGACAGTGGGTTTCACTAAAGTTTGGTTGCTTGGCTTTTCTCATTGCAGGCAGGAAACCCACCGCATCACTTCTGCCCCTCTACTTTCTCTGTCTTATTACTTTCAGATGCACATTTTTACCAGGAAAAACCTAGTAATCAGTAAGATTTATTTTATCTGTGTATAGGAAGTTCAGTGCTCTTAACTTTGCCAAACTCAAGGAATTAAAAGCTGGCAGTAAAACAGAACAGACACCAAAGATTTTAAATTTTTTTTTAAATAAAATTGTTTGCTGTGTTCCCTTAGGAATAAACAAACAGGAATGTCCCTGAGGAAGAACAAGTGTCTCTAATTATGTCACAGAATCACAGAAGACTGAGGCTGGAAAAGCCCTCTGAGCTCATCCAGCCCAGCCCAGGACCTAACATCACCACATTGGCCAGACTAGGGCACTAAGGGCCACAGCCAGGCTGTCCTTAAACACCTCCAGGGATGGAGACTCCACCACAGCCCTGGGCAGTCCATTCCAGGGTCTGATCAGCCTTTCTGTGAGGAAGGGTTTCTTAACATCCAATCTAACCCTCCCCCGGCAGCTTCAGGCTTTGCCCTCTTGTCTTGGCATTAGTTGCCTGGGAGAAGAGCCCGACCCCCACCTGACTGTAACCTCCCTTCAGTAAGTTGGAGAGAGGGAAAAGTTCCTCCCTGAGACTTATCTTCTCCAGGCTAAACACCCCAGCTCACTCAGCCTCTCCCCATCAGACCTTCCTTCCAGTCCCTTCCTCAGCCTCTTTGCTCCTCTGGACCCACTCCAGCCCCTCCATCTCTTTCTTGAAGTGAGGGGCCCAGCACTGCCTCCAGTACTTGAGGGGAGGTTTCACCAGTACCCAGTACAGGGAGAGAATGTCATCTCTACTCCTGCTGATCCAAGCCAGGATTCCATTGGCCTTCGAGGCTACCTTTACGTATTTAATAGAAAGGTTTGTGGTGCTAACAAAATAAATACCAGGTTAGCTCTGAACTCATTCATGAACCAAACAAAACCAGATCTCCTCTTTCTGACTATTAACAATTCTAGTACTGCTTCTCATTTAAAGTTTGTTTAAAAACAAAGCTTCATAGGTAGGTGTTGCTGTGTTAGTACCACTGGTTCTTTTATTTGACAGCTGATGTGTTTGTAATAGTGGCAGAATGGCTTCTGGTACTCGACTCCACTCATTCAATATGAGCAGGTGACTCCTAACATTTATCGATGGTTCAGGGGGGTTGTGTGATGGAAAAAGTTGATTGGTTGCAGTGTAGTTTCTCAAGTCTTCTGAAGTTCTTTTTTGTTGAGTGCTTTGATCTTTGTTCTGCAGATGTAGAAACTATGTTGCCTACAATCTGTAGGTGTTGTCTGCACCTTCTCAACTAATTGGTTTTTGCATCTGACAAGTTGAAAATTTACCCAGATCTGTCTGCAAAGAGGCTTCTCTCCTGCCTAGTCAGTTTTTGAAGGAAGTCAAACAAGGTCAAACTTACAAAAATTGATTCTGAACTTGTCTTTTGATGTGTCTGCTTACCTTCCCCACTCCCACATGTCACTCATTCCCTGCCTGCCTTACAACATCCACCCTGGCTGGCAAATGGGACTGAACTGGAAGGAGAACAGCTTAGATGGCAAACGGCATTCCAAAGTAGGGATGTCCCCTGCCTGCACAACAAACACAGAGTGTCTGATACTGACTCTCAGCTTCTTATGCAATGATTTACCTGCTGACGGGCACAGCCATGTGATTGTATAGGATACTCACTCTGTGTTTTGAAATAGACCTTGTGGGCATTGGTAGTACAGTAGCCACAGTAGTCTGGAAGCTGGAGATGTGCAGAAATTGTTAACTGGAAGTGAGTTCTGCAATACAACAACCCTTATCTGAGCTAGCTAATTTTAAAAAGTGCAAACATACCCATTTTAGACAGTGCAGTTGGTGAGTGATGAAACAACCAGAACTAAGAGTAACAAGGTTCTTCCTTACACATGCACTTACATAGGTGCGTGGCTTTGCAGCCTTCTCATGTAACATCTCTCCTTTTTGAGTGCCACTCTTCATGCCCTAGGACATCTATACAGCTCTCTTATTTGTGAGGAGAACGTTTCCAAATCTCAGGAGAACCAAAACATCTCATCACTCTTACATTCCAATTTAATGTAATTGCATTTCTCAGGGGTTTTTTTTTTCAGATGTTGGATCCTTTTCAGCAATCTTCTCACCTAATGTAGCTAAATTTCCACTTGAATTTGATGTAAAAAATGCCTGAATAAGGGGTACTCAGTTCTCATCATTCTGTGTCATTAATAGTTATTAACTTGATTTCTAAAACTGCTGAGCATCTAAAGCTCTTAGCAGAGATTAGCAGAGGAACTGCTGATACTAAATTCCTCCTCTGTAGAGCACACAACACCTCAAAGTCATTGAAAGGGTCTGGGCATTAGGAAAGCCATATCAGTGTTGCATTTCCCCCCCAAACAGCTCAGCAACATGAGGAAGGGAGATATAAGGACTATCAGCAGACCAGGTGTGATTTATTCCATACTGGGAAGACAGTTAAGTGGCTGTCACTTGGGTGGGGTGGTTCTGGTGTCACTGATTGGTCCTGCATGCTTCCATGTGTACCTGTCAGAGCTCCGTGACTCCTCATCCACTGCTCACGGTAGACCATAGTGGAGGTGATGATCACAGTTTGCTGGCGCAAGCCAGCAATGTGCCCTTGTGGCAAAGAAGGCAAATGGTCTGTTGGAGTGCATGGAGTAAAGTGTGGCCAGTAGGTCAAGGAAGGTTCTCCTCCGGTCCTGTTCTGCCCTGGTGAGGCCTCATCTGGAGTCCTGCAACCACTTCTGGGCTCCCCAGTTCAAGAGGGACAGGGAGCTGCTGGAGAGAATCCAGCATGGAGCCACTGAGATTATGAGGGGGCTGAAACATTTTCCTTATGAGGAGAGGCTGAGAAAGCTGGGACTGTTTAACCTGGAAAGGAGAAGATTGAGGGGAGATCTCGTCAATGCTTATACGTATGTAGAGGGAGAGCATCAGGATGATGGGAATAAGCTCTTGGTGGTGCCCAGCAGTACCACAAGGGCCAGTGGGTTTAAACTAGAACACAGAAAATTCAATGTGAACACAGGGAAAACCATTTTTTACAGTGAGGGTGACAGAGCCCTGTAACAGGCTGCTCAGAGAGATTGTGGAATGTCCAACTCTGCAGACAATCCAAACTCACCTGGATGGTTCCTGTATGATCTGCTCTAGGAGAACATGCTCTGCAGGAAGGTTGGACTAGATGATCTCCAGAGATCCCTTCCAACCCCAACCTCAACCATTCTGTGATTCTAATACTTGGGGCTTAGGTTGCATCTTTTCCTTAAAAATAGGAAACAAAAAAACCTCAGTATGATATTGAAGAGAAATATGCCAGAATATAGGAAGTTTTCAAATGTGTGGTATGTTCTACTGATATGTTCCTGATTAGCTATAAATCTTTGAACTACTGAGCTTAGATGTTTAACAATGACCATTGCTGCTTGTGAACTGCAAAAGATTCATAAACCTTTTCTGGATGCTTGATGATATGGCAAGATTGGTGGTACTGGTGGACTTCTGACCTGGGTTACGTAAATGGATGAAACTCTGAGTGACTTCATCAAGGTAACACAATTCACGTTGAATTCAGTGGTGGGAGATATTTAGTGTATGTCACAGACTACCTGAAATAGAAAAAAAAATCCACCTGCTTTCCTTAATTTGATCTTCAAATTCTGTGCTCAATTTACCTGCCTTTTTTTCTTGCCTGCTGTCATTGCTAGTAATAAATTGGACCCGTAAATAAATACACCCCCAATTAAGGTCACATCTGAATAGTTTCAATATAGCTTTCAAAAGCTGAATTTTCTGAAGCTGGTCATAATGTAAAATATTTTAACATAAATGAGCATGATCATATGTGCTCATACATCTCTCTGTGCATACATATCTCCATTAAAATACGTGATGAATGTAGATATGAGTTTAGTTTCTTAGGAGAGAAGGTCACAATACACTCAAGATGCGGTAATGTCTTACTTTTCTTATGGCTTTAAAAGCTCTGAATTCTGGTAGAACATGGTTTAGTGGTTCAAGCATCCCCTTTCCTCTCATTTATCAGTCTTTTGATCTCGTGTCAGTTCAAAATGTTGGCATGCTTGGGCTGTAACTGTGAGCTGCAAGATCACAAAAAGCCATAGTTATATCTTTAAAAACTTATGGGCATCCTGGTGCTACATCCCGGCGTAGCCTAGCAGATGTGGTATTGAGTTCCCCCAAGTCTTCACTACCCCTTTGTCTATTTTTTTTTTTATAGTTTTGTTCTGCATTCCTTCCACTCAACTTTGAGTAGATGGAAGCCTGTTAGTTTATTACTTACATATGTCTGCACCCTTTTACCTCAGCAGGGAAAGACAAAATATTGAGGAGTACTGTAGGTTTGGGATGGCCAGCTAATCCTTCCCCACCTTGAACTAATTGCCAGGCTGATGTGTTATTGTGCTGAGCTCTGTTCTTCAGTGCATTGCCAGTGGGGTTTCAATTTGTAGAAGCATAAACAGATACTAAAGTAAAAAGAATGGTGCGGTGATTTGTTAGCAGAGTTCAGATCAAATTATCACAGCGGTCCCCTGCTGACAGTCTTAACAATTACCTCCTTTTTCTTGGTCTTTCAAATGTTTTCTGTTTCACTTATGTCTTGGTCAATAGTGTTTTATTTATTTACCTGAAAAGGTAAAGAAATTGAACCCTCAGTTTTCATTCCAATGTCTGAATTTCTAGATATTTTGTCCTAACTTAGATGCATTAATAAGTTTTTGTTTTCCATTTTTTTGTTAAAAAATAAAAAGCAGCCAATGTTTCAGCTTTCTAAAGCACTCTGGCTTTTAGAAAATTTTCTACCTCTTTCATAGCTTTGATCATGACAGTACAGATCTTACTGAAACTTAAAAACTTTGGAGAAAAGCAGCTACTAAATAGGAACTGAACAGAATGTTGTTTACATTAAGATAATATTAAGAGTTTAAAGCATTTGAGTCCTACTTTCAAATCAACTGGGTGTGTGTCAGTAGATATTACTCTCTTTCAGTACAGTGGATCAGCTGATGTTCTGTACAAGTTGTCTAGAATTAACTTCAACATTCGTTTCCACTCTTTCTTCACTTCTCTGTTTTCAACTCTTGACTTTCACTCTGCACAGTTACATGTGTACTTCTTCCAATTCTGGTGGGACTGATTTATCATCATTTGCTAACATATCTGTCTTAAAATCTCAGCTTTGATCAGCTTGTATTTTATAACTTACATCTGTTCTATGTTTAACCTTTTGTAATGCTGTTTCTCAAAAATATTATCTAATATAACAAAAGAATCATGTTAGACTCAGCATTCTGCTGAACCTAAAGAAGAAGAAATCCTACATACCTGGCTATTTTGCTGTATTCCTGGCCGTGTTACTGTTTCATAGGCTGTTTTTCACTTGATCTGTAAATCTGTCTCACTAAATTTTTCCTGTGATTGTTGCTGAACTATAAACTCCATTAACTCCATCCTCCTTTCTGTACACCTCTCCCCCCTCTTTTTTTTTCCTCCATATTTACAGATTGTTGTACTTCACAGCATCCTCACCAGCAGCATCGCTGCCCCCCTCCAACTTCTGAAAAACCAAATGCAGTGGTTGAAAATGCTCCTCCAGTGGGCTGCAGAGGACAGCAGAATAAGGCTGGACTCCAAAGTCTGTCTGCGACTAATTCAGTGACATTCCTTTTCCCACAAAGATGAGTCCTTGAAGTGAGATAGATGGAGAGTAGGTTTGGTGAAGCACTGAAACAGACCTGTATGTTCCACCTGATCTGTCTGTGAGAGGGGAAGTTTCATTTAAAAGGAGTATTGCCAGGCTAGCTCTGTCTTGGGTCACACTGGTAACACTGCAACAAGGGTGGTGCAGTAACCAAGGCTTTAGAAAGTTGTCAGCTGCTCCCCAGATTATAAATAAGTGAACCTTGCTTAGCATTGATCAGGCTATTAACGTCAATGCAATAATGCAGTCTTTCTGCTCGTGATTTATCTCTCTCACTATTTTTCCTTCCTCAGATCTAAGAGGAAAAGTCAGTCCTACTCTGTTTTGTTTTTGAGAGCAAGATAGCTGTTGTGTAAGGGCCACTAGCAAGATGATACTGCCCCATCATCCTCCAGGAAAAATGTGGCTTGTTCTGTGCACTGATGTGACCACGCTATTTGCCTGACAACTCCACTGTTCTCTGGTATCTGAGAAGCTTTACAATTCCTAAGTCCGCAGCCACAGCCAGTAAATGCATGAATTGCCTGATCCTGACTCTGTTGGTGTCTATATTAATCCGGCCTGAGGATGTATCAGCAAAGAAGTACTCATAAAAATCTAGATAATTCTAAATCACGTCTCTCCGGTGCAGTAGACAATTCTGATACAAATGGATGTTTTATTGGCAAAGGGGTTGAATTCAATCTTGGCATAAATGCACCAAGGGAGGGTTAGTCTGGATGTTAGGAAGCCCCTTCTCACAGAAAAGGTGATCAGACACTGGAATGGACTGCCCAGGGCAGTGGTGGAGTCCCCATCCCTGGAGCTGTTGAAGGGCAGACTGGCTGTGGCCCTTAGTGCCGTGGTCTGGCCAATGTGGTGATGTTCAGTCTTGGGTTGGGCTGGATGACCTCAGGGGTCTTTTCCAGCCTCAATAGTTCTGTGATTCTGTGATTCAGGAGAAGCTGTATTTGCTTGTAACAGAGTATATTTTAGCTTCAGGGTGGGGATAGAAAGCACTGAGGAGCTATAAATTTTGACCCAGCAAGAACTTTAGAGAAGGATGAAGTATAACCGGGCCTGACATCATTCAAAAGGATGATGAACTATGGAAAAAGATTAATTACTTTTGCTTTGAAACCTTGGGCTGGTATGTTGAGTGTATTGAATGGATCAGTGATGGCAGGTACACCCATGTGGGGATTAACTGAACACAGCAAGCCAAAGCACAGCCTCAGAGGCAGAAGGGAGCACACATTACCATCACATATTTGTAGTAAGTTTGAATGAAAGGGAAAAACTAGGCTGATAGTCAATACCAGGAAGAGTTAGTGAATGAAATGTGGTAAATATACAGTAGCCGAGTTAACACTGACTGCTCTTTGTCAACTGAGCCGCTTCTCAAGGAAAGCATTCAGCACCGTCCCCACTGTGCTTTATGATTAGAGAGATAACTGCATTTACTTTTTCTGCATCCACGCCAGCCGTGTATCTACCTCACTGAAGAGATGGCAGTTCACTAGTCTCCTGCACACAGATTTCACTGATAAAAGCCTAAAGAGTAGATAATAATCCTATTTCATTTTTTGTACTGGAAACTTGCAAAATTCTGTATTATTTGATCTCAGAAGCCATCCACGGCTGCTCAACTGTTAAAAATCATAGAGGTAAATTCTTTTCTGGAGTTGTTTTTATTGCCTCTGTATTGTTCTCTCTAAGGAGATGCAAATATTGTCATAATTTATACCAGACAGAGCAGAATCACAGAATGGTGGGGTTTGGAAAGAATCTCTGAAGATCATCTGGTCCAACCCCACTGCCAAAGCAGGTTCACCCAGAGCAGGTTGCACAGGAACATGTCCAGGCAGGGTTTGAATGTCTCCAGGGTCAGAGACTCCACAACCTCTCTGGGCAGCCTCTTCAAGTGTTCTACCTCTCTCAAAGTAAGGAACATACTATTTTCCATTCTCATCTTGGCATTTAATGATGTTGAACATTTTCTCTTCCCTCTAGAAGCTGCCTGCGCTAGTTTGATTTTTTGGTTGTGATGTACACCAGCTGTAGGCAGAGCAGAACTTCACATCCCTGTACAACAACTGTACCTGACTTGTGGTTTTCATGGCGCTTTTGATACTGGCAGTAGACCTGCGTGTAAAACTCCTTTGACGAAGGCAACAGAGAAATAAAAGTTTCAGGATATGTTTTTTGGTCAAAGAAGTTCACAAAACGGTTATCTTTGAAAAATGCAGAAGCCTATTAAAGATAAAACCCATGAACAAGCGTAAGGCACTTCTTAAAGTCTTTGACAAAAGGTCACAGGTGTAGGGAGGTTGAAGCGATATCTTGTTCTTCTAAATATTTCAACAGATAAACAGACTTTTGATTGCATTATCTATTAAAAAAATTGCTTTGAACCTTCCGCCAAAGCAGACCACTTGTGCTTTCTCAAACCAACAAAGGTTCGGTCAGCAGATAAGAATTTCTGACCGTGGAAGGGCAGCTGCTTTCCTTTCATCTTTCTTCTGCTGTGTATATGAAATGTTTGCTTAGCCTGGCCCTGCTATCATGAGGACTTTTTTTTTTTCTTAATCCTCCCTCTAATTTGAATCCTACACCCAGTCTGCAAACAAGACATGAAGAAAATTCAGATTTCAGCAGTGCAAGGTAATCCTGCTGGATGCTGGTTGCTTCAGCCCCAGTTCGGCACAATACCTACTTTTATCTGATAAGCATATACCTACCCTTATCAGATAAGCATATATGTGCTTATCTCTGAGCCTAAACTTAAGCATATGATTAAATGCGCTGACTGATTAGGACTAATGATCCTCACTGAAGTACTAAGCCCAGGAGAGAAGTTTGTTTTGCAGGCGTTTCTGCTGTTGTTTTGCTTCTATTGTTACTCCCCAGCAGAGGAGGTAATTAAGGAAGTGTTTGTTTTAAGAGCAGCAGAGCAATTTCTGTAATTCTTTTTTTATCTGATTCTTGAAAACTCACTTGTGACCAGTATTGTGTTTATTAGTCTTTTATTACTTATTTTTCTTCAAAAGCAAGCATGATCACTAGAAATGGTGCCGATGACATCCAGGTACATTGCTTCCTTCTCAAGCAGCCTAATGTATGTGCAGTGTTAATGAAAAAGTATTAAGACAAAATGCATAAAATTGCTTTTTAGAGAGGTTTAATCTATATGTAAATGTACAGTTGAATACAAGATAGCAGTATCCTGAAGGGAAGATGGTGTTCACGCAGATCCGATCGTTATGTACGTACGCTTTCAGATGCTGCCTACTTTAACATTATATGGTTTCCTAAGGAGAATAATTGGGCTTTTTTAGTTTTACTTCCTTCTTGCTCTTTACTTCCTTCTCTCACTTGTCTCTTGCACTTCATTTTAGCCAACTAAGTCTGGTGGAATAAGTAGTATCAAGAAAATGGGAAGAAAGTTTAAGTTGGAAGCTGCTGGGTTTTGTGTGACACCTAGAAGGAGTGAATATAAGTCAGTAGTGGGTCAGCTCATTATTTATGAGGTTAAGACTTCCACTGGTGATTAATAAGGTTCTCCTGTTTGCATGCCATATTGCTTGGAACAGTATGGGAAGAACAAGTCAAAGACTGTGTTTGAACATGGAAGTTCTTCTGCCTGTGTCTTGGAACAAGTCAATGCACTGGCAGGTGCTTTATGTACTGGTTTCCGAATACTCAGTTCAGCAGTGTCACACTAGGAGACAGTAATGAAGGATAATAACTCATCTTGTTTTATCCATGAAGAAAGGGAATTCTTCTGCATGGATTTGCTGTTAGCAAAGTGTCTTTCTCTCCTGCCTGGGCCAGAAAAGTTTTTGTGGGGCTTCACAAAGAAAGGAATGGAGGGAGTTTAAAGAAGTGTGAAGGACAAGGCAGTGATGACACTTTTAATTTTCTGAGGTTTGAAGGGACCTTTTTTCCCAACCAGAATTCCATTAAGCTTTCTTAGCATTAAACTGCAAGTATTTGAAGCTGCTGCACTCTGGAAGAGGAATCTTGTGCTTACAACACTCCAGCTTTGATCCTGCGCAGCTGTAAAGCTCCAGTTCAGCAAAATACTTGCATGTGGTTGATTTAAAATACATGAATGCCAATAGTGATGGAATGGTCAACACCAGCATGAAGTCTACTTTGCTTCATAGTTTAGCTAGTCTGTAACAGATGAGTCTGGTGTGTTTTCAGCCTAGTGTGTCTGTTTCTACACACCCCTACCTTGGAAATGCAGTCCTGGCAGTAGGTAGGATTTAAGCACATGCTTAATTTAGGAAGAGCAGGGGAATGCAGCAAATACTTGGTTTATATGCAGTTTATCTTCTGGTGGCCTAAATAACTTCTTACATCCTTCTCACATTCGTTCTCACATGAATTGAACATCATTCAAATTCTTAGGCTGTTTAAATATTTCCCTCCCCCACCCCTACCCCTGCCTCCCCCAAGCCCTAAGAGTTTTTCTGGAAACACTGTGTTGTTTCTTTCATGAAGCTATTATACTGTGCCTTTCAGATTTTCCTTTTTTTTAGCATGAATAATGGCTGAGGTCATCTTTCTTCATCTTTTATTGATTTAGGACTTTTTTTGTGTGTCTTGTGTATGAAAGTCTACGTGTGGTTATTTTCCAGATTGGTGTAAATAATGGAATCTGAGCTGGTTGTCTCAATGTTGAGAACTCGTGTCATTTGAAGCAGATACAGTCTTGATCCTGATCCCGTCCATGAATGGAGCAAACAACAGCTTTGTCATTTACCTCAGGTTGTACAGGACCATGACCAATTGTAAAGTCTGAATTAGGAAACCTAAATGTTATATAATTAACTCTCCACAGAACAACATATCTCACTGATCTTTCTTGGTTTTTTATGATCTTCGGTACCATTAAGCTTTTTCTAAGGGAAATAGTAGATCTGCCGTTGCGTTCTTTGCTTGTATTCCCGAGTGCTGAAATTTTCATAGGAGAATAGGTATTTTTTTCTTTGATATATCTGTTGTCAAGACTATCACTGATGATGCAGCATGGCTACTGCCTGACGTGTAAAGAGATTCTGCTGTCTTAGCATCAATAGCAACTGTAGGCCCTTGCAGCCTGATTTCCTGTATTACACAGGTCACAGAATTTGGTGAGGGTCACAGGAGGACCCCATAAGAGCTCTATGTAGACAGATGCAAAATACCAAGGGGAGAAATTATCATCAAGACTATTAGTCAACAGCGTGTGGAGATCACACTGTTGTTCCAATCATTTAACGCATGGTTTTAGCACCAAGTCTGTAGCTCCAATGATGGTAAACCTCTAGGAAACACGATGGGTGGGGATTCTGCCTCTCAGGGGTTTGGAACCCTCTTTATTAGTCCCAAGAACCTGGCCCATATTAAACAAGATGGGAAAATGTGAAGTGCTGTCATTATTGCGTCTAGGTTTGTGGCATTTACTCACCATGTCTCGCACGCGTGTTCATGTGTGAAACAAGTTTTAATTCCTGTGATCACAGGACAACAATTTGTTAAACATTTCCGCTGCTGAGATTCATTTTCACTGTGCTGATCAAAGAGTCATTGAGCACTGGAAGTTCATATTGGCTGTGATTCTGTCTGACGTATTTTGCACTATGCCATGTCTAACCCTTTGTGATGATTAAACTTTCATTTGCAGAGGGTGCTGGGCTGCCTGACAGTTTTACATCATAAAGAATTTGATTCAGTGCAAATTAGGATTCCGTACGCTCCTCTGTGGGGGATTTTCCCTGCTAATGACATATGTAAATAGCACTCATTCATTCTAATATTAAGGGGAAAGGTACAGAGGCATGCAGATCTCCTAATGAATCTGTGTTATACCTCAGATGAAAGGAAAACAATGTGGTTTTCAGATGTTAATTTCGTTATCTGTGCACACTGTGTTCCCCTCTACTCCCTCAAAGTTGCCAAACACAAAATCAGATTTATAGAGCCTTTATAATCACAAAGACGGTTTGTCAGAGGGGTATCCATGCATACACACTTCCTGTAACATTATGGGATCCCTTCCTTCCATGAAGAAGAAATACAGCCACGTTATTCAAAAGTGAAGAGCACTTAGCTGATAGGGTTTGGCCCCTCTGGACCCAGCTGTTGTCCCTGGCAGCAGGCTGGGCTATGCTTTGGTTTAGACAAGGTGTCTCGTGGCCTGGCCAGCTTCAGATCAGGTACTGTTCTTGTCACAACTTAATAATGTTTCTGTCATAATCAGCAACAAAAGTATTTTGGCTTTACTGGGAAAAAATAAGCTTGAATTCTCCTAATTTTTCTCTATTCCTCACTGGCTCTGCTGATCCTGTGATTCAGTAAAAGGAGGACACTTGTGACTCTTAACCTTTCTTTATTTCACATGAAAAAAGTTGCCTTGTGATCTTTGTAGTTTTCTTCTTGTGTGTTGGAGAAAAGCAATAAATTCACTCCGAAAGAAATATTTCTCTTCCTATCTATTTTAAACAAGATATAACTGTGTGCATTTGAAATAAAACCAAACAAACCAGCTCTTTAATACAGTATAATGTGGATAGGCAGAGTAGCTAGGAATGGTATTTCTTCTTTTTTGCTGTGAGGAATGAGCGGTGTTCCTTCCATTTTATCTTGAGCTAAATGCGATGCATACATCGTCTATAAATGGGTCAGGCAGTCACTGAAGTGAACAGTTGGCCACATTTGTGCTAACTCCAGTCTTTTTGGTTTTTGCCAGAGGAAAAAGAATTCTAATTTCTATCAGTCTAAATTGTGCTGGGCAGCATTATCAGCTGGAAAGACCCCTCTGATTTGACAGGCCCCACTGTATGATGATTAATTACTACTCAGCTTCATTGGACTTTTCTAATTTCCTTTTGCCACTAGCTGTAGGCAACAAGCGATAAGTACTGCTCTTATTATTTTGTGCAAAGGAAAATGTCTATTACTGCTCTGTCCTACAAGTAATCAGAATAAAAAGACAGCTGATTGGAAAACCTGTGAGGATCATTCTGTCTTTATTTATCCTACCCTCGCTTTATTCCTCAGCTGCTTCTACACAGAAGTTGTTTTACACAGTTGCCTGTCAAAATAAGAAGATAAAATCATAAGCTCTATCAAAGTAGGTGACATTTTGAAATTTGTATAATGATTTCTTAGGAATTAATCCTCAATCTCCAAATAAATCCTCCTCAAAATGCTAATATGACTAGGAATCTTATACCACAGAATGTAAAACAATTCTTAATCTTCCTTTTCTAGTTTGCCATAAATTTATTACATTAGAAGGCTGCCTTGTTGAGAAAAATTATAGCATTATCGCCAAATGCAAGAAGAGTAAGTACTTTACGTGACACATTATTATTGTCATGGTTTCCTGAGACACTGAGTGCTCTAAAGGGTATCAAGCCCGTGCAGTACTAAGAACTTGTCAAGGACTTCGCTGTTAGAGATAAACATCGAAGCGTGCAACTTTTATGTCTTTGTTTCTAATGAATTTTCTCAAATCCTTAGGCAGTTTCAAGTGAATAAATTCTATCAGCATCATCTGAATTGCTTCTGTGTCCTGCACATTTAAAAGATGCCACAGAATTTACTTTCAGAGTGTGGATATGAACTACCGCTAACACCAAGGGATGTCCTTGCAGTGCATGGGAGTGCTGTGCCAGGACATGCAGCATCCTTGTAGTAAAGTTGTGTGCTTTCCTGATGGAAAGATGAGGCTTCTTCGCTGGGCTGGCTGCATACTACTGTAGCTTCAGTTTTAAAGCTGACTCCATCACATCTGATAGGTGGATGTCCTCATCTGCAGATCTATTTTCTGAATGTTTCGATGCTTTGAGATCTAGAAATAAATGGAACTTATGGGCATCCTGTGGTGGATTAGAAGGGGGCGGTTAGCAGCTCAAGAGAAGTTCTCCTCCCTATTTACTCTGCCTTGGTGAGACCACATCTGGAATATTGTGTCCAGTTCTGGGCCTCTCAGTTCCAGAAGGACACAGAACTGCTGGAGAGAGACAAGCACAGAGCCACAAAGATGATGAAGGAAGTGGAACACCTTCCTAATGAGGAGAGGCTGAGGGAGCTGTGTCTCTTTAGCTTGGAGCAACAAACACTGAGGGGTGACCTCATTAATGTTTACAAATATGTGAAGGATGGGTGTTAGAAGGATGGAGCCAAGCTCTTCTCAATGTCATCTAGTGATAGGACAATGGGCAACAGGTGTGAGCTGGAACATAGGAGGTTCCACATCAATATGAGAAGGAACTTCTTCACAGTGAGGCTGACAGAGCACCGGAAGGGGCTGCCCACGGAGGTTGTGGAGTCTCCTTCTCTGGAGGATTTATAACCTGCCTGGACATGTTTCTGTGCAACTTGGTCTACGTGATCCTGTTGTGGTATGTTGGAGTGGATGATCTTTCAAGGTGCCTTCCGATCCATGATGTTCTGTGAGTTTGTGATGTTCTGTGACCTAAGTTGTACTTGGAAGCACTTTGGAAAAGGCACTTTCCTAAACTCCTTCAGATGCTTCTGAATGCTACCTTGTTTTTTTTCTACCTGGAGGCTGTTGTGGAAGGATAGAATGTTGACATTCAAGAGATGTCACTTGAGAAGTATTCCAGGAATTGCATTGATCTCATTTTTATGAAAGTTGTTGTTCTGGTCGATTCAGAAATGTTCCTTCTGATCAGGTCCTTCCTGCTCTTTCAATAGGCAGTTCAGACCAGGTATTTATGTGATTTTGATCACATTTGCACAGCTACAACAGCCAGGCTGTGTATGTGAAGCTGCAGTTCTTCAGTGAGTTGTTGGTCCTGTTTTAAAAATAAAATGGAAGATGTTAGCAAGATCCCCCTCCTAGAAAAATAGAAAATAAATAGAAAGACCCCATAGAAACTCTTTGTCTTAAGGCCTGAAATAGTGGGGACGGTTCCAGTCTTGAAATATCTGTCATGGGGAGCTGCCAGCCCTTATCAGCCAATTCTTTCTGAGGATGTAAATATGAATGGTCTTTGTGTGGAAGAAGTGCACTGAGAGGCAGAAGGGGTATTTGCATGCAACTTTCACTTCTGCTACTGAACCCAAGAGCCTGATTAGTATCTGCATTCCGTTCCTCAAATAAACAGAAAAACAAATACCTCAAAGATCTCCTGGGACACCTCTTCCCTTGTCCAAAGCTTTATTGGTCTTCTTCCTTAGGCATCTGCAGAGCAAGATTCAGAAGAGCCTATAGGTGCCATGTAGGACATGTTATCCATGGGCACAGCAGGAAGGGGCAGTCACAGAAGGAAGGGATGGGAATCGAGTCCATCTGGACAGAAAAGCTGGGAGGTGATTTCGAGTTGGCTTTACACTGATCAGAGCATGTAAAGCTGAAAAGGAGCCATTTTGGCCAGCAGATGGTCTGCACATCCTTAATTCACACAGAATCATAGAATCATTTAGGATGGAAAAGAGATTTAAGATCACTGATCTTAAATCCAACCATTCATCTACTTTACCAAGCCCACCACTAAACCGTGTCCTTAATCTCCATGTCTACATGACTTTTAAATTTATGCATCATGTGATGTACAGTGTTGCACAGAGTTATTTTCTTCCCTGCTGTAATTAATTTTATGTTTGCTTTGTGGCCAACAAAAGTAAATACATTGGCAATGTAAGGGCAACATCGCTGCCAGTGCTCTTTTGCTCGACACAAACACAGCGCAGTTGTTCACAATAAGGCGCTAGTTATGCTGTTAAAAGACTGGTAGCATCACTTGAATAGCTAAAGACTTCATGCAGTTAATCTAAACCCTACTGGACTATATTCTTTCCTCCCACTTTATTCCCTTCAGAATCTCATGGTTATTGTTCTCATGATTTAGGGAACAACGATGTGAATGTTTCACTTGAAGCACATTGTAGTTCAGGACTCTGTTAGAGTGAAAAGTACCTTGTGAGTATTTCTATTGAAAGCACCTGTTAATTGTAGCCTTATTGATCAAGACTCAGAGGTTAATGAGCACCTCAACAGGTCCTTTGAAGGGCTCTCAGGCTGCTAGTGTTTCTAGTGGAAGTACTTCATAGTCTACCATTTTGCAGTACAGAGTCTGGTGAATGTAATGATGGTGTCCTGTGCCATCATTATCAGTTGCATAGGGTGGTACATTCAGAGTGTGTTCATTCATGTAAAACAGTAATAACTAGTCTGCAGAGATCAGGATGACTGAGGTACTGAGGGGTGTTAATGAACTTAACTTGAGGTTACCAACTACTATTAAGAAAATGAGCTGCTTTTAGCAAAGACACACTGTTTTGTGTACTCTTGACAGACACTCTTTCTTCTGTGCTTGTGGATGAGTCAATGCACAGTGTTGTCTTAGTGTATGGAAGAGTTTTTAAGGTATCACAAAGCAACACCCAGCACAGTGATAGCAAGACAGGCAAAAATTCCTGTATCCCTTTGGCAAAGGGGTCTATTCCAAGTGCTGACAGATCACACAGGGATGAGGTGGTAAGTGCAAAGCTGTTTCTTCCACTTAACATGAGTCTGCACCTGCACTAAAGGGAATGAGCTGCTGGGGAGTGTTGTGGCTTCCTGAAGCACAAGGACTTTTGATTCACCTGCTGAAACACTGGTCTTGGCACCACCAGTACCTGCCAGTGCTGCTGCTGAAACATCCTCTTTAGGCTCAGTGAGTTCACAGCACCCAAGATCAAACAGTGAATAAGTCTATATCAGAAATACAAGAAAGAAGGTAGGGTCTATTCCTGGTGACACCTTCCAGGCTGCTTTGCTATACTATAAATAAATAAATATTTGAATAGGTTGAAAAATGTGCTCCTTTGCTGCATTCAAAAGCTCTTTCTAGGGTGCTCTTTCTGCTTTTCTACACAAACCTTAGTTTCATGTTGATTAGTGTTTATTGTTGCTGTAAGATAGTCTGTGTTGTAGTTTGTCTTATCAATGCAAAGCAATAAAAAGCATCCTCAAGTTAACTCCTCTTTAGGGAAAGAAAATGAAAACAAGTCCTCTGAGTAAGTGTTGGATGAAAAGGAATTACAATTATTATTATTTATTTGAATCACAGAACAGTTATGTTGGAAGAGAGCTCAGAGATAACCTAGTTGCAATGCACTGCCACGGGCAGGGACACCTTCTGCTGGATCAAGTTGTTCATAGCCCCATCCAACTTGGCCTTGAACAGTTCCAGGGAAGAGGGGGATCCGGAACCTCCCTGGGCAATGTGCTCCAGTGCCTCAGCACCCTCACAGGGAGGAATTTCTTCCCAAGAGCTAAAAGTAAATGAAATAAATGATTTTTGAAATGCAGACTAATTCAGTAGAAGCTATGTGATATTTTTTGGTCATGTGCGGGCCCAGATAATTGTAGTGTAGAGTTTATTCATTTACTTTGCACTAATTTATGAAGCGAAATATATAATTGTTCAACTGCTTTGTTCTTTTTCTAATAAAAGGTAGGAGCTTTCGAGTGTTATTAGACCGAGATAAGCTAGGCTTCTGTACAGCACAATTTTGTATGTCTGAACTAGCAAAAGCCTTTGAAGTCCTATGAATCTTTCTGCTTGTTAATTCTTCCATTTGTTTGATTTTTGGTACAAAGAAAATGAAAGAATATGATGAGATTATGGCATTTTAAGTCAATATTTATTAAAAAATCAATCTCGATGAAAATCTGGCCATCCCTCTAATTAGATGAGGCAACTTGAGGTTGATTTTTAATTGCAAAAGTAATTACATGGAGCAGATAGCCAGTGACATTTGATTATCTAGGTGATTGATTAAAAAGCCTAGCTCACAGAGCAGATTGTCAGCCAGGGGAATCGAGACAAAAGAGCAAATTAAAAAAGTTGTCCTGTTAGTAATCACAAAATTTGAGGATGAAATTACAAAGCTAAACACCTCCAATCCACATCGTCTTCATCACTCAAATGTCTGCAGCATGCCTGAGCTCAAAAAAGGGTGGCGATAAAGAAACGGATTACTTTTAAAGGAGAGAAGTATCAGGGAAATACAAAAATGAGAGAGCGAAAGCACTGATGAGAACAGGGACTTCAACCACAAACACAAAGAAATAAACATTTCTCTTAATTGTAAGAGAGACCGTTCTCCCTGTGCTCTTACGGAAGCCTATTAAAACCAAGCAGGGTTAGTTAAATTAAATCAAACATGTTGGGCAACAAAATGTCTTTTTAGTGAGAAATCCTGACGATTTAAGAATAAAGTCTGGATTATTCCTTCCTTCTGCATTATACGTAGTTTACAGTGATTGTTCATTTAATTTTCCAATCCTTTGGATTTATTTAAAGTCATTTTAACTTATTGGAATCTGTGACTGGAATGGGGACTGCTGATGCCTTTCAGTAAAGGATGTTATAAAATGTGAAGTTCATACACGCAAAACTGTGTGAATAAAGTAGGAAAGAGAAGCAGAGTTCTGTTTGGTTATAGCATCCCATTTTATTTTTGGTTTTATGACTCTTTCCTCTTTGGGCTCTGCTATTCTTTTAAGTCAGTTCAATGAGCTGGTGAGCTGCAAATCCTAAATTGTGAAACAGATCATTGCAACGGAAGGTTCTGATGTGCCTGGCTTGATGTACAGGGTGCTTCCCTTTACTCTTGAGCCTTCGGGTCAAGTCCAGCAAGTGCTATTTTATTTTATTTTATTTTATTTTATTTTATTTTATTATTGCATTTTCTTTATTATTATACCTTGACAGAGTACTGTTGTGTTTTATCTGAATTATCTGATTGTTTTGGCCAAATAGTCAGTGGTGAGGGGTGAGACTGAGCAACGCTTGTTCTAAAGATTAATTAAAATCAAACCGAGAAATATACACACATAATATTATAATCTGTTTTATTAGAATAAAACAACCCAGCAAACAACAAGGCAGTGAAATTGCAGTTAGCATCATACTCAGGGTCAATTCATGTAGAGCCCACAATCCTTTTAGAATCCTTCAGCACTCAAGTGCAGCTACTACTAAGCAAGTGGTGGATTTACTATGGTGGGTATCAGCATAAGGCCCTTCCTCTGCTGTCTAGCAGTCCTTCAGTGCCATCTTTGTGATCCACTTACTAGTTTACTGGGAACATGGTTTTGTTCCCCGGTGGTGTCATTGACAAGAAGAAATGCTTAGTGGACTGCTGGACTTGTTAAATGCCAGCCCTGTATTGGTCTGTCATGGTGCTCTATCACTTGTTACCCACCAAAACATAATCTGACAAAGAAAAATGTTGAAATATTTACAGATTCTGGTAGTTTCAAAGGATTCTGTGAACAATCTCAAGGTAAAGTCATAGAATAAGCTCAGTTTTGGTCTGTTACAGATCTGTGAAGTCTATTACTGACACTCTATTTAGGGTGTTTTTGGTTTACTTATCATATTAGAGACAACGTCTTTGTGTGCAACCTAAACCTTCTTTACGTGATTGTATCTAGAACCATCTCATTTTCCAACATGGACTCCACTTCTCAGAGATGGACCCTTGCATTGTATGGCCGTGGAACCCTCATCTCGTTTTTCCTAGATAGCAGCTTTGCGTGACCTAATGTCTGTGATTTTTCTGACCAGTTTTCAATCCTTCTCAGCCCGAGTAGTTCTACTTTTGCCTGCATTAAACAAGAAATTTAGATGTTGGTAATTAACTGGAGTTCCCCCTGCTGCCAGCCCAAGTTCAGTTCCAAAAAGCCCTGTGTATTGCTACTTCTGCATTTGTTAACAATGTCCAGACAACAGGTCTGCAATTAGATTCCCATCTGTTAGGCTGAGCATTTAGCATAGCCAATGGATGCAAATGAACCTGCTTCCCTCAGTGGAGTGGATCCCTAACTAGCAGCATTATATTTGAAAAGAAATTTAGCAGCAAGTGACAGGGAAGAGAATGAGGCTTTTAATCACACAGCAGCTCAAAAAGGTTTAAATGAAAACAACCAAATAGTGTTGCTACACGTGGTAGTTCCTCTAACAAACAGGAATGTTCATTTAAATATCCTACTGCTCCTTCAGCGTCTTGAATGCTGTGTTAGATTGAAAAGAAAACTGCTAAGTGTGAGGTAGAGTTCTTAAAGCATGGAGTCAGGCTGCACAATTAAATAAACGTTAGGCTTGTAGACCAATTCTTGTTCGAGACTCTTCAAGGGATGTTTCCAAATATTAGATCTTTTTACAGGATAAAATGGCAAAGGCAGCTGCATTTTTAGAAATTCTCATGGTTAATCTCAAACTGCAATTCTGTATCAGTTCTAACAGCGTTATAATAAGGGATAATCCTACCAAGTCCATAGGCTGTGTGTTGGAGGATTAGCTAAAGCTTGCATATTTAAATGTTTCATTTTCTACTGGAATGTCTGTAAAGTAGACAGTAAAACCCACTTAAACTAATACCTGTTGAAGTGCTAGAACAGTAAGGAAATAACCTCACGCAAATTCAGATTTTCTTTAAGTATTCATTGTATTATTCTTTTACCAATCAAAACCTTAATAGTACATACAGTAGATGAACATAGGGTTAAAAAGCCTTTCTTTATGTATTCAAAATATCATTCTGGGGTTAAATGAGTTTATATCAATTTATTTAAATGCTTTGTATAGCTTAGAACATTATATAAAGTGTTCAAATTTACATAGCTTGGTTTTCTTGTGGCTTCTTTCCCCTTCTTGGGTAGTGATAACAAACATTTCAAATTGCATTGGGACTTTTTTCAGCAAGAACTTTGTCATAGCTGATAGGAGATCTGAGCTGCACTCCATGCTTCTTACCAGAGCAAACACTAAGGTGACAGAGAGAATCTCACAGATACCAAAACAACTAAGTTAAAATAAAAAGTTTCTAAGGTAACCATCAACATATTCTTTCTGTGTTTGGGATTTCATTGTTCTGCCTGCCAGATAGAACCATTAAGGTTGGAAAAGACCTTCAAGATCATCAAGTTTGACCATCAACCCAACATCACCGTGCCCACTAAAACATGTTCCCGAGTTGCAAATTTACTCAGTTTTTGAACCCTTCCTAGGATGGTGACCCCACCACCTCCCTGGGCAGCCTGTTCCAACCCCTGACCACTATTTCTGTGAAGAAGTTTTTCCTGATGTCCAGTCTAAACCTCAACTGGCACAACCTGAGGCCATTTTCTCTTCTCCTATTGCTAGTGACTTGTAAAGACGTAGTTTCTGCCCCCAATATCTTTACATCCAAAGGGCAAGGGTTCAAGAGCACCAGCCTGGCAGAGTGGAAGTATGGAGCAGTGCACCAGCCACCAACTGCACCCGTAAAGCACATTCTTGCTTCATAGAGCAACTTGGGTTTCCCAGTGTATGGAAGAGTTACGAGTGCTCAGAACATCCTGCTGGTTCACAGGGAGAGCTTTCCGCTACCAGGCGAGTCTGGTAAGGCATTGTCATGGTTTAATGTTGTGGATGTGGCACTGTTTCGGTGAGGAGGCTGTGCTGGGTTCACTGTGAGCAGTGTCAGCAGTGTTGCACTGCTCTCCCTGCTTCAGCAAAGCACTGTATATAGCTGTGTGCCTGGGGCAAGATGGAAGCATGCCTGTTGGAAGGATGCACCCTGCTTTGCAGAACCAAGTCTGACTTGTGCATTGAATAAAAGTAAATGGACTCAGATTTTTTTGGGGGCCCTTCAAGAAAAATTGCATCTATTTGTTTTGACCCAGCTAGCAGCACAGGCTTGCTCAGGGTGTGATGTGTGCTGCTCGTTACCGTGACAAAAGTGCAGATCTTTGCCTGTGTGGGATTTGACTTTTCAGGGCCTGACAGAAGATATGTGGGATCAGAATTCCCTGCCAGGCAAGCTGTTGGTCCTAGCATGCTGCAGAGAGGGTGGGAGCTTGTGATTGCCTGGTTTGTAGCCTGCTAATCTTCCAGATTAGTCTAGGCTTTCTCCCCTGGGGGCTAGAAGACCATCAGCAGAAAGCAACAGCAATCCGTTGCTCTTTCAGTGACAATAAAGAGATAGTGACAGCAGCTGGAAACCTTGTGGCAGTGCTGTAGAGATCCTGGAGAGTGTGTGGGTCTGGTGCTTTAGTCAGTCACATTTTCCTTGCTGCTTCTCAGTAGAAAATTATTCATGTACACAAGTGATGGAGAGACTGTCTATGGGAAGGAGGGACTGCAGGAGCACACAGGTGCACAAAGAGGTTCTTCCAGCAGGAAAACTTTGGTCTGCTGCTTCCATACTTGGCTGATGCTGTTATTATACTATCAGTGTCTCCAAGCAGTAAGCTGGGGACATGTTCTAGTTGTTGTGCTTTACTGTCTTAGGTTTTATGGTCCTGCTCGAGCAGGGAGGTTGTACTCGAGGACCCCTGGAGGTCCCTTCCAACCCCTAATTATGCGTGTATCTGTGTACAGCAAGCACTGGGTTAGGTAGTCACATGTAACACAGGGTAGCTCTGATGGCTTGCAGGAGTATCCTGAGCTTATGTGCTCAGTTGGCTGACAGAGGAGAGGCACAAGCACTGGTGGCTTCTGTTGTTAGAGGGTGCAAAGGACTAGTGGCAGGAGTGAAGTCTTTGCTACTGCTGGTAGTGGCTGTAGTCCATGAGAGCCAGCAAGTCCATCCTTTAGCCCACTTGCTGCCCGTTTAGCCAGTGGTGTGGTGTGTGGGCATGGCACAGACTCCTTTAGGCTAAGAGTGGGATCCTCTCCACACCTAATCTTGCAGATGATATGTTGCCTTTTCTGCCTTCTAAATCAGAAGCCTCACCTCCACACCACACTGAACGTTGTACTTTGCCCAGTTCCCTTTCACCACATCACTTTCTTTGGTTTAAAGATTAGTCTCGTGCAATAGCCTCTTCCACCAAGACCAGATGTGTGTTTATGACTGGGACTCAGGGTTTTGATTAGGTTTTTTAGGGAGTTCTTGTTGTGATGTGGTTACTCCTGGGAGTTTGAATGAGCATGCTTTTGCTCTGAGCCTCCTTAGACTGCATACCATGTGCAGGCCCACGCAAAAGCTCACCTCATCGTCTCTGCAGTGGCTGGATTCTTCTGGGGACAGCACACTAAGACTGACAATTAGCTGCTTACTCTGCACATGTTCTCCAGTAGTGTTTTCTTACCACACATGACCACTAGTTTTGCATTCTTGACTTCTTATTTTTCAGTTCTTCTGCTTCCACAGAATTTTATTCAGTATTTTTGTATTGCTTAATTATTTCTTTTTTATTAATGTCCAGGCTTTACCCCTTTTTAATAATGAGCACTTTGAGTTTTGCAGTGCAGTGCCCACCAGCTAGCTCTTTCCTTATTTGACTTGCGTTATTATTACCTGGACATAGGCCTAATAACAGGAGCACAGCTTCAATGTCCTGCATTCAAGAGAGGAAATTAACCTAATAATTGTTTCTTAAATGCATTTTTTCATTACACAACTCATGGGGGTGAGGGGCAGAGGTCACTGAACTTGCACAGTGATCACATTGTCATCAGCACAGAAAACCATTATCTCAGTAGGTTACGGCTAATCCCACTGACAGACCTTTATCTGGCCTAATTTTTAATATACAAAAAAAAAATATTGATGAAGTAACAAAAGCTGGTCAAAAGAACCCACTTTAGTCAGCACCACTACTTAGTACGTAGTAAGTGTAGGCAATCTTTGCTCCATTCCCACTGGCAAGATACATGTCAGCCTTTGGCTTTGTATGTTCCCACTGCCCTCCTACAGCTGTCTGCCTGCTGGAAAGCATGAACTGAGCTTCTCTGTTAACATGTTTGCTTTCCTCTCTGAGCATGAAATGCCAACATTTTGGAGACTGTTGAGTGTTGTGGAGGCAGAGATCATGGGGTTACACCTCCCAAGAGCTTGAAAGCAAAACTTCCGTTCAGAACGGGCCATGTAGTGTCACCCTACCAATTTTCAGTCTCAAACACAGCTTCAAAGTTGTTGAAGCTGTGTTGGATCAACGATTTTGGTTTTGTAGGAGCTTCTCCTCCAACATCCATTCTTTCTTTTCAGAGATGAGGGGGCTGATGGGAGAGTTTGACTCTTTCTACTCTCTGTGGCCCTACTTCAGAGGTCCAGGGAACCTGAGACAAGATAAAATGCTGGTACATTTTGGTCTTTGGTATCAAAGGTCTTCTGTGATCCTTGTCCTGCAGGTCCTTCAGCTGTCCTGCACACGGCATGCTCTACCTATATAATAATCACTATAATTATTCTCCTTGTGTAGTGCAAAATGAACTGATTGTTGTAAAAGAAGAGTTAGGCTGGGAAATGAGACAGATGTAACCATAGACGGCATCTAGTGAGAGGACTTCATGTGTGGCTCTGATGGCACAGGAGCCTTAGGAAACATTCTGGTTTCAGGTCTGAATGAAAAAGAGAAAACCTTAAAAAAAAAAGCCCTACATGTTTTCAGCTTTCTGTTATTACTTGCCTTTTGATAGCCCATGTCTTGTTGACAAAGAGGATGAGAGTTCCTACCCATACTAATAGCTTATTGTCGCTAAACTGTTACTGTAGTGTACGTCTCTTTCACATTCTCCATCACACAGGGTACCAATATTTGAGCACCTGCGGAAGTACCCACAGTACCAGCTTCCTTCAGACCTTTTGTGCATTAAGCTTTGCCTGCTGGCACAATCCCTCTCCCCAGCCCCGCTCCACACTGGCTACACTGGTCCGTGGCTGCAACATTAGACAACAGTTTTGATTAACTGTAATAGCAGCATTGCAGAGGTGGCCAATTTAAGCCCAAGTCCTGCACAGCCCTGCATTTCACTTCTGATTCATACTGACGAGCGCCGCTTACCCCATGAACTGTGAGCTGTTGCTATGGGCAGAGCAGCTGCGGTTTGCTTTCAAGTTGCAGGATCCAAAGGCAGCAGTAATTGTTTTTGAAATGTTTATTATTATTAAATAACTGCATTGCATACACTGAGATGCACGATCGGTCCTGCTCTGGTTTGCTTCCCTGCTCGCTGCCAGGCTGAAGTGCAGGAGCAACGTGCATGTGTGTGTGTTGGATCACTCCTAAGCCATATCTCAGATTTCCTTTCTGTGGGGAGATGGTGCCACCTCTGCCATTTCCTCAGAAATGTTTAGTCCATAATTAGTCAGGATTTCCAGCTCTCAGTGCTAAGTGGTAGAGACAGGATGAACAAGGAACCAAACAAAGTGACTAGATTTGATTGAAGCCAACATAAAAGGGCAGAATTACGTTGCTCTTATATCATGACAGATTCTAGCCCAGCCAAATTCAGCCCTTCGTGTGTTTATTGGCATAGAGAATCAAAGACTGTTTGAAAAGATGCACTTACAAAGTAAGGCACTTTACCAACTGTCAGGAACCACTTTGAAACACATCCTCACCTCGAGATACTATTTACCTTGAGGATGTACACCGTATATGCTCTCTTCAGCTTCAAGGCCCCAGGCTCGGCAGCAGCAGTTGCTGTGTCTTCCAGAAAGCCCTTGTAAATGATCACATGTGTCCCTCACAGCACCAAGCACTTTGCTCAGCAGGCAAACACAATGCAGCAGCATTATTAAATTTCCATGAAGTTTACCAAATTTGCAGGATCAGTAGGGTGGACTCAACAGGGGAGCTCTCCTCTTGCCTACAGCACCTTTAAAGCAGCTGATGGTGCTGCTGATACTTTGCATTCTGCAGTTACTCTACCGCTGTAGCCATCTACTTAATCTCCACAGCAAAGATTAGTTTATTCGATTAAGTCTGTTCCCTATAGACCATCCCCACAGCTCCTTGGAAGGCATCAAGACTGTGTGTCTCCAACCTTTTACCAGCTAAAAAGATTCAATAAA
The DNA here is from genome assembly GCA_028565055.1 of Phoeniculus purpureus. Lineage (NCBI taxonomy): Eukaryota > Metazoa > Chordata > Aves > Bucerotiformes > Phoeniculidae > Phoeniculus > Phoeniculus purpureus. The sequence goes on from JAOXOE010000720.1 coordinate 6,195,971, forward strand.
GTAATCTTTTCCCCCTCCTTTTATATGATTGGAAAATAAATTGAAAATGAATTTCAGTTATTGCTTGTGTTTTAAATATGAGATAAAGGTCAGCCCCTCTAGCTATCTCCATAGATGGAGATTAACATGAGCATGTTCCATTATAAAATCATATAGCAGTTTTGTGAATCTGTCAAGTCATCTACAAATATATAATTAGTCCATTAGATTTTGAAATCAATAAACAATGACTTTTCAGCCCTGTGCCTAGAAAGCCTTGCTGGAGAGTGCTTTAGGCACAGGAATCCAAATAGCAAAATGTTTGCACTGTATATATTAGGCTGTTCCCTGGGTCTGTTTAGATGTCAGAGGTTAATTGAAAATTAGGTGTACGTGTTCTTTTGTTGCTGTTGTTATCCCTATTTCTTTATTTTTTTAATAAATAAAGAAGCCCATTTTAAACTTGGAATTTTTAGTGAAAGCAGCGTGTGAAACGGGGGATGTTCCAAATCTGAACTTCCCATTTTTTCTTTCTAGAGTTGGATAAGGCGAGATAGTGACTGTGCCTGTTTGTAAGGCAACATCCACAGACATATTTATACAAGGCATGTGTTCACCGTTTGTCATCACTGTCACAGAACATGATTTCCCGGGTCAGAAAATTGACTTCAAAGCTTGACCCTGACTTGCCTGTTTGCTTATTCTGGTTCAAGATGTGATGTCAAAAGCTGTCCTATTAGTGGCACCTTTTCACATTTAGTTTGCTCAGGTTGATAATAATGATACTGGAAGGACCGCATTTTGATACTGAGAGAGATAGGGGGAAGGAGTGCTGCTGAAATGAATGGTGTTGACAGTAGGAGGTGAGATTGGGGAAAGATATATTAAAATGTGATATTACTTGAAGTGACAACGTTCCTTTGTTAAAGTGCCTGTGCATCCTAATGAAATTAATTGTATCGGTGTATGCTGATCCTCAGTTAAGTAAGGCTGGTTTTTTTTCTGTACACTTGCACTTGCAAATACACACTCTGGTGTGGTTTGAATGCAATTTTTTAAGTGGATTAATTAGAATACACTGATTAGAACGGATTGCATCTTCTTTTAATTGTTCATTTTAGCAGTGAATTTTGGTACGTAGAAATTAATTGCTTCTAAAGTCTATTTGCTTTAGAAATAGGCCAATATAATTTTATCTCAAAGTCTCCAGATCAGAACTGCTGTCATTCATCTCATGGTTCTGTTAGTGCGGAATTGTTACTGGTTGCTGGGTGTACATAAAGGTCTGTCAAAATCCAGGGATCTCGGTGAATAAAAAATGTTTAAATTAGGTTATTGAAACACTTAACAAGAAGACACTCATGGCAGGATAAATGTCAAATCAATAACGTAATGCTCACGATTGAGTATCCTGTGTTTGAACTAATGATTGCCTGATTATTGATCTACCTTACGACGCTAAAGTACAGAAGTGTTGTGATATTCATTAAAAAGAAAAAAAAAGAGCGAGGAAATCTCATGCAGCCTATGACATCCACATTGGTGATATTTTTCACAGCACACCGAAAGTATGGTGCAGTTGAATCCACTGGTGTCACTTGTTGCTTGTCAAGTTAAAACAGGCAGACTCTCAATTATAAAACACCCTCACAACAATCAGTCTATTTTTGGCTATATTTTTGCATTTCCACAGTGCATAGCTGGCACAGACCCTGGTGGAGTGCAAAGTAGCTGGTGTGTAAGGTCATGCACAGGGGGGAATCGTGACAACGAGCCTGGCTTAGGGCGCACGCTGCAGCAGTCCTTGAACCGCCATGTTGTACAGGCAGTTCCTTTTCAATGTACAACACTTCCTATTACTTTAATTCTCTGTGTTTGCCTGGTTTCATTGTATTACAGTGAATAGTGCTCACATTTACTCTAGTGGTTTTCTTCTTTCATCTCACTATTGTAGTCAGTGTCAAATTCCTGCTTCACTAAGATGAGACTAGTCCATTTTTCCCTAAGTGTGTGTGGGTACTCATCCTCTTGCACTGTCAGGCAGAGCAGGTTCTAGGTGCCTCCTTAGTCCTTCCTTAGGTGAGGTGCAATCTGGTTAAAGATGGTGCTGCTGTGGGGGACATTTGCAAGCTGCTAGGCGTCATAATCGTCATTTCAGTCTCATCAGTTAAGTTGTGTTGGTTTTTAGACTTTTACTTTTGTCTTGTCTTGCTGTTTGCAATGGGTGTGTTAGGGGTTTTTATTGGGACTGTTTTGTTGTTTGCTTTAAATAATTTCTTGCTGTGCCAATTACATGAAAAAAGCTTTATCTCTGTAAGTGCCAGAGGTATATGTTCCCAGGACCTCTGGTGTCTGTTCAATCAATCCAACAGTAAAATGAGTGGGATTCCTGGGAAGAGGAACAAGGGAGACCATCCAACAGGACACATCATAGTCCTGGTCTGCCCCAAATCTGGGCTGGTGCTCACTTAGCAACGGTCACTTTAATCCTGTGGCAAGTATTCTGATTTTCAAATGCTTATTGTACTCTATAGAATTTTAGTCCTAGAATTCAGCTAAAGAGCCCAATTTTAATGTTTTGATGTAGAGTAGCTGTTTCAGATTATAACCTGTGTGTCCAGCAGTAGGAGAAATAGCCCAGTTTTTGTCAAAATAGCCAATTTGGGAACATAGCTGTAACTCTGGGCAGTGTTTATGTATCCCTCTTCATTTATTTCCATGATCTGCAGAATCTGCACTTTCTGAGAGCATGCAATTTACACCATGCAAAGAAAATATGAAGGAGACCTATAGCAGCCCTAGAGATATAGTCAGATTCTCTCTGCTTTGCTTGAAGCTCAATTTCAATCCCACAAAAAAAAACAAGAAGCAAAACCTTTGGTGCATGAGTATGGATTGCAGAACTGCACCTAGTAGGCAAACGTCATCCGATTGACAGAATTAAATGTGACTACTGATCTATTTTTATTAAGGTAGCCTCTCGGCCCATGTGAAAATAATATGAAATCATTTAAATCAGCAATATGTTACCTAATTGATATTGTATCTTGCTTAGCCTCTGTGTGTGTCCAAATGTAAATGCAAAAAATTTGAGAGGCCCAGAGTGCTAACACTCTGCATCTATTGCATAAAAGCTTAGGTGAGACCAAACCACAGCCAGTTCTCTCAAAGCCATTCCTTAAAAAAGGAGTGAGTAGGAATGTTACTCAAACTGCTGTTTGAATACTCAGTCTCCATATTGTTTGTTCCACCCAGACTTTTTTAATGGAACAAAAGCTTCCAACCCTTTCCAATGAAGTCAGGTTGGGGGTGCAGTCAGAGAACCCTGTTAGGGGTGACACTCATACTTCAGCTGGAATTAGGGAATTTTGTCTTCAAGGAAAGTCACCTTGGCTTTAAAAACTAAACGGGTCCTGGATGATGTGCTAATCGTGTTGCATCTCTATGACTAAATGGTTGAGTAAGTTTGTAAGCACTCTTCTTATTTAAGTAGTTCACATAAAGTTCTTCCTTCCTTATTCTTTTTTTTCACTCCCCCTGAACAGAGTTGGTTGGTCAAGTTGATCTCTTGCTTGAAATTCAATCAAGGGCATTAAAGTGTAAACCAGTTGGAAAAACAAAGAGCTTAGGGAAATCATTTGCTTAAACAACAACAAACAAGCACTGGTAATCTTCTTACAGAAATTAATGAAGGGAAAACCCCCTCAGCTTGGGTGGATAATGATCCTCGGCTATCATGTAACAAGCCTAGAAGGTTTAGGGAGAAGGTGAAAATTAAGAAAGCTGGATTAAACTGAACTTGCAGAGGAACAAAAAGAAATTCAGGATAAAGATCAGTTCTTCCAATTTGAGATTTAAAAGTAGTTCTCAACTGGAAGAGCTTAATCCTTTATGCAAATATGGTTTAAAGTTAAGTTTTCCTCTCAGAATGTTTTTTGTTTCTACTGCATAGCTAATAAATGAATACTTAAAAATAATCCAGACACCTATCTTGTTAATTGTTGCTTTATGCAATGGAAGGTTTTCCATCAGGTAAAGCTATAAAGCTGGTAAATACACAAAAAGAAAAGTACCTTTATCTTCTCATGATTGTATTTAATGCTTATTATTTACTAATTAATCTCTTCAAATTATTTAACCACAAAATTGAGATCTCTTCACACTAGAGTCTACCCCAGAGGATATTCATAAGGGACTTCTGATAACTCAACAAAATTTAATTAGTTTTCTCAGTACCTACATGTTTATCTTTTAATAATGATAGGAGCTACTTTCACTTCCACTAAGAAACTAAACTTCCACTTCAGTCCTTTCTCTTTGAAAGAAATAAGCTACTATTATGTCCTGTCTATATTTAGTTAGAAATGTTAATAGCTGTTTCAGTAAAAGCTTTTATTATTCTGCCTCTGTATAACATGGTAAAATATAATTGTACCCTGCAGTAAATTCTCCCTCCCTCTTCCTTCCTACACACACACACACACACACACACAAAAAAAAAAGTCCTAAAGTTGTCTTCTCGTTTCTTCCCTATTCTTAAAGCTCATCACTGCTCAAGGATTTGTTTTGGTCAAAGGAAGCACATAAAGACAAAGTGATGGAAATGCATGGTTTGTAATTCTGCTAAGGACAGGTGGAACAGTTCTCACAGGAAAGGGTTACTAATTAAATGAAAAAGCAGTAATGGGGTTCTGAGCTCTGTCTCTAGGTAGACCTCGATGAAGACACTTGGCTGTCATCACTCAACCTATTATGGTTCAAGTTGTAGGTGGATGTTCATTTAGGCTCCAAGCCTGCCCCCACTCCAGTCTCCATTTCTGGGGCTATTTGCAGTGTGTGAGGCTAATCACACAGTAATCTGAGCATGCCTTTGCATTGCTTTTTCTAACCACACATAGTTCACCTGTGTCCAGAGGAATGGAGGTGTAGGAATACCAGGACATCAACCAGACATGTATGAAATGTGCTACACATGGTAGGAATCCTGCTGAAAAATACTATTTCATCTAGAGCGATGGGCAGTCAGGAGAGTGCTGGGGAAAATTGCCTTTAAAATCAGAGCTGTAATCATTACTTTAAAGGTTTGGACTGTGCTACCACCTTGCCATTAAGCCTGATGTCCTCCTTTCACAGAGTTTCTCCTGGCTCATTCGCAAATACATTTAAAGCGATAAGCAATATGAAGTCAATGAAGCTGGTGATACTTTAAAATTCTTACAGACCGATTGTTTTACATTTCAGTGTAGATTAGATCAGGCTGAGCAGAAGTCACTTCATATGAAACATCCTTGAGCGTGAAATCTATTGATTTAATTTTGTAGGCTCATCTAGAATTTAAGTGAGAAAACTGGAAAAAGAAATCCTTCACATTTACTTCATTGAATGTCTGTTCGTGGTTTGTCAATAATTCCCTGCGTAAACAGACAGGGAATGGCACACATTCTGAACGCCTGAGTAGCTGTCTAAAATATTCCACTTAAATCTGTTTATTTCTGTTCTTTCTAAAAGAACCTCCAAGGATATCAGAAAAAAATTTAAATATCATTTGGAATAATCATCATATCAGTGTTTACAAACTTTTTGAAATGAAAGCCCCGACTTACACTTTGCCTTCAGATCTTTCTTATGTAGGAAAAGAAATAGGCCTTCAGCACTGCATTTTAAGAAGCTGTTTCACTTTCAGCCGTGTTCATATAGAAACAGAGTCACACTAAACCAAGTTTCTTTCAGCCAGCATGTTTACAGTCCTCATCTCTATCAATAACCTTGAGTGATTCCAAATCAATAACATATTTACTCTCAGGATATTCCTACCCAGTAGGGCAGTGCACTTGTCCTTGTTTGACTGTCAGGGAACTGGGCTGTGGAGTCATTCAAGTCCTGATCCTCAAAGACATTTAGATGCTGAATACATCTGTTAGGAAAATGTGTAAGTCTTGCTTGTTTTCACTGGGAGTCAGCAGCACGAAATAAGTATCGTTCCTAAACACATTTGAGTATCCTGACCTCAATGGTCAAGAAATTCTTCTGGAACAGGAATTTGAATCAGGTTGGAAAATCTTGGCTTGATACTCTGTTCTGTAACCGTGATTCTGCAGCTCAATGTCCTGATTTTACTGCAGAGTAGGTGAGACAAAGACATGAAACATGTTCATGGTTAGTGAGGCAAGTGTCCCCTGTACCCATAACATGGCAAACCTTGCACTTTCCAATTTGTTTCCGTGCCCAGCAAAAATTAGACATGAATGAAGAGGCCTCCAGCCTTTCTAACAGATATTCAACAGCCAGCCAAATGGCAGTCTGCTTTCCCTAATAATTTAAATGCAATGTGTGATTGGTGCAGTGTAGTCTAAGTCAAACAGCTGATAGTCCAAAGTTTTTTGATTCAGAAGATGAGGTAATACAGTAGCATCTGTTAATATGGCAAGTTTTCCAGCACACCTGCCTACGGTTTTTAGATGCTGAGTGAACATGTAGGTCATCGTGATATTCTTCAGTGCCTGTGTCAGCATTTACATCCCAAAAGAAACTGTGCAGAAAAGCAAAACTCTAAGGATGCTTCTAGGAAAGAGGCCCAGCCCAAAATTCTTGTCCATTAAAGATAGCAAGGACCGAGCAGCTGAGCAACACTTAAGTACTACTAGCTATATCTTTTAGCTTGTTCTGCATTACAGTGATGTGTATGTATAGGATCTAGGAACTGTCACAGTAAAATGTCATTAGTAGTACACTAAAACCCCAATATGTTCTATACCTTTTCTATATCTACTGTCCATTCTGGTCTTCAGCTTAACTCTTCAGAGAATCCTCTCAATGGATAAAGAGCCCTTTTTAACTTTCAGTCAGACAAACTTTCGAATGGCTGAGATGACTCATTTCTGATTACTGTTTGCTCAGCTTTTCCGCCAGTAGCTAAACATACCTGTTCAGCCCCCTTTCTAATGGGAGATGGGAATCAGGATCGTAGCTCTCACCTGTCTGCTCTCAGGAAAGACTTAGAGGTTTGAGATGATCCTCAAAAGCTGTATTTTGAGTAAGGATGTAATGAAGAAAGTAAAAAACGTTCATTTCAAATGTTAAATTACTGAAAGAAAATTCATGTAATGGAATTTTGGATATGAACATGAAGCAATCCTTGCTGAATTCTGCTTTCTCTGCTTGACCATTCTCACCCACAGTGCTTAGGTTTAATGTCTGCAAATAACCTAAGTGGTTGACAAATTGATTCTGAGAGTTCAAATGCTTGCAGTTCTTGAATGCCTCAGGCACATTAGGTGTGTATAATGGCCAGATATCACATGGCAGAAATTCAGAGAGCTGTTTCTATAAGAAGGTGTCTTGGACTTTATTCTGAATAATTTTGTTACTACTAAATGGTCTCATCTTCCACTGACACAATTGCACACCTTTCCTATTACTATAACTAGACAAGACGACTTAGCAAAGCTGACCAAAGAATCATAGCGTCAGCCTGGGTTGGAAGTGACCTCCAAAGGTCATCTAGTCCAACCCCCCTGCAGTGAGCAGGAACATCCTCAACTAGATAAGAACGCCTTATAAATAGTTTTCTTTGGGACTGCATCTGTTGGTGAGTGTTCAGTGGTTTCTACCTGCTGAAGGAGAGAGCTGTGGTTCATCCATGGAGACTGGGCTTTTCTGCAGCAGCCAAGGCTTACTGAAATGTGGGATGTTTGCTGTTATGATACAGTGAATGTTTTCATATCACTTTACAGAACTTAAATTATCCTTAACTTCAGAAAGAATTCCAGTAGTCTGGAAGTCGATCTCGGTGTCCAAAAGGAAGAGTGATAGCAAATACTAATCTAACATATACAAATATTTTCTGCACTAGTGACTCAAGCTTGGGAGGAGCCAAGGACAACATAGAATGTTCTTCTTCAGACTGTAAGACTCTTATCAAAAGACCCCAGGCTTTCTACAAAAAACCTTGGTCTAGTTTAGCAGGAATCTTTGGATGGTTCTCAAAGGCGCCTATGCTGCTCGATGTGCCAATGTTTTTTGCTGGTTCCCATTTAATGCAGAGTTTTGAGTGCTGCACCACATGGGAGATTAATGAGTTGCTTGATACTGCAGAACTGGCTCTTCTGTTTGAGGAAAAAAACTATACAGAAGGAATACTCTAAATCTGATGTTGCTCTGTGACCAGATAGAGCCGTATCATGGACCACACTAGAACAAAACGTAAATAGAAGGTCTTTCACTTCTGTGCTCACACTGCTATCTCAGTTTTGCTATAGGCAAAACTCTGGGACTTCAAAATATTGCTGGGCATTTGTGAAATCAAGATATCTTTCCATAAATCAGGACCAGTGGTGTGATCTCTGTGAGTATAAACCTCATAAACAGTAAACAAACTCTACCATGTATGGTTTTGGCATAGCATATGATGTATTTTTGTAACGTGCCATATCCTTATGTGTAACTGCTGTGATTTTACAGATGGGTGAATTGGGGCACAGAAAATGACATGTTGTGTGAGGTAGCACAAGAGTTTAGTGACAAAATGGTGCTTTTCTGCTCCTCTAAGCTATAAGAAAGCTGCCTTACCCTCCTGGTTTTTTCGTAGTAACACATACAAGATTTCAAATATTTCTTTGGCAGGAATCTAACGTGGTTTAACTTCTTTCATGCCTTCAGTGTCCACTTAAAGGTTGTTAAAAATCAGCGGAGTTCCCGTATACTGCAAATCCATACTTTGGGACGTAGTTTTGAAAAATGTCAGTCGTCTTTTATTTACAATCGAGTTGTTAATGCAATTGCACATTTAATACCCTATACAATGCATAACTATGATTGCAGACTGCAATCTCAATTTTTCACTTTTACGGGCTTTTTTGTGAATTAATCTAATGAAAAGTAAAGACTGAGCAGCTGTGCGTAAAACTTCATAAATAAAAGTGCTTAGAGGCTGCTGCCTGAGCCGTGAAGGAAACCCTGTTTTTCTCCTACATGAAGCTTTAAGGACTTTATGTCCTGATCAAGAAGGAATGCTTTAATAAGCATCCATGTTAGAGGGTTTGTGCTGTGTAAGCTCGGTACAGACCATATGGGCAAAAAGGCACATTGTGTGGTGACAACTGCCCTGCTTGTCATCCCCAATCATACTTGCTCTAATCCTTGTTTTAATTTACTCTGCTTGTACAGCACCAATCCTGCCAGTGCAGTCCTTAGGGTCCCTTCACTCCTGCCATTTATGACAAGGAATATGCAAAGGCACAATTATTCATCCACTAAGGTGACAGAGAAGGGCTCTGCTTGGGAATATGTTCCCAGACTTGCAGCATCATAATGTCAGTTGTTAAAGCACTTTGCAGTTGAAAACAATTCTTGAGAGACTTTTCTTTAATATAAATATTTTTGAACACAGAAGTGCTAAGACTAAATGAATCCTTACAGACTAAGGAGTGCAATGTTAGAAAATGTTTATACTTGAGCGTTGCCTTTTATTTGGATGGGATGGTTTTTGCCTTTCCCTCTCTACTTAATTATTGTGCTCTTATCGTTTGTTTGACTTCAGACAAAGGAGAGTATGTTGAGCCACTCTCATGATGAAGCCTTACGGATCATATCTTGTTTATATTCTGCTGTACACCACATTCCTAAAAAAAAAAATAAAAGCCAACAAATGCTCCAGTGTAGCATTCAGCCTCTCCAGTCCATGATGTATTTCATTTGCTACGGTCAGAGCAATTTTAACAATGCCTTTCATTTTCTTATAGCCTAAAATGATTTTCTTTCTGTGAGGCCTTCTCCAAAACTTCTCTTCCCCTTTCAGGCTATCATTTGCAATTTAAAGCTAACCTGGTGAGTGTACTCACAATAGGCTTGCCCATAAAATGGTTCAAGGCCTGCCTGCATGCCTAATGAGGTTGATGTTGAGCTATTTAGCTCTTTGTCCTTCCATAATATCTACTTAATGCAGTTCAATGGGAGTGGATTGTTAGAAGCATTAAAGATTCTATTAAGTCTTTACTAAAGCCACTCTATTCTAGTCCAGCTGTATAGTGGCAAGAGCATTAAATTTGAGAATGTAGTGGGAACAAGGGCCCTGAAAAAGCACCTATAAAAAAAGGACAAATTTCCTAACGAAGTAAGACCACACTCAATTTAAGACCTGTTACTTTTGTATCTAGATCTAAAGACTTTCTCCATGTGCATCTCCCAGCGTTCTGCGTTAGCTCTAGTGTCCTTCAATGGATGAACGAGGTACAGCTTCAAATCTTAATTTGTTTCCAGAGCACGTGAATAGATTTTTGCTTTGCCCCGCGGTCGAAAACAGATAAGGTTATAATTTTAATCTGAGAGCAGCTACCAAATTCTTGCAAACGCCTCCTTTCAGATAACATTTAAATGCAGCGTATTTAACCATTTGCTTAAATACTGTAATGAGATTGGCCTGTCCGTCATGAATTCAGAAATCTCTGCACTTTGGGGGAAGGTAAACAACACTTCTGACAAAAAAATTCATTCAGTGCATTGTTTTGCAGGAGGGATTGTTTTTTATCAGGCCTGTATGGTGCTAGCCACCAGCATTGAGAAGAGGGAAGGCAGGGGGAAAAAAAAGGGAGAGAGAAGGGTAGAATGGCCAGGATTTCACACAGTTGGCATTGACTTGGCTTGAAGAGGCAAGCACTAAGCTGTCTTTTCAACCATAGTAAAAACCCTCCATCTGGCCACCCTAAAACTCTGTTAGCTTGTTCAACTCGCTGTCGGCTGATTGGGCTTTGTGAAGCAGAAGTAACAACATCAATAGTATAAACCCTTGCCACTTGAGAGTATTACATTTCATTTCATGCTTGACTTAATCAAAACTGGGGAAATGAAATTTACACCTTTTTGATGTTCTTTTCCCTGCTGTTTAAGGAGAAGAATCTTAACCCATTTGATCTTCACATGCACCCAATAAATGACCAAATATGCCAAGCTGCCAAAAGCAGACGGCTGCCAGTTGCCAGTTTATGTCAGGTCACTGTGAGAGAGCTTAATGCAGAATGTCTTGAGTTTCATCCCAAATACCTCAATTTGCAGAACAGTATTTCGGTTCTAGTGTCAGCAATTTATCTCCCCTCCCTATTAATATTAAACTCTTATAAAGAAAGCAAAACCTGTCATTTTTACTGGAGGGAAAGATGTTAGCAGGCAGTCGTTGCGTGACAAAGTCAGGAAAGAGTGGCAGAGATAAAATGAAGCTGGGTTAGAACTGCTTCTTCAAACCCTTGACATTTGTTCCTTTCTTTGCTGGCTCTGATCTACATGATACACGTAGTTGTTGTTGTTTTTCCTGCTAATAACAAGGCAGTGCAGTGCCAGATTAGAGACTGAGTGAGTGAAAAATGGGACTGGTGATAACATTTTCCTGGTGCCTGGGGGGAGGCTCATTAAGCAGGAGATCAGATCACTACCAAAATACATACAGAAATAAAATCAACAACTAACAAAGTTCCCTCTTGCAACTTGCTGATGGGGAAAGCTTTTGATTCAGCAAACCAGGGTCTGCAAAGAGCCTTTGCTGCTGAGTTCTAGCATGTTGCCCGGACTTCCCAGCCAGTCCACAGCCCTGGGGCAAGTTGGTGAGGTCTCATCACCACCTGCGCTGGGGTGGACCCACGCGGGAAAACCCACAAACAAACCACACACAACAGGTTTCTGCCTTCCCGGTTACCATTCGGCTCCCCTAAGAGACCTTTCACCTTTTGTGAAGGGCCCTCATTTATGACTTGATGAAAACATTTGTAATAGATCATCAAACGCTGATACATTCTGCGGGACAATATCCCATTTGTTAAATATAAATTAACATTAACACAGATCCCCCGTTGCAAAGAGGCGAAGGGTTTTGACACCTTTTCAGCAGGACAGGCCGGGCCCCAGCAAAGAAAGCCAAGGGCCTGTAAAGGAACTTGTCCCCAGTGATGATCCTCGGGGCTCTTGTGTGACAAGGTACATAGTTTCTATTGAGAAACAGGCAGATTATCGGTTACTATAGTTTCCCTAATGCTCAAATGGAGCTAAGGCCTAAGCTGAACAGAATAGGTTAAAAGGTGCCGATGTTTGGGCCTGCGAAACCACATGTTGAGAGTCAGAGACCAAACAAAACAAAGAGCACATCTCTCCAGTCTTTGATGTCTTCTCTGAGGGATGCGGAGTGAGAAAAATGCAGCCATGCCGCTAGTCCCCGCGCATGGCCGGCAGGGACAATACGCCAGTGTGGGAGCCTCAGCGAGGAGCCCGGCCAGGAGAGACCGTCACAGCCCTTCTCCAAGCGCCTGTAACCGCACACGGTTGTCCTGCCCTACTCCAAGACACGTGCTGTGGTCTCAAACGTAAATTAGGTTTAACGAGACTTAATTTGCTGGTTGCCGCATGTGTTTCTTCTTAGTCCATCCTTTAGCTCTGTGTGTGTATCACGTGCTTTAAAAACTCTTTGCAGCACTCCAGCTAAAGCTTTTGATATTTCGCTGCTTGCCTCAGTGTCTGCTTGGAATCTGCTGTGGAGCCGGTGCCGCCGCGGCTCTGTGCCTCTTGCATGAATCACTGATTCTGCTCTCGGTTGCGAGTATATAGTGTTTTCAAACAATTCGTATTCACCGTAAAAATGTTCCGTGTAGGATATCCCCTGGTAGCACGGGCGATGCTTTTGCATTTTTCATAAGTGGGATTAAAATACCCACAGCTGGCGCTCACAATGCAGGTTTCCTCCGTTCTGTCGAAAGTCGGTTTAGTGTTTTAATTTTTTATTAAAACTCTTGTAAGCAAGATAAACGTGCATCGGCACTAAGGGGAGACTGTCGGCTTTGATAGGTTCCATCGCTACAATTTGCTGCTGCTCTTTCAGTATTCCAGCACTTGAGACCCAAGTATTATGCAAAGCGACATTAATCAGCACCTGCATCTTTTAAAATAATAGAATTCATGAATTCTAAAGTTTTATCAGCATTGTTGTAATTCTGGTTGTCGCTGGTTCTTTATACCATTATAGAAAAATATCTAATTGTAACAACTGTATTCCTATAGTGAACATATTACTTGAATTCAAGCCCTAACAATGGCAATAGGATAACTGTCCTTGAATTTGAGCCTTTTGTGCCACATCAATAGGCTTACAATGTGCTGAATTAGCAGGCATATTAATGGGCAGATGCAGCACCAGCCCATTCTTTTTACCCAAATCTTCTTATGCAAATACCCCATGAATCCAGTTCAAAGAGCTCGCTTTAAAATGAGCTTCTACACACATTCAGATGGGCCCTTTCACAACTGGCAACGGGACTTAGATAGAAAGTGACATGAGAAAAGTTTAGACACTTGTTTTTATAACTGAACATGATCTTGTTATCATAATCTGATACTGGTAACTGGCATGGTCTGGTTGTAGAATTTTAAGCCTTTAACAGAGGGAGATAATCTAGGCCTTTGTGCTACAATGTACTGAATCCTGCACTTGGTGAAAGCTATCAATGAGAATCGCAGTTCATGCTTTCTCAAACAAAACTTTTTCATGGTGAAAGCTTTTATCCTATGATAATTACTTAACTGATTGTAGCCGAGCCTTTAATGGTAGTGACCTCATAACAATGGAGCCTAAAAAAAAGGTTGCGTTATTTTAGAATAAATAAAATTATCAAATAAACAGGGTCTGCTTGGTTGTTGAACTAAATTGTAATGAGGCCATTATTAAAAATGCTAATGCAAGGCAGGGTGGCTACCAACAGTTAATGTATTTTGTGATCTTTCTTTTGTCTGCTGCATTTCTTGTGATTATTTCTCCTCCACAGCATCCGGGCTGAGAGTCTTTTTAACGATTTAATGGAAAAACCAGAAAGAACTGCCAAAGAAAAGGAGTAGTTTCACAGAATCTTTGACATGGCCTCCCTTCCTTTAAAGTGATTCTGAATTTTTCTGCCAATTTGATGAAAACATAAGGATTTCTAGGTGATGGTTTGCAATTTTTAAAGCTGTTTATTTCGAGAAGCCCAAAAGATGGAGAGAAGGAATCTGATGTTGATATTTCCCATACAGATGACTGAGCTTCATCAAACCGATGCTTCCTGCAGAATATTCTATGGGAAGTGTAAAGACAACTGAGAATCGATTCTCAGCTGGAGCAAATTGGCACAACTAATTGACTTCTGTGGATCGGGTCAGCACTGCTCCAGCCTTGGCCAGTGTGTGGAGTTGATAGATGTAGATAATTTAAACTACATGAGATTATTGTAAGAAATGGGGAGGGAGAAATAATCTGCTCGTTCATCATTGCATTTAGAGAAGCGCAATGTATATTAGACTGGTTCTGTCCAGCATTATTGATTGGGTTAGCCTTTATAACTTTTTTCTGAAATGAATATTTATAGTGTGTTCCCAAGCATTAACAAGAAGATTCTTATATCAAGATCCTTAGTGCAATGTATGAGAATAAAAGCAAGCTTGTCTCTTAAATAGCTATTTTCAAAGCAATACAACGTGATGTAGACACGTGTTACGGGTTGTACTTTACAGCCTTCTAGGAAGAATGTGTTTAAGATTTAATGGTAGGAAGCATGAGAGTTCTACTGAGTCTTCTGGACACTTTGTGTCTAAGCATTAATTAGCAGCATTATTTAAGGACATGAATACTTTTGGAGAATGCTTTTGATTTTTAGTATTTTCTACATGCTGTAAACCCACAGGAACATTTTTGCACGCTGAAGGAACATCCTGTTGCTGTCTATGTACATAGAAGGGCTAATTCTGAATTCAGATGTAAGTAGACTCCTCCTGTCTCAGAGTCATAATCCATCACCATTGATCCTGTAGAGCCATTACTGCCTTAGTCATAAATTTCATTTTTCAAATGATCATATTGCTTATCAGAAAATGTAGTTAAAGGAAATTAGGATGTTGACTTATTTGGATGTTGACTGGAAGATCCAAAGACTCCAAAGACTGCAGATCTGTAAGGAATATCCCAGAAATTTCCACTCTGCGTGAGATACTTCTCAAGGACTTTTCCGCAACTACATGTTCCCAGAGCACAAAGTAACTGCACTTGTGCTTTTCTGAGACTGCAAGATGCTCCTTTGCATCTAGCTGTATCCCAGTCTAACTGTGATACTTAAAGTGACTGCTTAAATACTTCAACTTTTCACATGTTGTTCATGTTTTTGTTTTTTTTTCCCTTGTGGATGTTCTTACCCTTCTTGCTCTATCTGGGAATGTTTAACCACACCTTGGGAAACAGCATGGAAAGAAATCAGTGTAGGAGAACCTCCGAAAGGGTGAAGTGTAAAGGTAACGCAGAAGAGAAAAATAAATGGGACAGAACAGTACAGTGCAAATTTGGTGTAAATTAATGGCAGATAAAATCATCTAGGGAGAGTACAAAACAAAAAACATTCCAGCTTCTGTTTGTTGTTGTTGTGGGGAAATGATTTTTAGGTTTTGTGCCTCATTTTGCCAGTCTATAAAATGGGAACAATACTAGCAACTCTTTGAAAATGGGGACTCAGAATGGAAATTATCCAAGATGTCTAACCTAGTAATACCTGTTATTTTACTGCAGTTCACGAACAGGGAATTCGTCTTTTATAATGTCAGTGGTAACAAAAAGCAAGGAAAAGCAGATTGTACAAAGCAAATAATTTGAATGAGTTTCGGTTCTGTTAATATCTCTGCTGTGCTTCGACAGACAGCCAGAAAACCAGAGCTGAGTAAGGAGAAGATAAAAAAACAAGGCGAGTTGTTTTTAGAACTTATTTTGTGATAAGTAGAATGGCTGTGAACATGGTTTTGCACAGGGAAGCAGAATTTAATATTCTGACATGAAAATTAAGTCCTTGAGTCCTTTTTCTCAGGAACAGATATTCTCTGAAAAGAGATGTTCGTGATGGTGCATGATTTCATGATGCAATTTTAAGTGAGATATTCAGAACACACTTTAATCAGCAGCGCAGTGATGAGGTGAAAGGTTTCTGTAAATCAAAACCAAATACAGTATTTGCAACCAAACCGTATTTGATAGTTTGCAAATTAAATGGACTGTTTTGACATTCAAAGGGAAAACTTTTAATTTCGAAATGGCATTCTTCCACACAAGTAAAATGAATCCATCTCAAACAGAAGGGTTTCAGTGTCACCCCTCGCACTGGTCTCACTGACTTTTACGCATTTTAGTGCTTTGAGAAGCAGGGATAAGAATGTGTTGTGGTGCTTTGAGGAACTGGATCCTCCAGTGTCAGTGATAAACCTTAGTTTGTCCTACAGACAAAGCTGAAATTGATCCCCAAGAGATTCAAATTCCTGATTTTGCCGTTTTGACATCTGGCACTGAAATAATAGTTTCATGCTTGTTTTTCTATTTCTTTTTATGCATAGGAGGATTTTTAATTTTTTTTTTTAAATGCTCATTTTTCACATCTCCTTCCAGCAAACAGTCTGGCATGCTTTGGGCCCCTCTGAGCAAACCAGTGTTCTCTAACTACAGGTGTTCACCCAGCAGTAACATTCCTCTGCTCTGCATTCCAACCAGAACCAAAGCCAAAGAATTATACTCACAAAATATGCCAGTGTTCCCAGTGTCACACCTTCATCAGGGCTGAAATGTTTGTGAACTCTGCTAAATCCAGGTCAACAATAAAAGAATCATGAGAAGAGCAAGTGGAATTGTTTCTCTGCCAAGAAGAGTGCAGCAAAACTTCACTGTTTGATGAACAGCTGTAAGTACTCCAGGTTCCCCCACTGCATTCGTGCTGTGTAGATAGCAATGCTGGTGCTTTCTATCTGACATCACCAGAATTGCTATCGTTAGACTCAGTTTGTTGCAGTTTTATAGCTTCTCTCTGCTTTTCTTACCTTCCAGGCACTGGATGTGCAACAGCCTATAGCAAATACAACTACAGCATGAACAATCCTATTTCACAGCAGAATTTTAGAGCAAAACCAGCACTCTTCCAGCTAAAATGCCGTCCAGGTGGTTTCTGCATGCAGGAAAACACCTCAGAGTTGAGGGACCTCTTCCAAGCCATACATGAGTGACTAAAAGTGATGAGTTTGACAGTGCAACCCAGCCGACCTTAATCAGCATGACTGGTTCAGTTTGTGTCTTTCACTTAGACCTGGCAGGTAAGAAAGAATCATTTGCCTAGTGGTAGCTAACTTCTGTTTTCTGAGCTGTTTATCCTGGTAGCACTAGGGATTTACTTGGGTATGTTAAGCATGGAATCAGATTGAAAGCTGTCCCGTAACAGCGTGCTTCTTTTTTGCATGGTTATTGGCATAGCTTTTGAGTCTGCCTTTAAGCCCCACACTCCATGTGTCTGTGGAATGAAGTAGTGACAGAGCAGTAACTCCTTGGGTACACCAGCCGTTTTCTCTCTGCATGTCAGGCAGGTGTGGCTTCATGATAACATCATGGCCACAGGGCTTTCTTTGTCATAAAATCATAGAATCACAGAATCAGTCAGATTGGAAAGACCCTTGGGATCATCAAGTCCAACCATCAACCCTACTCTACAAAGTTCACCTGAAAGAAATAATAGTTGTCAAATATTCGTGGTCTGTTTTCGTTTGAAATAAAGGTATAAGTGGCCAGACTTGGAGAGAAAAACACTGTATTAGGCCAACATAATGATCTCAAGTCAGGTCTGGAGCATGAATGATCTCAGCAGTGTGAAAATATGAAGGAGACAACACATGAGCTCAGCAGATTTAGAGAAAGCATTGCTTCCCTCTTTATGGTAGCTCTACAAATGCACAGCTTACAGAGCAGACTGACAAAGAGGAGAAGGGAGATCTGCTCCTTAATCCAGGATCGCTGAAAGAGGATGGAAAAAACAATCTGAACATATTACAATAATTCAAATCCTTGTAAATACTCTGTTGAATACTGAAAACCATGTAAAATTATTATTGCTCCCAAGGCAGTCTATAAATATTATTGTATTGGCTGAATCCAATCATAAAATATTTTCTCCCTGGTTGGTAAAACGGTTGACAGATATAATAGACACCACTAGCCAACTCTTAATCTTGGTTTTAAGATTTAGATTTGTTCTAGATGTTAGAATTAACCCTGGTTAGAATACATGAGAGATTTCTATTCTGCAAAAGAAATATCCCCTCTTCAGAAGAAATCCTCTTCTTAAATAATCTAGTCTGTGACATCCCCTTAATCCCTTTATTTTTCTCGATTTTAGCATAAATGCTTCCCTTTTTTACACCTCCATCTGTTTGTGCTACTTTTCTGCCATGGTTCCTGTCTGAGAGCTGTTTTCAGACACAAGGGCATTAGCTAAAGCAGTCGTTTTGCAAAGTTGGTGCTGGTGGAGTAGGCTGAATGTCTTGAGAATGGTGAGAGACACAAATATACAGACACATATTGATCTGCATGCATGCAGGAGTGGAGATGGCCAGATGCACAGCTGGATGTGCACTCAAATAAATAACACAGCCAGTGCGCATATGCTTACATCTACCAGAAAAGTTGTGGAATTCTAAAACGCTCTCACTCATCGTCTGACTAATGAGTACAAATGCAATGCCAACTCAAGCAAGCCTTAATGCTTACCGTGGTTGTTCCCAGGCATCATCGGAGTGGCAAGGAGGAGAATTAGCATAGGATTATCATATTTTACACATAGACCTATTTTCCAATCCTTTTAAGAATACTTTAAGAACAGATCTAGAGTCTAAGCGTTTGGAAGTAAGACTCACTAAATATAGATTGCGCGAGCCACTTAGCTGTAATTCTTTTGAGTTACTCACTGTGTGACACAACTGTGTGTTCAGTCGACTTCTGTATAATCAAATAAGCCATTTTAATTTTAAATGCTGGAGGACATCTTCAATATGTAACACACTTTCATTTTATTAAATCAGTCATGTTTGGCACCACGAGAAACCATCTGCAACTTGGATGCTTTGAAAGCAAATGGTAAGAGAGCTGCATGTTCTCCCAAGTCTCAGGAACCAGCACATTCATGAGGCACATTCCACAGACATTGGAGAGTTTCTGCAGGTACGATCAAGTATCTATCAGATCACCGGGCTGTGTTACGCAGTCGTCTGACAATGTGGGCTGTGGTTTCATGATCATTAGTATCCGATCTATGTGCTATCAAATCACTCGGGGTGTAAATTTGATCTGCATAAAGGGACAGCACATGACTACAGTTCTCTATCACTTCAGTCAGCTCCCAGTTCACAGTTTGTGCTGACTGCAGTGGCACAAGCCATGTCTAATCTGGCATAAAGGCTGCTGAGGCAATTTTTTTGGAATGACCTACGAAAACAAGATGGTAGAGTAAGCTTTTTCCACAATGTCTCTTTACATCTTGTGGCCACAGTGCTTTTTATTAGGTACTAGTGATCTAAACTGGTGCTTTTAGCATACTGTAAAGTGGATCTTCAGATGCATCTCCTGTTACAAATGTATTAAAAACCTGTATCTAAAAGTTCTTAGTATTAACTTTTATTGAGTTGGGGAGAACATTTGCTTCCTTTCCTTTGTTTATTAATATTACCTACATTACTTATTTGCATAATTTATGGGAATTCTTTGCAGACATGTTTCAGAGAAGCTTTAGGCAAAGAAAAAGTAAGTTTAGAAGGCACAGGTGAGTAGAAAAGTCTTGTTTCTTCAAAGTTTTAAAGCTTTATCATGGATGAAATGTTGTTTAGGGATGCTGCATCTTCAAGGATTTTACTGTATGTTTTTTCTTGCCTTTCTACCTCTGAAGTAGAGCAGAGGGTAGTTAGGAGAGGGAGGAGCCAAGCTGTTCAGTGACAGACTGTTTAGCAAGGCGCAATAAAGAAAAGAGGTGCCTTGAAAGAATTCAAAGTGCATCTTAGAGGAAACATTCATCCTTAGAAAGGTGAGGCAATACTGAAAGCGCTTGGACAGACACCTGTGAGATTTTTCAAGAGCTGGCTCAGCAAAGTCGTGGCTTGTCTATTGCTCTTGACAGTTCTTGGGGATATTGGAGCAGAAACCTTAAGAGTTCCCTTTCACTAATATTTCCATGGTTGCATTCATCTGTTGCTACATTGCAGAGACACCAACTAGTAATTTACGTAGGTGGGATTTTCACTTCCAGTCAGGTTTTTTTGGGGGGTGAATTGTGTCAGTGGGATTTCAATGATTTTGTACTGTGCCATGAGTCATCTGTGAACTAAACTCTATGGTTCTATTACAGAAGCCATTGTACAATAATCACACTTCCTACAATATAGTGATCACGTTAGATGTTTTCTAGTTGAAACCTACCATTAAAAGCCATTGTGTTTGTATGCTTGAAAATCTACTTTCATATGGTCATCCTGTCAGCATTACTAACAAATGAAACAGAACAGCCTCTCAAACTACAGCAAAGAAGCCTCTCAAACTACAACACAGTAGTTTTTACTCTTCCTGCAGCAGATCCAGCCTGAAATTCTGTATTCTTTCCCATGTTCACCATCAGAGCTTAACTTTAAGAGTCATTATGGATAATTTTAAAACATTTTGAAAGGTAGTGAATACCATACAGGGTCAGACCAGATGTCCTGTCGTGTCCTGCTATCTGTGCCAAGCTAGCAATGAGTGCTTATCAGTGAAAGAGCAGTGAGTCATCCTCTCCCTGCTATATCTTTCCAATAATCAGTGGTTCACTCTTCACTGAAGTAGGTGGGATCTGAGAATGCAGCTCACAGCAGCATTCAGCACTTCGCATGTTTAAACCCATTGAAATGTAGTATTAATTATGGTGGTGCATCTAATGGGGCTCTCATGACTCCCTGATGGATTTTCCCAGATAACCCAGCAACCAGATGTTCATTTGGTCACATTCCAAAAGGAATATGCTTCCCTATACGTCTTTCATTTGGCATTTAGTTACGTTTTCACAGCAATGCACTTGCAGTTATGAATCTTTTGGTCGGGGTTTTTTTTGCGGGAGGGAGAGGGGGAAGTTGTTAATGCAACAATGAGGTCAACTGTGTTTACAGTTGAACTGTTTAAAATTGCATCAGGCAATGACTCAGTCTCAGTCACTCTTCAGCTGCTCTGAGTTCTCACCCAATGTTTGTTAAATCAGTTTTTGTCGCTTTTGATTTATGGTGGCTTGATTAAATAAGGAGACTGGAACAGCAGAGAGTATCTGCTGCTGTTTGGGAAGCACAAGCCCTGGATGTTGGCTCTGCAGCAGATCAACCTGGTTGGAGCAAAGGTCATCCTCTAATGGAAAGAAAAACAAAAATAAAACACTCCCATTTCACCATGAGGAGATATCGAGCTACCCGGAGGAGGGAGACCTCCTGTGATATACCACTGTGCTACCTGTGCTCTACAGATCTTTGTGGTCCTTTGCTCCTCTTTCCTCCCACAGACACATAAAAAGTCTGAAGGGCCCATGACAAGCCCGAGCAATTACAGAGTGGGCTACTTCTCAGCTTCTACCTGCCACATGATCCAGACCTCTCCTCACTCAGCAGTGGTTCCTTCAGTCTTGGTATCCTCCTGTGGTGCTCTGACCCAAAACAGGCAGCCTTCATGAATGAGAGCTCTGTAAATGTCAATTCGGGAGAGCTCAAGAGGAGCTGTGGTGTGCACAGACATACAGCAGTAGGAAGACATGCCTACCTCTAGCCATACTCTTCCTGTTTGATGGAATCAGTATGTTGTGGCTGACATTAAACTCAGCATTTTGTTGATGACTGTTGTCCAGCCTGGCTCTGTTGTTCCTACACTGTCCCTCCACAGCAGACAGGACACTGTTCCTCCTTCCTCAGCACAAAAATCTTCCTGGAGAGCGATCTATGACTGATTCTAACATAGGTCCAGCTTCTGTAACCTGGAAACTGGAATTCATGAACCTTGGAGCCATCCTTCACAGCTTACTGGTATAGTGTGAAATCAATGGCATTAAATTGCTGTCTGCTCATGGTATGTGTATTTTCATTATCTTATGCTTCATGATGCTCTCGAAGAGTGAGTGGTTCTGTACTAGAGAAGCTAGAACAACTGACTTTCTACTGTGCTCTCTGACACTGGGAAATGAGAGGAAACAAAAGTCTGGCTCTTGAAATTAGGACGAGCTCCCAAGGCACTCCATCTGCTCAGCTCAGGAAAGGGTTCTGCCATGTTGTGGAGGGTAGTTGGCAAACTGGAAAACCCCAGTTCCAATGACAAGAACAACTGATTTGCAGAACTGAGGATCTGAATATCACACTTCAAGTTATGGAAACAGAATGGTTGGGCGTGTGTAGGTGTGTGCACACAGTGGAACTCCCATGAATGATTAAATAGGAAATGCCACATGTTCAGTTTACATCTGCAAAACAGGGCACAGGAAAAAGGGATTCCCCCTTTACTGACACCTGTGAGTCCTGAGATAACCTTTGTTATCTTGTTAAAATGGACAGAGTAGCAGATCACAGTCCTTGTTTTTGTCAAGAAAAGGGGTCTTGTCTTGCGGTCTCAGCCACAGTTGTTACTAATCCACATGTATTTCCAAGTCTTTGCTTTCTCTAACCCTACTGCTTCCTGGTCATTAGCACGCAACATTTCTCAGTCTTCAAAGCTAAAGACATACTCCTGAATACCGCCATCAGTTACACCTCTGGTGGGCTGTTCAGCATCTTGAAAGTAAACTATATAAAATATATACCTGAGTAAATTCTTACCTTGTTATGAGGGACCCTAAAATACAAGTGTTAACTGAAAGCAGCATGCAAATATGAACTTTTTCCTTTTTTGTGTGTTAGGGTATTTTTGGGAAGTTTTTTATTGTTATTTTTTGCCAACACCACTTCAATAAAGCTAGTGGCAGCTTTTTGAGAAAGAGTAAGTTGTACAATAGATGGGTGTGTGTCTCGCCACATAAATTTCCCTTCATGAAATTAAAAACCCAATAAATGAAAACTGTCCGGATGTACTGGTTATAAATGAAAGGCTGACTCAATGTCTGCTCTGGCCATTAATGGGCATTTACCTACACTCCCTAATCATCTTGATTGCCTTATTGAATGAAACGTGTGACACAAACCTTGCACAGAATCCTGATGGTATTCAAGCACTCAGGTTTGTTCTTTGTAGAGTTAAGTGGCGATTTACTTCTGGCATCTTTTCAAATGGCAGCTCTTTAAGTTTGCTGTTTTCAGTTGAACCTTCTACCTATACACTTAGTTTCTCAGACCCCCAGTTATCTCCAAGACATTAATATCTCAGCAGGTGTTAATATCAGAAGACCCATGCCAAGCCTTTGGTCAGCATCCCATTGTGCTGATCACCATGAAGTCAACACACTTCCCTCAAGAGGAAATTGGCTTGAAGTGGAAACAAGTTCCTACTTCTACAGCCTTTTGTAAAATGGATCAGGATGCTTTTAATCAAAATGTTCACTGTCCTAACTTCATAGAATTTTTATTAGTAAATATCCCAGTTCTTAATCATCCCGGTGTTATCTGAGTAGGCCAAGTACAAGTGTGTCCCTATCATGTATCAAGCGAAGAAGAATTGTCCTGTGGCCCTTTGTACTGCCTGAGTACTATGAGTTTCCTGTTGTGTTTGCAGTCTCAGGAAAAAGATGAAGTTTACAATAAAAGTGGAAAGGGAAATGATTGAATAAGCTTTGAAACCTAAACCACTCTTCCTCCTTCAAACAGATCCTTCTGGCCATGGCTAGAAAGACACGGAGTACAATGGCAAGGAAGTTACTAAACTTGAACTTCTGATGTTCCCATACTTGCTATGTTCATGGTGGTGTTTGTTAAAACATGAAGGTTTGTTAAAAGAATAATAGTACTAACTAGTAGTTAACTATGTGCAGTTTCTAGCATTCTGGTTTGGATTGGATTTGTTCAATTTGGTTTTAGGGGCAACATTGTGCAAATTTAATCCATAAATCCTCTGAATTTTATTCCTTTAGTAGGCTGGACAGTCACTGGTTCTAGACTGTGAACTTTGGCTGTATGCTTTCAGAACTACCAAATATGTGCTTGCCCTCAGTCTTTCCTGTCAGATATCACTGAAAAATCACTTTGGTCTGAAAAGGCCTTTAAGATCATCAAGTCATTAAAAGTAAACAAGACCGTAACTACTCTTGCAGATACAAAATATAGATACTTGTCTTGACTGGCTTTCCATTGTAGTTCTTCTGTATCATCATTTCAGATGGTGCACATCTGATGCTAATGTGGGTGCGGTGCTGTCACAGAGGACTCTCACAGCTTATCTGATGTTCTGAGGAGGACAATCTATAAGAACATTTGTTCTTATCAGCAGTGTTCCTGTTTCAAAAGATCAACGTATTTTGCAATGTGATGAGCTATAATATGTGGTCTTTGTACATACCTGTCATCCTTCTAGAGGTTGCAGTGTAAGCAAAGCGTGGAAATAAGTGGCCTTGAGGGACAACGATGAGCCATGCGGAGGAAGTAGACAAATTGAGTAGGAGAGACAGAAGGGTAAGGGGAGTAAAGAACACCAGAACCAAAAACAACAGAAGAGGAGAAAAAGGTGACTAGGGTATGGACAAAGAGAAGGAGAGTAAGACGGAAAATTAAAGCAATGGGAGGAGCAACCTGTGCACTACAGGCAGAGGAGAAGAACACTGGTAAGACAGCTGTACTGGCTGATGTCCACAATACACCTAGAACACAGTGAAGCATGGGTGTTCTGTGAGATGATTAAGATGCTTCTCTAAACACTTTAAGATGTTAAATGTATTTAATGCAATTGACTAAAAAGGAATTTGGATAAATATTTCCTTTTTCTTTCCTAAGGCTGCGATACACGCAGAAAAAGCCTAGAGTGTGTATTAGTTCAACAGGAACTGGGGATGACTTGTTTTATGTGAATGAGCATGTTAAGTATTGTGAACTGTGAAAACATTGCATTGTCAGACAAGAAGGGGTGAATGTATCACTTTTAGCAATCTTCCAAATTAAACAGCCATAGTTTGTTCTTCCCTCTGTCAATATGACATCATTTTGTTTAATAACAAAACACTGAAAAAAAAGTTGGTTTAGGGGCATAACCTGAGGTGGAACAGGTTATTTGGTGTGGCAAGGATTCATGAAACTTTCTTAGAAGCTTTCATTTTTGTCTCAGTCAGAGAAAAGAAACATTTCCAAGCATATAAACCGTGTTGTTTAAACATTGCTCCCAGTGCTGTGGTTTTGGTTTGTTTGGGGGCTTTTCTTTTGCCAAAAAGACAAAAAAATCAACCAATTACATTGGTATACAAGGGAAACAAGCTGTAAATCTGTTCAGGAGGGTTGTCCACACTTGGTGTTTATTCTGGTTATGAACTTGAGCCTTTGGTCACTCAGTGCTTCAATATTTTCTACTTAAGCTTAGTTTTGCAGTGTGTCTTAAAATACCCATAGTTAACTGAGGACTACATTGGATGGATTATGCATTTTATTTTGTTTCCTCCTGATAGGAAGTTTCTGGCCATTTGGTCCTGTTTGCTGCAGTCTGAGTGCCTGTGAACGCTGCCTGTTGGTGTTGAGATGAGAAGACCTGTCCATCCAGACCCCCACTGTCACAGCACTGTTTTCCTGAGGTGAGTTGCTCTAGCGAGGTTAAAGTGTAAAGAACCAGCAAGGCAAAGTGCTCCTGCACCTCCTTTAGGTGGCACCTTAATATCTTTATGGAGCAGGCAGACTTGGCTCCACAAAGTGAGTTACAGAGGGCTCTGTCTTTGAGAATTGTGCTGTGATGTCTACTGATGGTAACCAGCAAGGCAGTGGAGTCACTGCTTAAATCATTGCACGGCAACGTGGGTTTTCCAAGCATGATGTCAGGCAGCTCTCACCAACCCACTCAGCAGCAGCTACAGTTATTCTTAGAGACTCCCATCCGTTAAGAAAAGCTACTGTGAGAAGCTTAGCTAGCTTTTCTATTTAGAAGTGAGCTTTTAAATGGTGGAGTAATTTGTAACTCATTCACAGCTCAGCTGCAGCCCGGCAGCTACACTAAGATGCTAAGATCGGTGACAAGCCTTTCTTCCTCCTCCAAAGTGCACTTGCAGACAGATCCAAGGCCTTAGGAGCTCATTGCCCCAGAGGCAAATCTGCTTTTTCACAAGCATGCAGCTGCCTTGGGGGAGTTTTCCAGAACAAGTAGCAGATTAGGCTTTTCCTAGCAAAGAGAGACCTTACATGTAGAAACCTTGCTGGCTTCACCAGCACTGGATTGGCATTGCTGCAGACCACTCCGTTGTATATGGAGATGAGGAAGGGCTGGTGACCATGCAGTATTGCTCCATTAAGGCCATGTGGCTTAGAAACTGAGACATGAGCTGCCCAACCAGGTGTCAGAGAGGGGACAAGATAAGAACCCTCTATCTCCTCATGGGATGTTGAGTCAGAATGGTAGGAGAAATATATATTACACCTAAGCATCTTTTTTCTCAATTGGATGGCAACCCATGACCCTAGGACAGAATTCCAGCACGACTTCAGAGAGAATTTCAGAGAACAGCCTCTCTTGTGTGTTGGACCACAAGGAAACATGTTCCTTTTTGAGTGAAGATCTGAGCACTAGTTAACAAGACTGAGATAGGTAATTACACTGGGAGGCATCAATTTGCAGTATGGAGTGCTGTTCCCACACTACAGCCTGTTGTAGTCTTCTTTCTTGTCCCACTCATCTTTTTTGGTTTTGTAAATGAGGTTGGAAATGTGTTTGACCTCCCAGATCTGGAAAATTATTCTGTCCATTCTAATGAACAATAAATACGTTTACTCAGAAGTGCAGCAGCCCCCCGTTTTCAAGCCCCCACTGCCAGCCACGCTTGGGCTGGTTGAAGATTTCATCTGTACTTTGGAAAAGCGTGTGGTCGGAGCTGTGCAAGTCCTGAAGCAGCAATTCCTTGCATAGCCCTCTCTGGACCATGATACACTGGCTGGCAGAGGGCAGGAAAAGGGTTTGGGTCCATCCCTGACCTGGCAGTGGGATAAGCCATCATCAGTTTTACTTCATTCTAAAAATGAATACATCTTTTCCTAGTTGCATGTTCCAATGGGGCTGCTCACCTGGAGAGACCAGAAATGAAGCAGCACCTCTGCCTCTCAGTACAGTCCGTGGAGCATGGATAGTAAACACAGATACATTTCAAACAAGAATATTTCTCCTAATTGTTTTTTTTAGTTCAGGACATTTCTTTGTGTTCAGGACACTGTTAACTGTGTCCTTCAATGGTGCAAAGGGGGCATTTTTCCAATAAAATTTGTCTTTTAAGATCCCAGAAAGTGTGAGTGATTAAAACCA
This sequence comes from Phoeniculus purpureus, assembly GCA_028565055.1. Lineage (NCBI taxonomy): Eukaryota > Metazoa > Chordata > Aves > Bucerotiformes > Phoeniculidae > Phoeniculus > Phoeniculus purpureus. Next base: position 6,223,200 of record JAOXOE010000720.1, read on the forward strand.
GCCAATTCCTCCCCGTTAACAGGAGTCACCAAAGTGATTATATCAGTCCACAATGACTGTCCAAGAGCTCCAAGCGCTGGGGTCTCACCACCAGCTGGGAGATTCCCATAGGGAACATCAGTAACAGATAGTGTGAGAAAAAGAAACATGATCAGGAGTCTTCTTAAAGAGAGTAAAATATACAGCCAGCAGGGATGGGAATATCCTAGAAACAAACAGCAGGGAGCTGAAACAAGGAAGAAACAGCTCAAGAAATGGAGATACAATTCTGATTTCATCAGATAAGCCGAGCAGGGGAGAAAACAGAGGATTTCTGTGCAAGTCAGAGTGTGTTAGATTCACTCTTGAGTGGTAAACCCCAACATTGGGTCTGTGTGAAAGAGCAGAAGAGGCATGGAAGTTACAAGCGAGGTGTCAGCTCGTCATGAAATGGTTTCTTTCTTTCGCATTTTTTTAATCATCAGGTCAGTTCTCTGAACTAAGAATCAAAAATCTGAACTGACAAAGCAAGTCTGTTAAATTGACCCAATTTCATTAGTAGCTCTGGTCTTGAGCAACGTTTTTGAACAAGTTTTTTGGTGAAACACAGTTCTGGCATCTTTGTAGTGTTTCGCAATGACAGTCTGGCTTTTATTAATTATCATAATTCAAGTCCAACTCATGCAGGATCAACTAAATGAGCTTTTAAAATGATATTGCTCTCAATCAAAGGCACTGGTTGAACTGGGTGAAATTCACTCAGGGCAATAAATATATTCTATCTTCTTAGTGTTTTAAGCAATTTTAATTCTGTCTCTAACCAAATTAATTTGATTTTCAAAGCAAGGAAATGGTGTGGGTGTAATGGGAGTGTAAGTTCAAGGAGTGAGCCAAGAACGGGCTTGAATCGCCAGCTAGGGTAGAGCAAGTCGTGAGATGGAGAGACATTTCTCATTAGCGTGCCCTGTTAACCCAAAGTGATCAAAGTGTGAGGCCTTGTAGGAGCCAATTTTACATTTCTCAAAAAATTGGGTCTTGTAGACGATGCTAAGTAAGGGAATTCAAATAACAAAGGATTCTCAACCCTGCTGTGCTGCAGGCCTTAGGACCATAGCAAAGTTAAGCTTCCTGAATAAGAGATGGAAATTGGTCCTTCGTATGTTTAATTAAAGATGAGAGTGAGAATTATTGAAATATAAAGTGATTTAATGAAAACCAATATTTGGATATAAGCTTTAATCTTCCTGAAAATAAATCACAGCTAAGGATAAGAAACTTTACATGTAAATGCCGTGATTTGTGGACCCCTGCACGGAAGGGGAGCTCAGATGCGTTGCATCTGCCACAGAGGGCTGGCCCTTATGGTTGCCCTGCTGGATGTGCACACTGGGTGCATTGGTTGCTGTGGAATTAAGGGTTTAAGAACAGATATTTTAAATGGGTTACTTTTCTCCCCATTTTTATTTTATTCTTTTAATCTTTCATTCTGGAGTACTTTTTTTCCCCTGGCCTACAATGTTTGTAGTAGATAACAAGAAGAAATATGGACAATAGAATATTATGTTAAAATAATATGTAAATAACATACAAAATAATTTTATAATGCATTTTAACTGAATATTGGTTAAACTTAATGGAAATTTTTTCAGTAAATGTTTTAAACATTTTTGCCACAAGATACATTTATGAAAAATACTAAAGTAGAATATTGGGGGAGTGGGGTTGTATTTTATAGACCTAATGAAGACAATTTTCACATAGAAGGTTTTCTGTGGGTTGAAGACAGGTTCTGCTGGTTGTGCTGGGCTCTGGAGTTGGGAGTCAGCAAATTCCCTTTGAGTGCCTTCAGTCTGTTGCTCTTATAAAACGTTATGAACTCTTGCTCTTAGTGCTTGCATAAATGTTTTAGGAAACTTGTTTCTTGTTTCAGACCAAAGAAGAAGATGGCATTCCCTTGTCCAACAGCTTCACTGAGCAGTAGAGAATCACAGATAGAGAATCACTTCCAGGTAGGGAACTCTGATAAATCAAGGGAGGAGTGTGTCCACATGGCAGTGTAGGGTAGAAGGCATCTGCCCTACCTTGGTGTGTGATGCATTTTCACAGTTGTAGTCTGTGTTTAGCTACAATCCCTGCACCCACACTACCTAGACCCCTAGTTTCCCAACAGCCTTATTTATCTCCAGTCTTGTTTCACCCATTGATATTAACTGTTCCTTCAGGCAAAATGCTCAATAGAAACCCAAATCACTCATGGTATAGGTAGTGAGTTGTTGACCCAGAACAGCATGTAAGGAAAGAAAGCTGTTAAAGTCTGCTGTATCTGTCGGTTTTTAGCCACCAAAGGGTTCTTTGTACCCTGAAAATGCTCATGTTTCAGTACAAAGACGGAGTGCTACCATAAGCACAAGAAGACATGTTGTGTGGAAGTAGCAAGTATCTCAACATCAACTTGCAGTGTGCAAGTATTCACCAGGCAGAAGCTGGTGCAGAACATTCTGCTTCTTAAAAATGTGAAGTTAGTTCACATCTTTTCTTTCTTTTATGGCACTGGCAATTATTCAGCACACCATAAGCCCTGTGTCCTAAATTTCTTGATTCATGTCTAAACATCGCTCGTGTTAGGCGTACCCTAATTAATCCTTTTGTACCACAAGCCCAGCATGCTTCCCTTTGCCAGGAATGGATGCACCAAATCTGCTGATGCCAACGAGGTAACATGCATTTAACATGCATCAGCATTTGCTCTCCCTTTTGTAATTGCTGATCCTCCCGCACTTAATAACACCCTGCTAAGTTAAGGTTTTACGCAGCTCAGGCAGCGCTAACTATCAGGGTGTGTGGTTATTCTGTAATAGCCACATCTTAGGGCGTGCTTCAGTTTTACAGGGTACTCATTTACTTCAAATTACTTTGTCATTTCTTAAAGTCGTTGTGTAATTCCTTCATTAAAGAGGAAGAAAAAATATAATTTGATTTTTAAAGATGTATTAAATAACATTACTTATAATGCTTAGCTCATAGCATGGTTTTCATCCTCAGCACTTTATAGCTATTTTGCTAATTAATTTTTACAGTATCCTTGTGGTGAGCAACTAGCTGTGCCTCTGCCTGAAAGTCAGGAATGCTAAGGCAGGGAAGTTGAGTAGTTTGCTCAAGACGACACTGATTTGCCCAGAGGTTGGTTTTATAGCCAATCACAGAATCACAGAAACATGCAGGCTGGAAAAGACCTTCAAGATCATCAAGTCCAACCTTTAACCCTACTGTTATCTTTACCACCCCTAAAACAGATCTCTAAGCACCTCATCTATTCGACTTTTAAACACATCCAGGGATGGTGACTCAATGCCTTCTCTGCATAGCCCATTCTAGTGCTTTACAACCCTCTCAGAGACAAAACGTTTCCTAATGTCCAGCCTAAACCTCCCCTGATGCATCTTTAGGCCATTCCTTCTAGTCCTAGCTTTGTTTACTTGTGAGAAGAGGCCAACTTCTGCCTCTCTACAGTGAAGGAAGATTTCCCTCTAAACACTTCCACTTGAAAAATGAAATTCCTATACTCCACTGCTCCTTGCAGGTTGTAAAATTTAAAGCAGCTGTCCACCAGCTCCATTTTTGAAGCTTCATCAACTAATTGGTGGTTGTGAGGCAGTAATCAACATTTTCATTTCCCCCATTTAAAGGCCTTTTTAAGCTTCAATTTAACAGCTCTCAACCCATGATTAAATTTCTGAGCAGCCTTTAGTTCCAAGATCGTTCATTGCAGTGAAAAGAAATTTCTTCAGCTCTGGGCTTCTAACAGGTCGAGTATCAAGGAAAAGGAAATGTTTCCTCTGCAATTTGTAGATTCACCATCCTTAATGGAGGGGAGAAAGACCTCTCGATGGAGGTGACATTGAAACGAGAGCAGCTAGATTCTGCAGACTTCTGAAACAGCAGAGCAGTGCAATTTAAGCAAATATACAGAGTGGAAACCCTTTGTAAACTCAGTTTATCCAGACAACAACGTGGAGAAAAGCTTGCTGCAGCAGTTTTAGCAGTACTGTCCGTTTGCTTGGAGAGTTGCTAATACCTGGGTCTCTTAGTACGTACGTACTTCTATACCCGTAGACAGTATCACATTTTAACGTCATAACGGAGCACAACATAATACAATCAGTCTATGAAATCGCACGTTTTATAGGGATACATTTCCATTTCTTTAAAAAAAAATTCAAAAAATGTGTCTTAAACGTTCAGGAGCTTGACAATGCAGGAAAGCGGAGTAGAACCACTCACCACTTTTACACAGCCGTGTTTGACAGTGCTGTGCCTGTATGTCCTTTGGGAACGCGTGCCACGGAATGCTGTACCCACAGTTGTCACAGCCCTGCCAGACACAAACTCCAAACAAAAGCATACAAATTGTAGGCTGAAATATAAGCGACACACATTTTTCAAGGATCAAAACTGTAACCCGATAGAAGTATTTTGAGTGCGTGTTTGTATCTAAAGTAGAAAGTAGTACTTCTGGCAGAGGCCTTATTTTCATTGCACGCGTGCTGAGCACATGGTAAAGTTTCTTAGTGCTCTTGCATGGGACTGCCAAAGGCAAAGCACAATCTACGTGCTGGCACAGGTAGAGTGTTCTTCCACCTTCAGACTGCCTTCCGGTAGTAGTCACAGGATGCTCACACATGCTGGTTTCAACTCCTGTTGTACACAAAGCTTCACTCATGGGCACAGCAGCATTCATCACAAGGAGAAATCTATAAAGAATGAACCCATATTAGCTCTTCTGAGCTGTACAGAAACCCGGGAGAGGTTCAGGTTGGATGTCAGGAGGAATTTCTTTACTGAAAGGGTTGTCAGGCATTGGAACAGCCTGGCCAGGGGAGGGGTTTGAATCTCCATCCCTGGAGATATTTAAGAGAAAGGTAGATGCTGTGCTGGAGGACATGGGTTAGTGGTGCTGGCAGGGCTATGAACAGGTTGGACTCAATGATCCTGAAAGTCTCTTCCAGCCAAAACTAGTCTATGATTCTGTGATTTTCAGCTGCTCGGTCTTTTAACTTTGGTTGCAGCACTGTGGACGTTCAGACAGGATCCTCCTGTTTCACCAATTGTTAAAGTTTACAACTTTTGAAGCTCTACAACACAGTTATGTTTGACTTCAGTGTGCATTAGCACCATAAATACTAAATAATCATCTGAAGGGAAAAAAAAACTAACTCTTGTAATTTTCCCCAGGGTCCTAATCCTCCCACGGGATCCTGGTGCAACCCTTAACATGCTGTTGTTGGCCACAGAGGAGCACGGTCCCAGACAAGGCTCTTTCAGGAGCATGACGTCAAAAAACCAAAGGATTTGAGGCTGAATAGGGGTTTTGGGGTTCGCCAGTTTGCAACAGTATAAACTTCAAGGCCTTTACGGTAAGACAAAATAAAGCCATAAAATGCCGTAGCACTGACTTGCTGAAAGACTGTACCTGGTGTTACTGTACCGTAAACAAGAACAAATAGTTACTTCATATGAGCATCTCAGAGGATGATGTTAGTTAGTTGAGAGTTCAGACAGAGCATCACCTTGTTGAAATCTGCTCAGCCAACCTTCCTTTAAAATCACTGCTTACTGAATCTCTGTTTCTGGCCCACCCTACAAAACTGCCACTTCTGGTAAAGTTAAAAGGATGATTCATTCACCTGGAGAAGGAATTGAATATTCAAGTCGCTTGTCAGGCTGGCAGGTTTAAATTATATAACAGGAAGCTTTCTATTCATATGTAATGTAACTGAATCACCACTTCTTTATTGATAATTCATTATATGTTGCTGCTATCACTCTGCAGCTCTGAAATGCTTTTTGCTATAATGATTTTATACCATACTGGTGTAATGGCCTTCTGACTCTGTCAATCAGCACTACTTGCGTGTACAATAATATTATTCTGCAATCTGTCTTGGGAGAATGCTTAAAAGCTTTCTCTCATTTTCTCTATTTAACCCATGTATTATCTGAGTTTTTACATTAAATGGCCATACTTAATATCCCATGACATGTCACCCATTTTCTAGGGAGGATACCGACACAGTACTTACCAATTCCAGAATCTCTACTAACCCAATTACACCTGCCCACCTCTGCCAAGAGCAGCCACTTCAGAGCATCAGCTTTTAATCTGTAGGAAGAACTTATAGGAAGGAACAAAAACAACATGAGCTATAGGTGGCTAAATGTGGCCATGGTTGATGCAATCTATTCTATGAAGAGGGATTCGAAGATACTGAAGTCAAGCTGGGGTCCAGGGGTCAGTTTATACACAGATTTATTGTCAGGTCTCAGCCTACAGAGGTCTCAGCTGAATTTTGCTCACAACCATTGGGCTCTTGCTTTTCACCTACCACCCCACACGGCTGGTGCATTTAAGAAGACAAAGCCTAACCCAACAAGAATTGATGCTTTTTCTGACACACATTTTGTGGCAGGTGCTTCTGATGAATAAGATTTCTTGGCTGTAAAATTAAAAGTGTGTGCAACATTAACAACCTCACTCAGACCTTGCAGATAGTTCAGTCCCAGTGCAGGTAACAACTGCGGTTTTGCATCGAAAGACCACCCGTAAGCGCCAAAGAGTTACTCTAAACCCCTTCCACAGTCAGGTTAATGTACTGGAAAGTTTAAGATTTGAAATGCCAGCTGCTGAACACAAAATCCTACGCTGGAACCAGTGCCAAGGAATTTAATCTGTTTGACATAGTCATTTCCCTAAAAACACTGGATACACGTAAATCTTATTTGTTGTTTGATTCAGTCAATGCCATGGTGTAACTGACTTCTGTGTTAAGGAATAACAGACTGTTTGTCAAACAGTTCTCAAAATTGAATGTTTCGAGGGCAGCAGGTATCCATTTACATTAACATTTGCTTATAATATGATCCCATCTACTCTGCACAGAACTTCAAGAGAAGTTAGAGCAGCAAAGCATGCAGTCTCCAAGTACAAGCAGAATTCATTTGCTCAGCCACTCAAAAAGAATGGTGAGATGGAAAAGCAGGGGTTTGATTAGGCCATAGCTTTATTATTGTATACAGGACAACAACTTGTATAGTTCACACTTCCTCTGTCCTCAGTCTATTTTGAATCCAGCTCTCCTTGGAACTGGGCACTTGCAGCTATAGATGGGAGAGACTTTCAGTTGTGAAGTTTGCGGGAAGCTGCAAGAGAGGGTCCTGAAGAGTAAGACAAGGTTACAACAGTTTTTGTGACTTGTAATTGGGAGCAAGCACAATCATGTCTAGGTAAATGGCTTTGCTTGATTTGCAGGTAAAATGGCTCTCACTTGGGCCTCCTCTGTCTCTGCAGCAGCTCACTGGCAAAGACCATAAGGAATTTCCTGTCCTACTGTACAGTTGGTGGGAAAACTGGAAAGTTGCATGATTAAAAGTTGAGGCATGGTCAGAGAAACCTCTCATGGATTGTTTTCTTTTGCCATAATTTCCTCTACTGTGTTAGCCTGCCAGCCTTGTTTTTGTAGCCCCTCACAGGCTTCCAGAAGCCCTCAGGACATAGGACTGCCCGGATGGCAGAGCCGTTGACGTGTGCCAGGGTCATACCCTCTCCTAGTCTGGATCTGGGTTTCTGTTTTCACCTGAGCACAAAATTCAACCTAATGATTTTGATTGCATCCTGGGCTACATCAAAATCAGCATGGCCTACAGATCAAGAAAGAAGATTCTGCCCTGGTGAGACCTCACGTGGAGTGCTGCATCCAGCTCCGGAGCCCTTAGTACAGAAAGGACCTGACGGAGTGAGTCCAGGGGAGGCCATCAGCACCTCTGCTGAATCAGGGGCTGGAGCACCTCTGCTACGCGGACAGGCTGAGGTTTTTCAGCTTGGAGAAGGCTCCAGGGGGACCTGATAGTGACCTTATGGTAGCTGAAGGGGGCTACAGGAAGGCTGGAGAGGGATTGCTTATGAAGGCCTGGAGTGATAGGATGAGGGGCAATGGTTTCACAGTAGAGAAGGACAGATTGAAGTGGGATGTTGGGAGGAAGTTCTTTAGCTGGAGTTGAGCTGAACCCTGGAACAGGTTGCCCAGGGAGGTAGTTGAGGCCCCCTCCCTGAAGATATCCAAGGTGAGGCTGGAGAAGGCTCTGTGCAATGTGATCTAGCTGAGGATGTCCCTGCGCACTGCATGGGGGTTGGACCAGAGGATGTTTGGAGGTCTTTTCCAACCCAGGGCCTTCTACGATTTCCTGCAGCAATAGCAGTGCCGACACAGAGCAGAGGCATCATCCTCTACGTCGCAGAGGCAGGAAGCAGTGTTGCCCTGGAACCGGAGTAAAATCTTTGTAAAGCCTCTGAAGGCTGTAACAGCAGTGAAAACAAAGTACGAGGTTTACTGGACACTGGCAGCTTGTCATGGTGAGGGCCCCGGCTCCCTGTCTGGTGGTCAGGTGGCCCTACTCTCCTGTAGGGTCACTGCTGGTCTTGTACTCCACTCCTGAAGGTGACAGCAGCTGCCACCACCCTCCTTTACAACTTTCCTCTAATCCTTGCAGTACATTGTCTCCTAGACATACAGCGAGTGTCTCCTGCGCGTGCAGTGCTCTGCAATTACCCATTTCACAGGGCTTTTTGTGCTGCACAGGATGGGTGTGATTGCCTTCGTGTTAGTGTAACTAGTAAACCAAAGAGGAAATACTGCTTCCTGATGGACAAGTTAAGTGTTCAAACGTAAACTAAAGGGATAAGGGGCTCCAGGCAGAAAGTTCTTAGGGAAAAAAATATTGGTTTTCTTTGAATGTGTTTGTTTTGTGATTCGATAGAAATAAACTGTTGCCATGGCAACTGTCCTATCACAGGCAACACACGGAGCAAGAAAGATGCTGTACACTCACCAATTAGTGGGATAGGTTTTAGTACATTTAAAGAGACATCTTACTTGCTGATATGATGGCACATCTAAACTTGGCCGTCAAGGAACATTCGAGTTGGGTCCTGCATTAGCTGCTGTTTCTTGATCTTCACCCCTGTTTCTGGTGTCCTCCTCTCTGAAGGTCCCCACCGCCCCTTTGGCAGGCAGCAGATCACAGGGTCTATCACGGGAAACCACCCCAGCCACAAGGACACATCCTAGGCTTGGCAGCCACAGCTCACCAGAATGTGGGGAGGAATAATCATCTATGCTCTTGTGACACCCAAGATACACAAAATGCTTTACTAGTGTTAATTAATCCTGGTGACAGTCGGATGAGGGGGGTAAGCCTTATTACCCTAGGATTTTTCTATTCTTAGTTTTAATTATTAATATTAATTTTAATATGTAAGGCAGCTGAAGTTGAAGAGTTTTCAAGGTCAGGGAGAAGGAGAAGTAAAGAATCCCCAGTTTCCAGACCTGCAGCCTGGTCGCTACTCAGTGCAAAAAATGAAAATAAAAATTTATTATTATTATTACCTTGTTTATATGGTCTTCAAAAACCAAAACGCTGTAGTGCACCAAGAGTGGCTTCCTATTAATTTCACTTCTTCTTTTCAAGGGCCTTGCAAGCACAGCAGCACAGCAGCACAGATGCAGTTACAACCGTATGTGGGCCACCGACTCCAGGTCTGGGGTTTTCTCCCCTGTTTGTGACTTTGTTTTAGGAAAGCAGGGAATTTTGGTTGCTCTGCAGGCAGTCTGTGTCTGTGTAACATGATCCTTATACAGTGGGGTAGGCTCAGAGTGTGGTGTTTAATCTGCATATTCATGTGGTGTATCATTTTCACACACACACACCCCCCTCCATCTATTGAAATTGGTTTGGGTTATCTATTTATTTGTATATATTTCATAGACGTGCACATTTTACAAGTGCTGTTTTCATCGCTGGCTGTATCACTTGGGACTACTGACTCCTTCCATCTAAAGAGCAGTAGCAGCATTGAATTTTATTTCTGTGTCATCTCTGCAAGCAGACAACTTTTAGCAATAGA
>JAOXOE010000720.1:6238136-6258136 GCA_028565055.1 Phoeniculus purpureus
GTGTGATACGACTGTGGGTACTTGGCAGCAACACCTAGAAGAGAACGCTTTCCTATGTACTCTAACTTCCATGCTGTGCACACAATACTGAATGGAGCAATCTGACGTGAGATGGAAGAAGATTAGGTCACCTATTAACTTAATATGTTTCTTCCTTTTTCTGCTTACTATATGAGTTTGCTTTCCAGGTCGTGGTAGGTTTTTTTTGCATCCTCTTCGCTCCGTTTTTTGGGTTATTCTTCAATGCAGACATACGCTAGTTAGGATGTCAGACTATTTTGTGGGGACTCCTTCATTTGTGTACCACAACAAGTCGATTTTCATGGGGATTATGTGGCTGTGCACATAAATCTCTCCGTAAATCTGCATTGAGGAGACTTACTTCCAGGATTTGGGTGAGAAAAACGTGTGATTTCACATGCTTCATACACCTCCTGATTTTTTGAAGATCAGTGAGCACAGAAGACAGAAAAGTACGCTAATCTTGATCCAACAGACCACAGAGATGCTCTGTTCCCTTTTGTTTTGCATTATATTCAGTGTGATGGTGTTTATTAGAAACAAGACAGACAAACAGGCACATTTATAATAAAGTATAAAGCGAGAAAGAAAAGCCCCAAATCTGACTGGCAGTCACAGGAAGCCATGTTACATAGAAGCATCACAGCTGAAATTTGCTGTGAAAGTGCTGTTTGAATGAAGGTAATTTAATAGCCCATGTAATTATCTTTTCCCCCTGTTTATTAAAACTTCTTCAGTCTCTTTCCTCTTGTTGGTTCTGTAGCAAGGAAGATTTTTTTTTCTATTTTATTTTTTTAAACCAGGATATTCTGTTCTTTTATTTTAATAATACATCTTTGGGGCACATTTGCTTTCCCATGATAATTTAATATAGGAGCTAAGCTTCCAATTAAAAGCAAATTATTAGGATTTGCAGTTAATCCAGAAGTGAAGCAGAACACTAGCAGAATTTGCCTGTGAGTTAGGCTGTGTGTTTATAGTGAAGGAGCAACTCTTCTCTCCTCATTAATATGCATATTGGAAATAGCCTGTTATTTCCATTTATCATTAGGTGGAGATTATTTCCACATTTGTACCTATAATTGTTCCTGCTTATGTAAAGCAGAGGCTTGCTCTGTGTGTGTTCTGTATGGGAAATGGGGACTTTGTGTGAAGTACTTCAGGGCCTCTGTAGCTTTAATTTTGCTTCTCACCAACATGTGAATGCACGTAATTTATTAGCCGCTGTCAAACCTGGCCACAATTCCTCTATTTCCTTTTCAAAAGTAAAGATGCACAAAATAGTTTAATTCTCTACTGTTTAATTTCTCTGCTGTTTTCTGAAGAGGGAAACAATACAGACACATAAAAATTATGACCTCTGTGAAAAATGAAATAGATGCTATTTATGCAAAGTCTCATCTCCGAGAGCTCCTTTTTCACTTCGTTGTAAGTCCAACACCGAATTTATACTGGTTCCAGCACAAGGTCTTTCTCCTTTGGCAAACTGCATTTTAAAAAACCCTGCATTTAGCTGCAATCATGGTAGAAAGCACCAACTGCAAATTCCAGAAGCTGATAAATATTTGGATGTGCTGATTATATGATCAACCAGGTTTGGTTTTTCTCCAGTGACATGTTTCTCTTAGAATTTATATTGGCTTTGTGAAGCTAGAAACTTTTCAGATATGTAAATCAATCTTTGTTTTACTATCTTTAAATTAAATTAAAGTACAGATATCAAATCCGAGCAGTCCTTTTGCTGCAATGAGATAATTTCTGGAGGCAAGACACCTGGCCAGGCTAGAGTGGTGATTAATTTTATGTGTTTAGGGTGCAATCATCACTCAGAAAAAGGCTCAGGGTTTCGATGATGGATGACGGGTAAAGTGCAGGCTGATAGGACATGGCCCATGAATCTGTTCTACATCATCAGTTCCTTTGATCACTGGCAGAAGTTCAGAGATACTTCTTTGCATCTGTCCAAAATAAACAGGGCTACCATACACCTTTTGCAACATCCCTTTTAAACACGGGCTTATTTGTGGAGGAGAAAGCACCTTTATTTCTGCGACAGCGGCTGGGGAAAACAAAAGCAAAGCCTTTGGCTTGTGTTTGCTCGCGCTTTTACAGACAGAATCCACGACAGCGTCTGCACACGTATATGTATTTTAATGAAATATGACGCGATTTTTCCCTGTGTTAACACCCTCAGCAATACAGCTGCTGAATAGCGGTGTTACACAGGCTGGCCTGAGAGGAAAGTCCTGAGTTACAGAAATACTGCGCAGCATTTCTTCTTCCTTAGGCGTGCTGATGACTACAAATTGCTGGGACTCTTTCTTACCACTGACAGAAGAACTCTGTAACCAAAATAATTTCAGCTAATAATTCAGAAGAATGTGAGGGTGAAGAGATAGAGAGGATTTGTACCAACCTAAAAATAATTGAATAAGGGGTGTGTGTGTGTGGGGGGGTTGTATCTCAATTAACGAAGTACAATTGATAATTGAAAGCAAATGGTTATCATATGATTTCTACTTTTCTTTACCCAATGCTGTCCCCTGCAGGGTGTAAGAAATCAGATCACAGCAGTACTCAGAGGCTAAAAAAATATTTGGTTTATTTTTATTTTTAAACCCAAGAGTAAGGGAAAGGAATAGCTGAGTTAACTCCATGTCCTCAGTCAGAGTTCGTTAGCAAGCCAGTGTGCTTTATAACGAAGAACCCTTTTGGAAGCTTGAATGGGAGCTGTAAGGGGCATCAGTTGAAAATGTTCTCTTATATCTCGTGGTATAAACACAGCAGTTCCTTCCTCAGGTAAGAATTGTTCGTGCTCGTGTTGATGTTCCGTCTGTGAGCAAGCAGACTTTAGATGTCTCATCAGCTGCACTTGAACGTGAAAATCAGCCAGAACACACAAGTTATAAAATCATTGTACATCTCAATTGATTTTCTTACCATTTTATAGAACTTCTGTACATGTAGGAAATATAAAACTACTACTTTGCTTAAAAGACAGGTAACCCTCATAAAAGGAACAAAGTTCATCTCAAAAAGGACATTGAAAAAAAAGAGAGGGAAAATATAAAGGCGGGAGAAGTGATTAGATCTCATTAATAAGGTCATCCTTGAGCCAAACAAAACCAAACTATGGGGCTTAAAACAACTCTGGGAGCATTTGCTATCACACAGACTTTTTTGTCTCATGATTGCCATCTCCTTACTCAACTGGAAAGTGCTGCTTTATCTGACTAAGTGCAAATACTGAAACGTTCATTAGCTCTCTTGAAACATCTTGGCTTCTCCTTATTGAGCTGTATTTCATCCGTAGCCTTTTGCACCTTGGGGCACACAATAAATGTTTCTGCACAAAGGGTTTCTCAAGAGTGGTGTGGCTGTTCCTTTCCTCCACAGAGCCTGAGCGCGTTGCATCATCTTCTATCGCTCTTACAAGCCTGGGGCCTGGGATGAAGAATTGTTTACTATCTCCAAACCAAAACTTGCCACGTAGCAGATCAAATTGTTGCTGCTCTGCCACCGAGCTGACTCAGTACTTGCTTGTTTGATTTAAGGCACCGTTCCACTGTGAAAAGTTATTGTGAAAATGGTAGTTTCTTCTGCAGCAGAGCTAGTTCCTGTGTGTATGAAGAATTACGTGTGCTGACTCAAGTGAAAAAAACATAAGCATTTACTGCTCCTGCTCTTGCCAGCTCTGCAGAGCAAAGGCAGAGGAGAGGAGTCTGGTTGGAGTCCATTTAATTTGTATTTGTTAACATTCTGTTCCAGGTTTCTATGGGTTTACCCCAGTGCGAATTTGGAGGGAATTACAGCATCCCAGAGCTCTTTCCAGGGATATAATTTAGCTTCTACTGCTAGTGAGTAGCCATGGAAAGGAAACATCTTGCTCTCTCAGACCCTATAGTGCATGTGGAAACAGACAAAACACCCCTAATGAAATAGTCACTTGAAACAGTTAGCAAATACTTCTTACTTTTCCATACTGAATATATCACCTGCAGTGACTTGCAGAGTTTGTAGATGCAGCAGGTTATTTTGTGGCATTCTGGCTTTGTGAATGTGTCTTTTGGATTGGTATAACCTGTGATGATGACAGTGAGAAGATATTATGGCTTTTATTGTTGATTACCACTTCTTACAGAATAAAGCAGTGTATCAATCTCTCGCTATCATTCTTTTGGAGCTACCTTCTGTCTTGATGCCATGGACTGTTGGGGCTGGCACTGCCCCTCAGTGACTGTTGTAGGTGTTAGAGAAGGCTTCCTCCTTTGGTGACTCAGCTCTGTTCCCACAGGGCCATCCCATGGGTTAGTGGAGGCTTCAGCCTTTGGCTGTCTTGCATAGTCCGTGTGTGAAACCATGAAAGGAGCGATAATAGGATGAGCAGTGGCTTTAACATGTTCACAGTATCTGGCTTTATTGCTTTAATTTATCTAACAGAGAAAGAGTTTTCTCTCCTTCTGAGTTTCAAGGTGACTCTGAAGCTTGTGTGAGAATGACTTGGGCTGATGTTCTGTCAAACAGATGCAGGAGTTTGAGTAAGCAAAGGACCGAGAAGATTTGCTTGAATATTTCAGCCACTTAAAAGAAAATTGTTAAACATCCTCTTAAATTCTGAGTTGCTACTAGGTGACCAGACAGACACTGATGTCTGTGGGTTAGTTTCATTGTCCTTTTTGCACTGAAATAGTCGTCTTTTCAGAGCTGTATTTTAAATTCAGTAAAACTGAAGTTGGTGGGAATACGGCAGCTGTCTCAATTAGTCCAATATCTTATTGTGTATAAAAGCTTAAATAGAATGTGTGGTTTTTGAATTCCCAAAGGCTGTAGGACCCAAAGACAGTGTCTATTTCGATGCATTTCTGTTAGATGGAAGATACTGCCCAGAGGTGACTCCCTGTGCTCATCACATTGTTCTGATGTGTAGCAATTGAAGAGTCACACCTGTAGTCTGTCTGTGCTCCTAAAATGTTTGAACACATAAGCCAAGATGGAGATTTGAGTGCAAATTCCCTTTCTGTTTCTTAACAGCAGTTATGTCCGAAGACCCTGAGGAGAATCCCTAATTCCATAAGAGTTTTACCTTTTTCTCGAAACCCTTTTGCTGGGAACGGGGCTGGCTCAAGCGGATAATAGGAATTTGAAATGCAAGTACATCTGAGAATACACGTATACACTGCAGGCACATAAGCTTGACAATCTTTAGAAGCTGTCTGATAACTTTCTACAAAGCAACTTGACTCCCTACTGTTATTTTTTTATATTTGTATTTGCTTTATCACACAGACACCCAATCATGTTGCTCTGACACACTAGTTATTTTATAAAAGCAGACAAATACATGTGGCAGCTCAGAAGAGCTTACAGTCCCCTGCAAACACTTGGCCCTTCCTTCCTGAAAGTTATTGGGACAACTGAAGTGCTTAAACTTTCTTATTTAGTCTAAAAATGATAACAGCATATTTTTGGCAAGATCTAGTACCCAAATATGTCCTTCTTGAAAAGTATTGTAAGCTTATGTCATCACCTGTATTAAAAGTTCAACAGCGTGCTCCAGTTAAAAGACTTGAGAGAATAAATTCGTTTAAAGTACTGCAAACTTACTCCGTTCAACGACTACGAAATCATCTTCCTTGTTGCTGTTGGGGATCATTCTGTTGCATTCACTGGATGTCAAAGTGACAGGCCATTAGCCTCAGGATAGGATAATTATTTAAGGATCTCTTCTTGTTTTGTACAGTGAAGAAGTATTCTTGAAAATGCAACACAAACACAGGTCTCTGTGTCAGACGGTGATGGTCTATTTATTTGAAATATGAAAATGTAATTTTAGCATTCGAATGGTCCAGACAGTGGTAATTTAAAATGAAACAGGGACAACAGTCATTAAATGGCTGCGTTTCTGGACTTAGATTGATGTTTAACACATTGATCTTCTTCAATAGAAGCTTTCCATATTCCATCTGTTAGAATCTTTGACCTTTTCTTAACACCATTAAAAGATAAAATGTTAATCTACTGAAAAAAGATGCATGACCTTTTAAAAGTGAACTGTACCACTTTACAGCCTGCCATCATTAAAGAGCTCTATGCTCAGGAGCCATGCATTATGTGTATCATAGCCATATAATTGTTTAGAATAATGTAATTGTTCAGCCAGGAAGATCTATACCTTGCATAACATAAATTAGAACGAGAACTACGTGAACTTTGAAAACCCAATCAAAATAACGTGTCAGATCAAGGCTTACATTCAGTTTTAATCAGTATCAGCCTCAAGTTTAGTTTTGGATTAATATTCCAAGATGCATGCCAAGAAGAGAACATTTTAACAAAGAAAAAAATGGTACTTCGGGAAAAATGAAACCACATCACTGGCAGAGGGAGGTGCTGTCCTCTTGTTTTAATCACCTGCACTTATTTTTTCATCATACAGAAACAAACAAGGCACTGACACTTTAAGCAGTAGTAAACAATTTCAGTAGCAAGAAAATTTTTGAAAATGGACTTCCTTGTTTGTGCAAAATCTAAATTCAATCGAACTAGACATCTTAATTGCAATGGCCACCACACAGACAGCACTGAAATGTGGTTTAAATCTTATTCAGCAAGGTGCTTCAGAGAACATTTAATTTTGAGTATGGGCTAATTTGATTCCACTTCAGAGTAATCCTCTGTTCTGAATCCTGACTATGACAACAAACCAAATACTTATTACAGCCTCAGATAACCTCATCCTTCTCTTCTGGTGCATCCCAAGTTTTAGATGAAGCCCCTCAAATTGATTTGACAAAGTATCTGTATAATGATGTCTGTACTACTAATAATAAAGGTCCAAGTGTCTTCTGCATTTAAAGATAATGTTCTGCCAGAACTGTTTATTACACAGGACGAAAAGCTTTTCTACAGAGCACAATTTGCGTTCCCGCAATTTAACCGTAAGTCTCCCTGGTTTGACCTATTTTCTCCAGTAAAATCAGTTGACTCAGGTTGGAGTGCACTCTCCTTCTGTCTGTATGCTTTTCACAGGAATTTACTCCATGAAGGAAGTGGCTGCATGCAAAACAGAAATGCAGGGGTTCTAAGATGACTTAAACATTGATCCTCTTATTATTTGATCATAATAACACAAGGAGCATTAGCAGTGTCAATGTGTTGAGGGCTCTCAGATGGTCCTGATGCATTTAAATAGCAATTTATGAATCAGGAGGAGTTCTTCATGCATTTACCTTGCACCAGCCCTGGCAGGCTTGTGGTATACACTTAAAAGCCCTTTCTCATCTCATGAGACCAAGGCTAAATGTTGCTTCACCATCTTGAGTGACCCATGTGCAATGCAGATGGATCCTGAAGACATCAGCTCTCTACACACAGACTGCACGCACAGGACTGGAAACTGGGTTGAAATTCATTATTAGAAGTGACATTGTGTGTGTAACGATGCAGAGAAAACAGAAGACAGCACAGCATTTACTAGGAGTTTGGGCAAGAAAGACGTTGGCTTCTGTAAATGGCAGCTTTTTGACTTCAGTTAGAGCTCTGCTTTCTGATCACGCTGCTGCACTGACTCTGTCTATTTATATTTTGTTCTTGTTAAGAAAGCAGCATCCCATTTTGTAGAGGCCAAACATTATAATCTTCGAAGTTAGTAGTCACTTTTTTTTGTATGAAGCTCTTTCATTGTTTAGAGCCGCTTCCCAGTCCGAGACCCAGTTTATTGCTGCAAATTTCCTCTCTTGCATATTCTTCTCTCTAGGTCATCAATAGTGAAAGCAATATGTTTCCTGGTGTTCAACCATGTGGCACTTCACTAGTCACATAATACACTAGATAAGCAGATGACAGTCTGTGCTGCTCTGAATAGCATATGTGCATGCCATCCCAAGGCCAGGAGCTGGAGGACGGAGATGCAGCCAACAGAGGGAGTCCATGGCAGCAAAGCTCTGGCCATCCAAGCGTTGCTCAGAGGGAAGGGAAAATGGACAGCTTTGTGTTTCTGGTCAAAGAGCAGAAGATTTCAGCCTGTTCCCACATTAGGCCTTTGGCATCTCTTAGAGACCATGTGCTCTTCTGCTTTCCAGCTGCAGGTTGCCTACCTGACAGAAGTCCAAGTCTAACTCAGCAGGTGGAGGTGGTGCCCTACCAGAAATTCAGCTGTTTTGAGGAAAATGTGGCCCTTCTTATATTTTCATTTGCCTTTTTGTCTAGTAGATATAACTGTCAAGTAACATACAGGAGCTGTAATTGCTGTCTAATAAGCATTGTGAAAGAAAACCTATATTGTGGAGAACACCTGCTTGCTCTGTCTTTTATAGTACAGTAGTAATGTTTAAAATCTCTTGTGCCTACTCATAACTTGGTACCCAACATAGCTAAAAGACCTCATCAACTAACGCAGCATTCCCTTCAGACTGAGGAAGTCCTAGATCTCAGCGGTGGTGAGTATAACAAAGAGAAAGATGGTCTTTTCTCTTTGACAGAAGCAGAGTGTCACAGGAATAGCGAGATGAGATACAGAAAGAAAAAAAAATGTAGAATATTCTGAGACACATTCAGGCAACATGTAAATAGAATAATTAATCTGGCAAGAAAGATCTGTTTGGGTTTTTTTTGTACCAAAGGGCTAAGAAGAGGGGAGAGGGGAGGGTTCCATTTTAAAGCAGGATTCTCTTTTTCTTCCACCTGAAGTCTGCGCAGTATTCCACAGAGCAGCTGTCCACAGCAAGAAATTCATCATTCACTCTCTGATCAGTGCATACAGTAAGTGACATGAAACTCTGCTTAATTCTCTTGTGTCTCCATGAAATAATTTCTTCAGCGACCAAAGAAATGTGCTGTTTACCATAATCTCAATTTAACACCTACTCTCAGTGTTCAAAAGTAACCGTCTGCATTTGAATGGGGTTTGCAAAGCAGAAGGATCTGCCAGGGAAAACTAAACAAGTCTTGTCTCTTCCTTGAAAGTTGGAAAAGGCTTCAGACTTCTATCACGGTGACAGGTTACATGGTAAATAAAGTTTGAGATCTTTGCTTTTGTCGTTTAAGACAAGAATTGGTTAGAACTGAACAAAGCTGAAGGGTGCACAACTTGAATTAAGCCCAAGTTGCACATTGCGACTGTTGTTTGAAAGCAAGCGGCACATGCACACGGGATAAAACCGGGAGGGGGGTGGTCCTGTGTGCTGGGATTTAGGGGATGAGTTTCCAGTTAATTAGCAGTCTGGGAAAAGCCTTTAGAAAGCATCCAGCTTCTTAGAAGCTGTTATTTGTTTTGCGTTATGTAGAAAAGAGCTGGGAGTACCTCAGCCTCGGCGAGGCTGGGAACGGTCCTGGTGTGCCTGGGGCTGCCGTGCGTAACCGAGGATTGCTTTCTAGAGGTTTTCTCGCTCGCATCGGAGTCGGACGTCTTTTAAGCAGCAATCCGAACCGCAGCCTGCTGGTGTGGTTACATTGGCTAGATTTCTACAGATTTGTCCTGAAGTCAACAAAACTGGATCCAAACACGAAGTTAGCTATACGGTGTGTTCTGCAGCAGTTCAAAGCCGCTGCAGCCTCACTCCACCACAGCACTGTCAGCACTTAACAAGGAACCTGGGGCTGCTCTGGTGGCAATTGCAGTTCTGGGCTTCTCACTTCAGGACATTGAGGGGCTGGAGCAAAGAGGCTGGGGAAGAGACTGGAGAGAAAGTCTGATGAAGAAAGGCTGAGGGACCTGGGAGTGTTTAGCCTGGAGAAGAGGAGACTCAGGAGGGTACCTTCTTCCTCTCTACAGCTCCCTGAAGGAGAGGTTGTAGTCAGGAGGGGGTCGGGCTCTTCTCCCAGGCAATCAGGGCCAGGACAAGAGGGCAAGGTCTGAAGCTGCCTGGGAAGGGTTAGGTTGGATTTTAGGAAGCCCTTCCTCACAGAAAAGGGTGATCAGACTCTGGAATGGACTGTCCAGGGCAGTGGTGGAGTCCCCATCCCTGGAGGCTGTTTAAGGCCAGCCTGGCTGTGGCCCTTAGTGCCCTGTTCTGGCCAATGTGTTGATGTTAAGTCCTGGGTGAGCTCAGAGAGCTTTCACAGACTCAATAGTTCTGTGATTCCGTGATTCTGAATCTCTCCAGCACTTCACCTCCCCTAACTCATGAGGTCATGATTTGCAGAAATTCACACTGGAAATGTTAGATCTATAGTGCACAATGTTTCCATGTCATAGCTGGTTTGAAATAAGAGCAGGTTTCCAGGAAGCATGCTGTGATTGAGCATTGTGTTGGAGGGTCAGAACCTATTTGTGTCGTGATTTCTGTTTATATCATCGTATTGATTTACTGTGAGGAAAAAACCTGGTGATGCAAAATCCTTGTGTAGTTTTCCTGAAACAGGATGAGTTTTCACATCATGTGCAAAGCATTGTACTCATAACTGCAAAATGCTTAGAGGAAACCGAAGTAAAATAAAGGAATTAATATTCCTTCAAAGAGTCAGTACTTGCCTCAATAGGATATTTTTAGTACCTTTGGATTTTGATGTATGAAGCATCTTTTTTTCCCAAGAGAACAGGAAAAATACTGCTCTCCCCGCTTCTTTCATACTAGGCTGTTTATAGCAGACCACTGCGATAGGTCGTGCCGCATTTGATCTGCTGGAAAACCATTTGAAATTGCCTCTGTGTCTCATGTTCTGCTGCTCTGCTCAGGTGAACAAGATGAAGCGCTTCACTGTGTAACTGTCCCACCAGTGTCCAGGTAGGAACCAGAGCTGCACGTCTCCAGGTAAGATGTATACACAGACACATAGATGCACAGATCATTAGGGATTGGAAAGGACCTCCAGAGGTCAAGTCCAACCCCCCTGCTCAAGCAGGACCATAGAACCTAGGGCAGATCATATAGAAACACACCTAGACAGGTCTGGAAAGTCTCCAGAGAAGAAGTCTCTACAGCCTCCCCGTGCACCCTGTTCCAGTGCTCTGTAACCCTTAAAGAAGTTTGTTCTCATGTTAATTTCCTGTGCTCTAACTGACACCCATTGCCCCTTGTCCTGTCACAGGGCACAAGTGAAAAGAGATTGTCTCTTTCTGCTTGACACCCAGTCCTCATGGATTTATAGACAGTGATTAAATCCCCTTATAGTCTTCTCCTCTCCAGACTAAAAAGCCCAAGGTGTCTCAGTCTTTCTTCATAAGATGGGTGCTCCAGTGCCTTAATCATCTTCATAGCCCTCTGCTGGACTCTCTCAAGCAGGTCTCTGTCCCTCTTGAACTGCAGAGCCCAGAACTGGACACAGTACTCGAGGTGTGGTCTCACTAGGGCTGAGTAGAGGCGAGTAGAACCTCCCTGGATCTGCTGGGCAGTCCTGTACACAATCAGAATGCTCTTGCAAAGGCACGGCTTTTGCTGCTAGAAATCGTGCTTTTTAAATCCTATTGGCATATGCACTAAATGAAAAACACACATGGCACTGAAGTGCTCAGTTCCCTTTGGAAGAAAACGAGAACAAGTCTTAATTTTCCTTTGGGGTGACAATTTAATGGAATCACTGCTCGCTCATAGTCTTCAGCTATTGTTTAAGCCCATAAGATACTCTAAGGCTTTGAGAGATGGTACCAAGAAAAGAAAAATACGAATTCATTCTCAAGATCAGATTTGGTAGCTAATAAAGTTATTCTGGCTTCTATTCCAGCTCTTGCCCACCAGTGTTACCACATTGCTAAAATTTAGGTGAAGAATTTTAGCCCCTCTTGAGCCCTTTGTACTTTATGGAAGAAAGAAAATCGAAGGTCACCGGGAACATGAAACAAGGTAATTAAAAAAAAAAATCAGGAAAAAATATAGGTAAAATAAATAGGACAGAAGCTAACAAGACGCTGCTCTGACAATAGTGCTGGTGCTGTCCTTTGGTGTGTTTTTGTGGTTGATTGCTTGTGCTTGGTAATCTGCTCAGCAGGTTGGTTTTACAGCCCTTGGTGAGACAGTGAGTAGTTGTCTTTGGTTGACAACTTCTGAATTCTTTCCAGATTGTCACCATCCCTTAAAGGCAGACGCTATTTATTGAGTTTCCATTATGCACCCCCAGTGGTTCAAGGGTTTCTGCATTTTCTTAGCTAACTAGGCAGCTTATCACATGATATTTCATGCGCTTGGAATTCGATCTCTTTCCCTCCCTCTCATGGCTACCAGGTATTATACTGCCAGGGACCCTCAGCTGGTAAGTTTTCCATTCCACAGTGCCCAGTACAAGCTGCGATATCCAAGGGTGTGACTGGAATCTCACTCTGTCAGGATGGTGTTACAGTGTCATGCACTGTGCAAGTGTATGCCAGGCCAGGCAGAAGGGAGGAAAGCCTGCAGTCATTTTAGCAGCCTCTGTCTCCTCCCTGAATGAATTTCAGACCAAAGTGAATTTTATGATACAATTACACGTGTCACTTGGCATTTGTAATGTGAGCAAAGACGGCTGTATACTACAGGTAACCGTATACCCAGTGTATGTGAATAAATAGAATTACAGCTTTAATTCTGTGATTCCTAGGGTGTTATCGCGTTTTGTGGGTCAATATTGTCATCTGCATCGGAAAAGTGTGGATTTTAGAGGGTGAGACTTTCAGGCTACCTGGGTGTACAACAGGCACTTCAGACTGTAGGTACCCATTTTGAAAACAGACAGTGAGTGCTCTCTGAGAAGGCCAAAGTGAGTCTTCTCTCTTTTCAGGGATTAAGTGAAAGATTCTATTTTTCACACAGTCTTTGTGTGCCCTATAATATGACTAAGCTCTATATAAATTGTGAAAACATCTGGACTCTCTATTTGATTTCTAAATTTTGAAGAGGAGGTTATTCAAATACTTGCCTTGTGAGAAGAGCCAGGCTGACAGCTGAGGAACTGATCTCCTTTGTGGAGCATGTACAGCATGTTGCCTTGTTACCTTGTCAATGCGATTCCGTCTCAACAGTCAGTGTCCCAGTTTGTTTCCCACGTTCTCCTGTCCTGAGCATCTGGGCTGGGTAGCCTGGGTTTCACTTAGTTCTAGCTGGTGACTGAAAGTAGAAACCTGCAAAATAAGCAAAGTATCTCACTGCATGCAGGGATGTAAAACTCTACCTTGGGCATTTGCATGACCCCTGAATCTCCTGTAAATAAAGCTCCCTCATTTTCAGCCTCATTAGAAAACGCAGGCTTTAATCAGGGGAAATGACGCGTTCTTGTGCATATTTCAGGAGTTTGAATTAAAAGATTTTTTTAGGGGGAAAAAAAAGAAAATTAGATGCTTTTTTAGATTTCTTGTTATTGCTGACCCTTTAGGACTGTACTGAGCTCCTGCCACCTACCAGCACGCTCGCCAGGCAGTCTGTACAAATATTATCATTGCTTAAATAGAGTCTGAATCATTACCTTGTGTTTTCACTTTGTAGTGAAGTGATTTAAATATAGTTTTCTTGTGTTGGGATTCTTTGACAAATGCATAAATAGTTAGCGCATTGTTAGCAACAGTGAAAAGGAAATGGATGCCTGGCAGGAGGAAGGGCAAATAATTTTCTCATGCTTGCTGTGCTCTTTCTGTAGTGTAAATCAACTCTTCTCTCCTGAAAGTAAAAACTTACTCCAAAATGTCAACAAAAGTAAAGTAATTAGGAAAGGAAATGCAATTCCTCCCTGCCGCTTCTCCCTCGCACACTTTAGTAAATGAAAGCTATTTAAAGACACAACCTGAAGCAGGCTAATTGGAGGAGATGAGTCATTTGGGACCTGATCCTGGAAATGCTTACTCAAAAGAGCAGCCCTTTGATTGTTTGCCTGGGCCAGGTCTGAGTGCATGAGCATGCTGCAGGATCAGGGAGGAGAGGGATCAGTCCTGCAGGGTCCTGAGCAGAGCTCACCGAAACCCAGAGGTGTGAGCTGGCTCTTCTGAGTCATCCCCTTGGGAAGATACGTGTGCTCAGGGATACAGTGTAGAATCACAGAATGCCCTGGGTTGGAGTGGACCTCTGAAGGTCATCTAGGTCAACCCTCTTGCACTGAGCAGAGACATCCTCAACTAGATCTGGTGGCCCACAGTCTTGTCCAGCCTAATCTTGAATATCTCCAGAGATGGGACTCCCTCCCTGGGCAACCTCTTCCAGTGTTCAACCCCTCTCCTGCTAAAGATCTCCTTCCTAATAGCCAATTTCAATCTCCCTTTCTCTCATATGAAACCATTGCCTTGCATCCTATCAGGCCTTCATAAACAGTCCCTTTGCAGCCTTCTTGTACCCCCTTTCAGGTACCGGTAAGTCTGTCAGGTCCCCGTGGATGAAGCCTTCTCTTCTCCAGGCTCAAGAACCCCAGCAACCTCAGCCTGTCCTTGCAGCAGAGGTGCTCCAGCCCCTGATGATTTTCATGGCCTCTTCTGGACCTGCTCTATCAAGTTTAGTTGAGAACTTGTCATGTTGGCTTAATGGTTGGACTCAATGTTCTTGAAGTTCTTCCAACCTAGGCCATTCTGAACACTTCTATTGGATCATGGCCATGTCGGTCAATCTCTCCCAGGACTAAATCCCAACCGCTTAACTTTTAAATAGAATAAGAATATTATGAGGCTACTTTGATTAATTAATATCATTTGGGAAAAAGGAAAAAACCAAACCAAAACACGCCACAAAACTTTCCTACATTCTCTTGTGCCTCTGGTTCATGTCTGCCAGAAAATTAACTACTGTAATACGCTTTTTCGACAATTTAGCTCTCAAATCCTTTGCTACAAAGGAAACTGTAAAGCTCAAAGGCGTATTTTTTCCTTAGTGTTAGCAATTAATGTGCCACTAGTCTTTGCATAAATAAGTTGTCTATTTTAAAGCAACTCAAATGGGCTATTTCATTTTATATGACTGTTAATTAAGATGTTGATTAGCCCTGCTATTGAAGCATTGAAACCCTTTCTAAAAGAAATGGCTACCGTTTCAATTTTATTTTAATTAGTTGGACTTTGAGGTTATTTACTACAGCATCAGCTATCAAAGCAGAGCCATTTAATTTGATGTTCAGTCCAAGGCAGGTAGCTCACAGGATCCAACATTTGCCTGCAACTGCTGCCGTTAACAGCACTATGATTTGAGGTCATTTAAGAGTCATCACTCGCACAGATGGTAAAATGCAAAGTATCTGAAAGGGAAAATAACAATTGTCTTGTCAAATAAAACCCGAACATTGTCTTTTTTTGTGAACACCCACTAGCTTCCAGCAATTTTATGCAGAATGTGTTTCCCTTTGGGCGGAGAGCAGTAGGTCTTCCCTTTACGCATCCTTCCATTGAGACACGTGAACCCCCGTGGGAGACGAAACCCACCCAGATATTT
Source organism: Phoeniculus purpureus (assembly GCA_028565055.1). NCBI lineage: Eukaryota > Metazoa > Chordata > Aves > Bucerotiformes > Phoeniculidae > Phoeniculus > Phoeniculus purpureus. The sequence goes on from JAOXOE010000720.1 coordinate 6,253,469, forward strand.
GTGATTTTAAACCTTCATTTGCGTCACTTGTTACAGAGATGGGTCATTATTCTGGGATAAAATCACATCCTGCACAGTGAAAATAACAGCAACATTTGACCTGAAAGGGGAAAGAGTAGGGGGGCGAAAAAGGCCCCAACAACTTTAAAGTGTTAAAAGAAACAGACAGTGTTAAAGCTGCTTCAGGAAACAAATTCTCCCTGTAATGCAGTGTAATTACAATCTTTTCTAAGCTAAGTATAGTACCCCAGAGATTACTATAAGTAACTTATAATAGAATTTTTATTAGTGGTAGTAATTTTTTATGATAATTAGTGTAATCTGCAGCCAATAAAATCAGAAGATATATAGTTATCTCTTTTACACCAGAAAACTATTCTTCAGACAGCTGGAACATTAAGAAAGAAAAATGCATTATTTTATGATCGTTGTACACTTTTATGTTCTGATTATTTGGTGGGGGGTTTTTTATGAGCTCTTTCCATTTAATGGTGAAAAATGTGAGGGAAACTCAAGAGCCAGAATAAAGTGGCCAGTTTGGGGTAAGCAGCTGGCATTTAATTTCCTTGTCAATCTTTATTCCATCCCTTCTGAAGCCTTATCCATTGTGGGAGCTAGGGAGTTCTAAGTACTCCTGCCGCTCTTTCACCAGCCTTGTGCTGGCAGTGAGAGTGCCTTTCCTTATTGACTGGGTGGAGAGCTGTAATCTTTGGGAAATGGTGTTTTAACAGTAGTGTCTGTGTCATATCTAAAGCAAGGGCTGAAAAACATCTAGAGGATTTGTGTAGAAGAAAGAGATCTCTTGCTCTCACAGTGTCTTCAGGACATGCTTTGCTTGCAGGCTGCTCCCAAAGTTCTCAGACTGTGCACCAGCTGCCAAAGCATTTCCAGGTACAGATCCAGCTAGAGTTTTCTGCCATCAGCCTCAACCATGTGTCCTTCCTCCTCTGTTCTTCATTACATCTCTGCAGATTGGATCAGCTAGTAGTCTTATTTTGTTATTATTTAGTTACTAGTCCCTCCTCTTCCACGGCACTGTAACCTGCCCTAAGTTCCTCCTCTAACTTGCTAACCTTCAGGTTACACAGCAGAGCTGTTTTCCAGGAACAGTTTCTAAGGATTGATAGGTCTGAGGGACTTTGGGCAGAAGGGGTTGTGTTTCGACTCTTAGAGCCTGTGAATTAGGAGACCTTAGATTATGTGGTAATTTGTCTAGAGGTTAGAACAGGTGCAGAGCATTGTCCCAGATAAATACAGCTTAAAGTGTCATCTCCACCACAGACAGATCAAGCAGTGTCATTTAGCTGACCAAACTTTTACAGCTGGTGTGCCAGGAGAATTCCTTTTTTAGAACAGTAACTCTAAATTGAAAGCGTAATTTGTGTTTTGAAAGCTGGTCCCTGTATTCAACCGTACATAGTTGCACTGAAAGAAACCAGCAGACATTTAGATCTGTGAAGATGCTCCTTCCCGTGGCTGCTGTTTAACTTTGGGTGTTGTCTTCCTTGCTTTTTCAGGAGTTTGGCACGTGCCACACTACCACATCTGGTAAACATCTCAATTAGAATAATTTCTTTTCCAGTTAAACTGTACATCCTATGCCTTGTGGTCTTCATCCATTCTGGCAGCAGGTAGGCAGCAAATCATCCTGCTTGTCTCTGGAGAGGAATAGCACAGTAATCATCTCTGCTATGCACCATCCTTTCTAGAAGCCACAGAACATGTGATAAAGAAAAAACAGGAGTAGATTGGTAGGAGAGGGAGGATCTTCAACGAAAAATGATACTAACAATGTATAGGATTAGTGCCATTATTGTCAAAAACGTGAACTCTCTATCCCCACTGGCAACACTGGTAAGGGGACCCTGCAGAGAAGACAAAATCATCGGCCAAAAGCGAAGAGCCTATGGCTGCAGCTAAGAAATCCGGGTCACGACTGAACACCATTCAAATCCACAAACAGAAATCCAGTGGCCATTTGGGTGGGTTCTTAATCATCAGTAAAATGCCTTCATTTAAAATGCTGTGTGAAGGGAAGGGATAGAAGACATTTTAGGTGGAAACAGAGGAGTATCACTGTCTTCACTCTCAATAATGTCAGATCTGGAAGAAGGTCCCCCTGCACTGCACTGGAGTCCAATAGATGACGCCAGTTGCCTCTGCCTTGCTAGTAGACACTGGGAAGTCTTGATGGCTGTACTTTCAGTGTTGACTGAAACCAACATAAAAAGCTATGAATTCATTTATCTCAGCATTACATTTGAAGCGACAACATACTGTTTGAACACTAAAGAATTAAATGCAGCCAGAACCTATCAGGTGTTTTCCACAATGGAAAGCTGCATGAATATCGTAGGGATTTTTTTTCCTCATGATTGTCAATAGCAGATTTATTTCCAATCACAGAAATGCTCAGAAAATACATTTCTGCAGTAACAAATATTTTCAGTTTGGCTTTCTCCCCTTCTCACTCCCCTGTTCCTATTCCCTACTCTTGGAACAGGCAGAAGACAAAACACAGCCCTTCTTCTTAACATTTCTTGCTTTTGTTCAGCATTTTTCCTTACACCACCATTCAAAGCATTAATGGAATCTTCTTGCTGTGAGGCCGTGTCCAGAAGGAATTCTAAAATTAAGGGTTCTGTTACTATTTGCAGTGCTAGAGACTGGGCCAATGTGGCAAACAGCGTGCAGTATGAGCTTATAGTTCCAACACAATGGGGAAGTTACCAGTAGAATAATGGATGGCCATGAACAAGTGTTGCACGTGTGCTTTTCTCTGGGTAGTTTCCAGATTTCACAGACCAAGTCTAACACTGTGTTTCTGTCTTTTGGGAGGACAGACTCGCTCAAGGCCAACAGCCAGACTCCTTACGGAAAGAAAAAGGAAGGCTGCTCCCATAACAGGGTGTGGAAAAGTGACCTTCTAGAATAGCAGCCCTAAGTGGCTTTTGGGTTTTGTTCAATAGTGGTAAGGAAAGTGCTGCCCGGTTCTGTTTGAACAAGTGAGTTGTGCACTTCACGGGAGGAATGTATGGAGTGTGTTGAAAGGACAGATAGGGAAGTGTGGCCAGGAATGTGATAGAGTGGATATAAAATGAGTGAAGACAAGTGTCCTCATGCTGGCTGCAGTGGTGACGTGCGCTATCTCCACGTGTTATCAGCAGATAGATGTTTGCATTCCCATGGGTCAGTGCAAGTTGTCACAGTTTCAACCTCCAGCTTTTTCTTATGGAAGAAAAAATCACGAGGTAAAGGCTGCGTGAAAAGTCGTCTGCTTGCTGCACCCCCACGTGTGATGCTGCAATCTTGAAGGTTGTCTGGAGGCCTTACAGTGCAGAGTGAAACTGTGCTGGCTGCTGTTTCGTTGCTCCTGTACTGCTCCTCACTGCTATTTATAGTGACAGTCGATTTAAATGTTTTGTTTCACTCCTTTTCCCACCCATTAAATCTCTTTTCTAGTGAAAGTGCTTAGAAAGCTTTTGGAGGAACCAGGACATTGAGGTGGGGGTTTTTTACACTTAATTTCAATTTTTTGCAGTAGGATTCTTACTGGAGTTCTCAGCAGTAAAGTTTCAATGCCCACCATGAACACCGTCTCTCTAGAAAGACATTGCTTTTCTGGAAGGCCCAATATATCCCAACCTGGCACCTTCCAGCCCAGTCCAACCGTTTGAATCTGGTTAATTCTACAAGAGCAGGTAACAGGTTTTGCTTTGAAACAAAAAAAAAAGACTTAGCAGAATTCTGGAAGATTTTGTGAAACGTGGTTAAGCAGTTGCCATTTGCACTGATCAGTTATTAGTACTAACTAAGGGATCCCAACGGACCTGCTCAGATCTATAATGGATGACAAGAAAAGGAACGAGTGGCGTGGGATCTCCATGCCTGGATTCGGCGTGTGCTGTGTGTACTCCTGGGTGTGTGAATGAACCATCTGACCCAGTAAAAGTCCCCGTATGCACTAGCAGTTCGTCATAACTCCATGTAATTATTCTAGCAATTTCTCTGGCAGCTAAGATGTGTCCCAGGCATCTCTGTAAAGCCAAGTCTGTAATTTTTAATAGCTTGTTGAAATGTGCCACAGGATGTTCTCTTAGCCCAGGCCTTTGGAGCTCTGCTGTACCTGCTGTTTCTGCAAAGACTGTAAGAAATGTAATGAATCTCCAAACTTACTTATTTATGCTGCAGCTTTTTGGGGGGTTTTTTTAAGGTGTCATAAGTGTTCCACTGTTTCTATCCCTACATTTTCTTCTTTAACTGTATACATCCCTGTGCTAGCTGGTGGATAGGGTGTCAGTCTGTAAAGGCAGAGCTCGGGAAAGTGAGGGGTGAGCAGTGAGTGTCCTGTGGGCAGGCTCTAGCATCTCACACACACCTGTGTTGAAGTTCTAACATCCAGTATCCAGCCTGATTTTTTCAGACTGAGATATCAGTCTGAATGCGATGCGATGCTTTTATTTTTACTTACAGCTAAAATCAAATATGAATTCCAGGTTGAAATGTAGCTGAAGTGCTCGGAGAATTGGGGGGCAGTGTGTGTTTTGTGGGGTTCATTGCTGTTTAAGAAAGATTTGTTTAAAGAAAAAAAAATCAGGAAAAAACAAGTAGAATTAGCTAGCAATGCTTCAGAAGCAGAAAACTGTAAAATGGGAGAAGCAGCCAGAA
>JAOXOE010000720.1:6263136-6278136 GCA_028565055.1 Phoeniculus purpureus
AGTTCACTCTCTTAACAAGAATTGAAATGCTGCAATTCAAACTGTAGGAAGTGTAGAAGGGAGTTGAGATTGACAGTAAAAACTGGCTTGACATGATTAAGCACCGAGTAATATTAAGTCTTGTCACACAAATATTGTAGGAGGTTTGCTGCATTGTGTGCACACATATGTATTTTATGCAAAATAGCCTCAGCCTGTCTCCTCTCTGAAACCAGGGAGTGCGAGTGGGTAAACAGCTCATAGCAACAGATGAAAGGCTGGCGAAGTTCAGACTCCCAGTTCAAAGGTTTCAGCAGTATGTGAAATGACAATCTCAGGTTATTTGTGTTTCCGAGCTCCTGAGTATTTGAATTGTTTGCTCATCTGCGGAGGCTCTCCATTATCTTATTCCTGGTTGTGTTCATCAGCTTAGCTGGCTGCGCAAGGCAACTTTAGGAGATTTTATTTCACCTGCCTTGCAACACTCTGCCTCTAGCCCCGAGAAGATCAGAAATGTTTTCCTTTAATTGATGAGGATAAATTACAGCAGCACCATGCTAGCATCCTGCTTGCTCCCTGCATGTCTCTTGCTGCTTGGTCAGCACAGGTCCACGATTTCATTTTTAAATCAAATTATGCTTGTGATAATATTGTCTTGAGCTTACAGTTGCTGACATGGATATTGACAAAGGCTTAGCCAGGATTTTAATAAGAAAACAAAATACAGGAAATACTCTAGAGTTTCCAGGTGGATCATTAACAAGACGCCTTGGAGGGCTGAGACTGCCAGCCAGCACGGGGAATGCATCACAGTTCGTCATACAACTTAAACTTCTTTTGACATCTAGTTATGTCGAAATGTGACTGATCACCTAGGGGTCCAGGCTCCTGTGAGGGAAAAGTTCACTGACAGACAGCGAACGAAGCTGATCTTAAATGAGAATCAAGAGAAAGCAGCATTCCAGCGTCTGACAGTCTGCAGCTGCTACCTGGGTCTGCCTAACGAAGACGAGCCTGCTCTGCTGAACAGTTATATTAGCATCTGTATGCTTCTGTCTCATTATCACACATCTGCCCACCTTTATTCGAATGAAGCTTCTTCTGATCTGACAGCTCAGGCATTGTCAGTGAATAGATATTATGGGAGCCGGGTACAGCAGCTTAGGGTGTTAGCTTTTATTTTCTAAAGACTGTTGTACAGTTTGACAGTATAATGCCACTGAGGCAAAGAAGATAATTAACATATTGGGCAGTTTCTAAACAAAGCTGAGACAGTCGTACTGGCAAAAGTGCTGCTGCTAGAGCAGTACTGTTTGCACTCTGTGGAAACATCAAAGGCTTCCAAGGTCCACCTTTAAAGAGAGTCAGAGCAGGTACAGTGTGGTCCCCATGCTGCAGGTGGGAACTTTGAGGGGGGGTTGGTCTACTGACTGTAAAAACCTTTGGTCGTCTTGAGGAACCCATCATGTGTGTTCAAAATCTCTGCTTGCTCAAGCAAAATAGCTCAGAGTTTTTGAGAAGACGTGAGGTGTGTGCAGAGAGGAGGTTGTGGGTCTCTTCGCTTCTTTGGATTTATTTTTAACCCCTGGCACAAAGCTAAGCACTCATGTGGGCTTCACAGAGCTCATATTTGAATGGAGGCTTAACCCTTCTAAGGTAGAGATCACACATGAAATTTTCCAGAAAAGCCAAAAGAACATGACTGGTGTCTGCCCAGTGATAAGCTAGAGAGATCTCCTTAAAAAAAAAAAAACCCAAACAAAAAAGATCAAACAAAGGGGGAAAATGGTATTTTGAGCCCACAATGTAGACAGACTGAGTTTTGATGGCTAAGGAAGTGGACGACTGTGTTCACCTTTACTGCTCTGAGAAGAGAAATACAGTACTGCCAAGGACTGCAGCACAGTTTGCCTCCGGTTCTCACCAGGTGATACATCCAGTGTGTCTATTTGGGGCTACGGTGAGCTTAAATAGCAACTTGTGCTCATAAATATTTTGGATAAGACGCTCCACTACAAAAGACAGACTTTAAAAAGTAACTTGCTTCTTTGCATTGCTAAGAAAAGTAGTCAATGGGATGCTCTGCAGCAAGTGTGTCCCTGAAATTGTTGTCTCTTTGAGCTTTGGGTTGTTTTTTAGGTGCCATAGATAAGAAAGCCGTAAGTGAGAACTGCCCACAAGCAGTGCTGTAGCCAAAGACCAGATCTTCAGCTGGTTTGAATGAGTTGTTCCTTTGCAGCCAAAACTGTCTGTACTGCCCCTGTGTCAATAAGCAGGTTAACCCTGCTGAGAATGTGCTATAAGAAGTTATAGGCTTTCCTCACATCATTTATGGCTTTTGGGGTTATTTTCACTGTTCTTGAGGTTTCCATGAGTTGATGTTGAAATTGCTGCTATTTTGCAGCAATGCAATCAAAGTAATTTCAGCGTCTGTGCCGATAAAGTGAGAACAGCCTGTTCAGGTTGGCTTCCAGAACCTGTGCTCACCATGGCAAAGTTGGAATACAACAGATTCGTCTGAAAAAAGGAAAAAAACAAGAAAAGAATCCATTGCCATTCCATCTAAAAAGACATAGTACAGAAAAATAGGAGACGTTGACCTTTTTATTGGAGACTTTTCCGTGATGTTGCCCACCTCTCGCAGGCGCAGCCCCCTGCAGCCCCGCACACCCGCGCACACGCTCCTCAGCTCTGTGTTATCTCAAATAATTACCCTGCGCTTCTGGCTGTCCCTGGTGACTTCTGCTGCTAAAAAAGCTACTCATTGTCGGTGAGTGAAGAGGGATTTCAAACCTGCTTCTTGTGGCCCAGCAACAGCTCTTAATTAACCACTCAGGTATTGAGCCGCCTCCTCACCCGGCTCCTATCCATATGGCAGGAACATGTCCACAGTGATAATCACTGAAGGAGATATTGTACCAAAAAAGGGCTCACAGAACAGAGAGCTCGTGCAGATTATTTTTAATGATTCTGCTCTGGCACACAAAATTATTTGTTCTTTGGGGCAGAGCCGGGGAAGGTGCTGGGTCAGGCTGTGCCCATCTTGGACCCCTTTGCCCAGCAAGATCCTCAGCCCTCCACAGAGTGAGTGCCCAGGGTACCAGTGGAAGCCCTTCAGGCAGACTAGAAAGCTTTAGTTCCCTATAATTTCAATAATCCTTTGTTTCTAGCGCGACTAGCTTTTCCACACACTGGATGTGCCCATTGCCTGCGAGCCAGGTACTTGGGAAAAACTTGCAGCCTGGACACAGACCCACACTTCTTCCTTCCCCCTCACTTTACAGAAAAGAAAACACTGATTTGAGTTTGGAAATCTAATTAAAACTGAAGTTGCATTTCCATTTTGAAACCATGCATACAGCAACGTACTGTGTCAAAAGATATTATGTATGATTTTACTTTGTGACAGAAACCATTACATTTAAAAATTCATTACAGCAAGGTTAGTTAGACACATGATGGATGCAGCTTTAATCCTGCCATATATTATTACAGTTAAAATGTAAATGATGAAAAATATTTTGCGCTTATCAGCATTTATGTGGAAATGTGTTTTACAGTGATATATGGTGTTATATTTCTATTATTATGATGAGAAAGAATGAAACACAAAAAGACTAAGTGTTTATTAAAACATGGTTTCTTGTGATAAAATGTTCTTGTTGTACATGACTTTAAACATATTTACCGAGGGCATTTGTCCAAAACAACTGTGAAATGTGTTTGCTATGCAAATCATTCTTTGTAAGTTTTCTCCCCTCTGTTACACTGACTATAGCTTTTTAATAGCCTAATGCTGAAGCTCTCTTAATATATTTCTATTATTTTTCATTGCAGGCACGGGGAGGGGGGTGAGGACTGCTCTGTTTGCACACAAACATGTACTCAGATAGATGGAAGCATACATAAGGAATAAAATGGATCCTAGCAAAAATCCCTTTCTCTTTCTATCTGTTCTCATTCCAGCTTCTCAAAGCCAGCTTTGACCTCGGGGATTCAGTCCTCCTGCAGCACAGCGCTTGAGCACATGCCGATCAGCAAGCATATGTGTGGTCCTCCTGGTGACGGAGTGAGTTAACATCTTGCACAACTACACCTTTAACTCAGGCTTGGTTTACACCGAACTCCCTCACATATGGGCAGGGTATCACTGCATGGGCGATTCATCCATCCTCTGTCCAGTGAACTGAGTTTTTCTTCTTTCCCCAAGGAAGGTGGGTTTTCAACTGCACTTGTGCTTTAGAAGATCCCTGCCAAGGAAATCTGTACGGAATCCTCCTCATTTGAAAGGTGGCAAGTTTTGAGGTCAGTCTTGCACGTCGCACGGCTAAGTGAGGTTTTTTGGTACAAATTTGTACTGTAACAGTGACCTCTCAAGAAGGGTTGCTGGCACTCAGGGCCCAACCTCCACAGGCAAACTCCAGTAGCATCTTGAGTAGAACAATACAAAGGCGTAAAAGCCATTAGGTGACTTGCCCAGTATCCCGCAGGAAGTCTGTGGCAGAAAAGGAAAACCTGAAGGTCCCGAGGAATTTAAGCACTCTGTATGTGATATGCATTCCCATGTGTGCTCTGCCCACTGGGTTTTCAGTATGTTTCAGGTTTGCTCTCCTGAGCCTGCAAGCACTGTGCTGGCCGAGTAACCTGGTATCCCAGAAGATACTGTCTTAAACCTCGTGTTACCCTGACTTGCTGTTGCTTCTCCTGTGTGTGTCTATTAGAAAGTCACACTGTTTAGCTCCCTTTTATGCAGCTTATATTTAAGAAAATAAAAATAACCAACTATTCGTGGTAGCATCTCCTGTTTATGTTGTTATTTCTCAAACTAAATTGATTTGAGCATGGCATGGTGCAGTAATCAGACTGAGATCGCCTCTGGTTATATGAAGCTGAACCTGCCTGTAGCAAGTCAGATGCACTTGCTAATAACCCAACTAAGTAACTCAAAATGTTTGTTTGTGATCGTAGATGCCCTTTGGTCGTTAGTGCCCTTCATTTGATACGAACAGAAGCAGGAGACTTGGTGCGTGTAGTTCACTAAAGTGGCCATTTCCTCATAACCTCTCTCTTGGAACAATGTTTATTCAGTTATCAGGGAAGAAATATCATTTGTCCTCACAGCTGCAATTACCCAATTTGTTGTATAAATTATTACCTTTTTTCTCATCTCATGTTGATGACAGAATCATTTAATAGACTTTCAGTTGCTCAAGCTTGAAAATTGGTTCCACATTCTCCCTTTTTTTTAGTTTTCCTCCCTAGGGTGAGTGCAACGTGGTCTAAATACAATTTCCATCCCCCTCCCTTATTCTTTCCCCTTAAACATCTGCTTGTTTGAGGATGTTGTTGTGTACATTAGCGCTGTACAGTTTAGCACCCTTCAGGACTACCTCTGGCTTTCAGCTTCCTCATTCCTGAGGCCAACCATAATATATCAGGAACTGTAGATATTTCCTATCTTAGCACTCTCCATAACTCTCTTGCTCAGCTGTCTGAAGCTGTTTTCTTTAGGAAGTCCAAAGCAAGGAGGCCTGGTTGACCTGGCACCAGTCCTATTTATAAGAATAAAACCTCTTCCCCACACACCTTTGGAGCTTTGTCGTGTAAGGGTCACATCCGTTCAAGTTAATAGCTCGAACGCCCATGACGGAACGTGGCCACCTAACCTTTATTGTCCTGTCTACCCTTTTGTTTGAAGTTATCCAACTACTCAGCTGATTTTCTTCAAAGCTGAGGTTACAGGATTTGCAACCCTGTCTTTGTCACATCATTAATTAGGAAGGAAAAAACAGCTACTGTCACGTGTGCTGGATTGTTGGGTGGAGGTGGGGATTTTTTGCTATATGTTTGTTTGTTTACTTAAAAATAAGCATTTGGTTTTAAAGTTGTCTTCCTCTGCTGTTTCTGCTTAAATAAATGTCAGTCTGGTGTGTTTGCTTAGTATAGGAGTTCCTGTGTGGTTGTAGAGAGCAGTCATCTCATTTCCAGCCTCCAATCTACGGGCTTTTCTTTAGAAGAAACGCCATCTCTGCTTCCGTGGCTCTGGAGATGTCACAGCGTTATGATCTTCCCACTTATGACTCAACTCGGTTGCCTATGAAATCTATTTATTTTGGTTTTAAGTCTGTTTGCTGAAAGAAGAATTTTCACTTTGTAGACCACCAGCAGCTGTTGAAAAGTAAAGCATAAAAGTTTGTTTATGAGTTTAATAACCCACTTAATGACGGAGCAAGCACATTATTCACAATAAAATAGCCTGGCATCATCTTACTCCAGTGCATGGTGTCAGGGAATTAAGAAACATCTGCTGTGCCATAAAATATCATTGCATATACTATGCACATTAAAAACATGTGTGTTCACATATGTGTATTATACACATGATTGAAAATGTCTCGGTGGAATTCAATTCTCTTTAATAATAATTCTATTTAATGGAATTCTTTCTCTTTAATTAAAATAATTTAATTCTCTTTAATTTTAGAAAACAGGAAAATTGTTAAATGAAGGTATTTTGACTTCTGGATGTGAGTTTTATGTAGCGCTTGTGGCTGCACTTACAATTGCAAGGGAATAAAACACTGTATCGAGGGCATTTAGGACATAAAGGGAAACTGGAGTTCCAAAATCTGTTTTTAGCCTCCAAATAAGTGGCCTAATTTTCTGAAGCACAAAGCATTCGCAGGTTCTCAATCAGAGCATTCGTTGCTCAGCAACTCTGGAAAAATCAGGCCACTATTTTGGTGCCTAAGTGCAGATGATTATTTACAACTTCACTAAAAAAAGAAACAAATATTCCTTGCCCTCCCGCTGTAGCTGGGCTCCTGAAGCTGGTGGGGGTAACGCACTTCAGCCTGGAAGTGGCTGAGCATCGCGGCTTCCAACTGGCAAAGCATGTAAACATGTCTTTAAATTTAAGCGTGTGAGATGTAAGTGGAACTACTTGCATCTTAAAATTAAATACATGTTTCGCTATATCAGGCCAGATGGTTTTACATGTGCCAAAGTGACATTTACAAGGTCACATAGGAAGTGTTTGACAGAGCCAGGAACTTAAACCAGATCTCCCCAGTGCCAGCCCAGCGCTTCAGTTTTGCTACCATCCTTCTTATTTCTGGTTTGTTTTTTTTTTAAGTGGCATGTTTCACTCCAATGCAAACAGAAAGGGGAGGGAAAAAAAAATAACCCAGTAAGGAGACAGTTAAGTTGGGAGTTCCAGTACGGTTTTTTTGGAAGGGCTGAGAACCCAAGTACCACTGTTTTAAAGAGATTGGCACGTCCATCTTTTCAGAAGGGCGTACGTTTTTATAGAGTTTTAAAAAATTTGCTTTCTTCTATCCTACAAGAATCTAAGCAATCTGTTTTCATTTTGTAGGTGGCCCACCAAATAAAAATAGTTATAAGTTAATAAAATGTCTATGCAGATTTATGTGCACTGGATGAACTCTCCCAGTATCTGAACGTTAATCTGTTGGAAAAGAGCTGCCATGGTACTGGAATAACTCAACGTCATGCAGCAGCACACACTAACAGTAGTTCTCTCATTGACTTTGTCACCACAAGTGCCAAAATAAATATAGGAACTTACTATGGAGGAAAAAAATTGATGAACTACTGGAAAAGCAACTGTGAAATATTTAAGGCAGTTTATTCGGATTCGCTGAAATCTCAGCATTCACCAATGTATGGGTTTTGCTTTGTAGCCCTGTCTTTGCAAATTATCTTGGAAGCGCTTGCTTCAGCCTGTCTTTGCACGTATCTTCTTCTTAGTCTCCCATTCTGCCTCAAGATTGGATGTCTCTGTAGCCTTTGCCGTTCTCTGACTCAAATCCACACCTCAACACCATAAGAAAGCACTCTAAATACCTTTTATCTCAACAGTCATTTGCCCACGTCTTACCCCGTGTATGAAGAGAAACAAAGCAACAGCATCACCTTCACACAGGACGCTCCTACCACAGCAGCAAACTGCATAAAGTTGAGATATGAGCACGGGGCAGGGCGTAGGTTTTATGTAGCGACCTCTCGTTTTGGCTGGCTGGTCTCTGTATTTCACTATCTGTTGTGTTTAATGAACTTCTCCACAGGGGGCTGGCATATCTGTGACCAATTTGCAGAAACTCCTCGGAATTAGTATAAGATAAGATTCATTTAAATGAGTGCACCCACTTGTCTGTGGATTCTGATGAGCAAGCTCCATTAATTCTTCTTGAGAGTATTTAAAGCATCATCACTTCAGGCTGTCAGGCTCCACCAGACTTGCACAGGGGCCTGTGGCCAAGTCACCACGGCTCATGAGACAGACAAATGCCTTCCTCTCAGTCTCACCGTGCGTGTGTACCATGCTTGGCACAAGCAGGCCCTGAAGGACTCAGTTACCCAGCACAGGTAAAACTATCACACAGTACATCCCAGATTTTGAGAAAACCTATTTTGCTGGGAAAAAAAATAATGTGCTTTAGAGCTTAAAGTTTTAATGGAGGTTTAGTCTTGATGTGGACCAGTTTCTTGACTGTTTTGTATCAAAGACATAAATTCAAGCTCAGACTATTTCAAAGAAAGTGTCTTCTAACTTGTTGGACTTGTTTCTCTTGCAGTACAGGGACATTATGAACCTTGAGGACCCCTGTGGAAGGATCTCATGCCACACAGTCTAGTACGGTTCACTTTTGCTGGTTAACATCAGCACCTCACCCAAGTCATTCTGCGTGGGAAAAGCAGGCACAAGGTCTGTCAATAAGGAAGGTATCCAGGCTTTTCTGGCTTTCTCCTTGCTTGCTTACATCTGACCTCAGGCCTCTCACTGTACATTAGAAGGGCTGTAGAAGGATCAGCAAGCCTTCCATCCAGGGAGGGAATTGTTCCTTCTCCAACAGCAGCAGACACTTGGGAAAAGGACCAGACAAGGGTATCCAGATGCTGCTGCTGCTATAGCACAGCTTCCCAGCTTTCTCCATCCAGCAGCCCTGGTTAGCTGCTCTGGAGCTGACATCATCATTGTTTTATAGCCCTTGACAGATTTTTTCCCCATCTTCCCATCAAGTAGTTTGCGTAATCATTTTTTAAGGCCATGTGCACTTTTGGAATCCACAGCATGCTGAGACATTGAACTCCGCAGTTTTACTATGGGTCGTATGAACAGACACTGAGTTCATAGAACTATAGAATCACAGAAGCGTGAGTTCCTAAATCCTTGTTCCAAATAAGTTGATCTTGTTCCAAATACTGTTGATCTTACAAACCTTCGTGGCACCCACTTTTCATCTGCTGCACTTTCTTCAGGCTATGGAATCATGCTGTAAAATGCTCCTTAGAAGAAGTGCTGTGTGTCTGAAATGGTCCAAACCTTGACTGATCAAACAAGTTCAAGAACTACCAGCAGAAGAGGAAATGTAAGGAGCAGATTAAACTCCAGTTCCCTTCAGAGGATGAGGAATACAGAACTGAGACAGAGGCACTGGTTTCTCCCTGGATTCCCCATGTAGCAGCAGAAACTTGGAGAAGGGCTGTAGGAAGATTCTCTTTCTGTGTGTTTTCCAGGGTCTGCTAGATTGAGCTGAAGGGTCTTTAAATATCAAGTGTCGGAATTCTGGGGCATAAGGTCAAGATATAGACCTGTCAGACAAGAGATTGAATGGTAAGCTTAAAAACCATGAATGTGCTTAATTTTAGATGGCTCTAGTCAACTCATTTATTTGGGTACTTTTGGTTCCTGCATACTGGCACTTGCTGGGAGAACCAGGAAGCTAGTACCAGTATAAGCACCTATTGCAGCTTATTACAGATGGTAAACAGCCAGTGTTATTAGTAGATGAGTGGGAAAAGTGGATCAATATAAAGAAATACTACTCTCATTCACTCTTCCCTTTGTCACTGCCAGGCCTCAGAATATTTCAGTTCATTTATGTCAGAAAGGATTTACTTCTCTGCCCAAGGAGCTGGGGCCAGATTATTCCCAGTCTGGGTCAGATACCGACCAGTGTGTAAGTTGGCCTGGGCAGCTATGTAAGAATATAAAATTTAAGATCACAGCAGCTTAAATGCTGCTTGAGTTTATAACATCCACGTTGGTATTAGGCAACTCAGCAACAGCAGCAGCCAATACACACATCTTCAACTGCAGTGTGGGGTGCATACATCAGGTGGGGTAGAGCTGACGCAGTGTTTCCATTAGCTGAACCAACACTGAGCTCAGGCCAAGACTGTTAAGGCTTCTGGAAGCTTTTACTTCATGGGGCAGCTGAGGGGTTAAATTCTGTTTCGCTTATTCACTTCCCCACTAACGCGCTGTTATTGCGTTTGTAGAGCAGCTTCCTCACTAGCAGCACCCAAAGCCTGGCCTTGCCTACCCCAGTATTCTAATGCCTTCAGCAAACCGTGGTTTCCACTGTGCATACCTTCTCATCGCTGTTATCACCCATGGTTTCCTCAATGGAAATAATCATTCACATTAGAACTGGTGCCAACAGCCTCTGGCACCAGAAGTGCTCTTGGAACACAAGCCTGAAGGCATATGAGAGCCTGAGCAGCTTTAGTGGCAGCTCAGCTAGTCAGAGAACTGTATGAGTGGGGGAAGCTAGGGGAAAACTGGGGAAAAACTGGACTTTGCTTTACGTGCGTGTGTGTGTGTGCGCTTGCATGTAGAAGCACATTTTGCACTTACTATCAGCTACAGGAAGGTGTCTACATCTGCCTGGGCCTTGCAGACAAGTTCAGCCCCTTGTCTGAGAGACCCTCTTTTGACCTGTTTTTATACATAGAACATGTGTGTCTGTGTGCTAATCTTTGCTCAAATGTTTCTCACTCCCTGAAGGTAGGAGTTACCCACAGTTAAAGATGAAGCAGAGACAGTTTAATGACAAAGATGCTTTTCTCGTCAGCCGTATGGCATGACCTACCCAGTCACAGAACAGGATACAGCAACTTAGTCTGAGTTTTAGACAAAGTCACAGTACAGCATTAAAGGTCTTTTCTAACCTAAATGATAATTAATTTGTATATTCCTTTCATTTGCCTTGCAACCACACAGATCTTCCGCCTACCCCAGGACACTGGGCAGAGAGGAGTATCACCACAAGGACAGTGGTTACCTGATGCACCGCTGTAGGTGAACCAGGGCTGCTGTGTCACCAGCTGGGACAAGCACAAAAGAATTTAAAAAGATTATATTTACATATAGAATTTCAGACTGCAACCTGAATTTTTGCCTTTCTGCAAAAAGCATCAAGTGGTCCCTCCACTGCATTTCCCTGTTTACATGGACTCTGCAGAAATTTTGAATGAGTTTGAATACTTCCTGCAAAAAATGTGTTTCACACATTGGCTGTAAATGTTCTTAAGCCCCTTCTCAGGTTTAACATTTTCAGTCAGTTAAAAAAAGCAAACTGTGCCTGTAATTTTGTTCAGTTAAATTCTGTAACTTGATTACCTGACCAAGTATCAGCAACACGAGGTCCTTTATGGGTCACCCCTGAGCTGGATTTTATACCTAAGGATTTCCTTATTTTTGACTGCAGGAGACAATTCTTCTGAGTGACACCCATCAGCTTTAGTCTGTAACACAGACATAAATTGCATCCTGCTTGTCCTCTCTCACTTTGGGCATAGGGCCACAGGGACACACCAAGACCCTCAGCTACAGCCTAGGTGGTCAGATGTCTCAGGCCAGCATCATCCCACAGTAGGAGGCTTCTGTGGTTTCCTTGCACCCAAGCTAGAGGCCCAAGCACCATGGGAGCAGCCCCAGCACGGTGCAGGTGTGCAGCCCAGCAGGCAGCAGCATGTGCCCATGCACACTGGCATCTCAGCAGAGCTGTGGGGCTGCACCCCCACAAGGCAGGCAGACACCTGGAGAAAAGCCTCAGAGGTTCAGAGCAGAGAGATGCCCCATAAAACTGTGTCTCCGAAAAGATAGACCAGCTCCTTGTCAGCACTGCAACTTGTTCTGAAGCATCCAAACCCTGCAATGCTCCCAGCCCCCTCTCACGGGCAAGTTAATTGTCAGTGTGCCACTGCGTCTGCTCCCTGTGTGGTCTTGCAGAGTCATCCTAATGGCTTCCAGTAATGGGGAAAACAGGTGTGTTTTTGTTTTGTTTCCTTTTAAATAAACTTGCAGTCCTTAATCTAGCAGGCTGGAGTCCAGACTTGACAGCGCTATGAGTAACGAGATGCAAGGAAAGACAGGGTGTAGAATTAGGAGGTCAGGCCTGAAGGTTGCCCCAGATTTAATCTCTAGGCTGAGCACATTACATCTCTCACACACCTCTTCTCCTCCTCTTTCCCTGTGTCACCATTCTTAGACCTAGAGCGTAGGTGCACTCTTCCCAGGGCACAGACCCACCTAGGATGCCTGGGGAGCTGGAGAGGGTAACTGGTACCCCCTGGCCCTGTCTGGGGCAATCCCCAGAGACTTTCAGGCTGAGTGAGGCACGTGGAGCAGCTGCTGGCAGCTGAGCCCTGGGCTCCTCACACCCACCTCTGTGTTCTCACCTCACCTTGTGGAGAAACAACCGGTGCTGTTCAGCTGGTTCAGATGCATGTGAAGGACATATGTGTATCTACAGACATCTACATAGCCTGGCAGATAATCACAAATGCAAAGCAATGTCTTTTCAAAATGAAGCCAAAATGTTGTTCCATATATGGTCCTATTTCGTATGTGCCTGCCCAGTTCCTCCACGTCCCGGTTCCTGTCCAAAGGCAACAGATCAGACAACTGAGTTTCTTCAGTGGAGTGAACAAAATTTTCTTTTGCTGGAATGATGCAAACCCCCCCCCGGCCAAAGCATTTGTTTTCACTAGGCTGATACACTGCAAAACTGTTTTATGATTCATACCTTTTGAATAGATGTACATGGAGAACTGACAGGGGTTTAGGTTGCCTACACTTCTGTTGTGTGTCTTGACTACTTACAGGCAGTACAGAGCAGGAGAGTCTCAGGGACCAGTGCATCAAAGGTAGCCCAAAACCCAAACCACGGTAGGTGGTTTGTTGGTTTCTGTGTGATGCTGCAGAAAAACCTGAGCTCCAACCTTGTATTTGTTGAACCCCTGAGCTCTGACCTCTGGGCTCTGGATGACCCCATACCAAAGCCATGTGCTATCTTAACACAGGAAAGTACAGAAACAGTGAATTTACCTATAAGAGGAGGGGATAACCTCCAACAGAGAATATTGAGCCTGTGAAAAAAAGTGCCCTACACTGGAGCTCACCTGCACCCACTTGATTCCAATTGCCCTGCCCACCAGCCCCTGCAGCTCAGAGGATGCCTGGGCAAGAGCAGACCTCATCACCATCTCCTTTTCTTTTGCTGTGTATGTGCCAGCCATATAGAGCAGAGGGATCTGTTTGTTCCCAGATAAAGCAGCTCAAGCAGCAAAAGGGAAATCAAGTTCACCCGGACTCTGGTGACATTTCATGTTCCATTGTTGAGATCATCCCTGCTTTGGTACCTATCAGTAAGTATTCATTTCCTTTTGATACCTTCTCTAACTCTTTAGCCCAGCTCAAACCAGATTTTAACATGAAAAAACAGACTTATTATGACATACTGGAAGCAATAAAGAATTTTTCTGCTGCATGTATGTTGGCAAAGTTTGTGACCACAGCTGAATTTGAGCCATGCATGTTCAGCTGTGCGTAATCACCATCTAAAATATTTTTGGCAGCAAATAAGTGAGTTGATTTCAATTTAAGAGTTATCTCAGCTAGTTCAGGACTCTCTAATCAGCTCACCTTGGCTCAGGTGTCCCTCTGGTTGCCAGTAGTCTTTAACATGCATATAGTCAGCAAATCATGTCGTTTCCATGGTGACCACAGGTGGCCATGTGTTCACCTCCTCTACTGATGAACAGATAAAAGGTCATCAGTACTGATGGCACCAGGAAGGTGCAAGTGCAGGCTATTTTGTAGATTTCTGTGCTAACACAGGATGGGGATGAAGTCAGGACTTCAGCAGTGTTTAAATCCCTTTGGCTTGATGCCACTGTGACTTAAACTCATACTTAAGTGCATTTTAGGACAGAAAGTTTTTTCGTGGTCTACAGCTCTGGCAGCAGGGAGAACCACCGTTTGTTTCAGATGGGCAGGTGTAAAGTAGATTGAAATACTCAGTAGGAGCATGGCTTTACCTCTGGATGGCTGGTAAACAAGGTGAGTAACTATGTATTTACACAGCACTGTGAAAGAGAGTCAAGAATAAAAGTTTAATTATAGCTTTTTCCTGACAGTGGAAAAACTCCCCTATGTGTGTGCGTGTTTGTGTGTTACCCGAATGCACAATCCCTAGCAAACCCAGAATCAGCAGAAGAGGCGAAGGGGAGGAAAAGGTGGTTCACCCTGGCTCATGTTCAGTGCTGTTCTGACAAAATATTTTCAGCTGTTTAGTATAACGCCTGGTGTATATTGATGTGTATTGATTTCTCAATCCAGCACTTTAATTAGGCTCTGGTTGTTCAACCTTGCACCTTTGCTGCATTAGAGAATGAAAACAGACGGCGTTTCTTCTCTAGGAACCTGGGACCTAAGACAGCAGAGCACAATGAGGCTGGAGGAAAAGCCTGCAGAATATTGACGCGAAATCTAAATATCTCAACGGCAAAAAGTTGCAAATCTATGCTTATCATTTTTTAACAAGAGAGGCGAAGCTCCGCCATACTAATCTGAAAATCTATGTTAAGGTCAGTTGGAAGTGAAAGAAATTAACACACCACTGACAACCAAACTGTTGTTTCTTTGAATGGCTGATGACCCTGTCTAGTCTACAACGTTGTGAAAAATTTATTAACTAGCTCAAATGCCTATTGACTAGGAATGAAATACACACTGGAGGCAGAGCACAGCTCCTGCATGACACAATCATGCTTAACAATGTGCTGAGAGAACACTTTTCTCCAGGTACGCCACAAATAGGAAATCCTTCTCGAAGAAATATTTACCTTTCTGTACTTCAGGAGATCTTTCTTTAGATGAAAAGCCCCAAAATGTAAATGTTATGGAGTAAGCCTGAAATTGCTGGAAGA
>JAOXOE010000720.1:6280636-6357335 GCA_028565055.1 Phoeniculus purpureus
TCCTTTTCGTGGGTCTCAGATCCCCAAAGAAAGAAAATGCCTGTGAAAAGACTGCATTGACCTTGCACTCATTACTCCTTGAAGGTGGCAGACAGTAGAGGGAGGGAAAGGCAAGCAGGGAATGAGGGAAAAATTGCTTTCTAGAAGTAAAAGGCCTATTCAGTAAACTATTTGATACTTCTAGGCACTCTTCATCCTTAAATGCATGCAGAAGAGGAATGTGACACCTTCACTGGCCACTGCATTCCAGCGTCTTCCCAGTGTTGTCTTCAGAGCCAGACTAAGGTCTGCGAGCTAGGTGATGCAGTCAGCCAACAGAAAGATGGATAAAAAAAAGATTGCTTAAAACTTTCCTTTTCATGGGTCCCTAGATTTTTAAAACTATATTTGCAAAGGAAACCCTTGACAGGAGGGGGCGAGAGCCATTTTGAAAGACCATCTCAGTTTAGGTAACTTGATTGACACTACAGCTTAACAAAAACAGAATTCAGCGGCAGTAGGACTTCATGTTACTCACTCACATTGCTATGAAAAGGGCTAAAAGCAGAGATTTCACTATGAGCAGCAGTATCACATTTCCCTGTGCTTTACAGTATTCCACAAGGTGATCAGGATTACAGCTGGCCAGTTTGCTTTCATGGCCTTGAACAAACCTCTCGTGAGTCCTGGTGCATAACATTAGCAAGGCCTGAATAGCTGGTACATAGCGGCTCTGCAACGGGCTCAATAGCCCAGTCATGAGACCACACTTAATGGACACTTTTTGTGAAAAGTCCAATGACTCCTCCATTGGGAGTTCAGGTGGGATTTCTTCTGTTGCTGTCAGGTGGGAAAAGACTGCCCACGATGCCACCAATGCCAGGCGATAAGTTGCCTTGAAGTTTTGCCATCAGTGTGGCCAGAATCTGACCATCATTTTAGTAGTTGAAGGAGAAGATGACTGTCTTGGTTTGGTGCTGCCCCTCTGCAGCCCATGGGTTCAGTGGTTCCTAGTTTGCAGTAACATACCTTCTGGTCAGCAAGGTTCAATATTCACACTGTATTTGTAAACCAGCTTTTCACTCTAAGCTTGAATTCACAGAGAACTGGAAGTGTACACAGTTAATCGCAGCCAGGGTGAAATTAAAAACAAGCTATTCATCACCATCACAAACAAACAAACAAAGGAGTCTTGTCCTGGCTCCAACATACACGGGGTTGGAGATAGCTACAACCTCCAGAAAAGCAGCTCCTGGTGTGTGGTGTGAAGCCCATGCTGTGTATAACAGGCAATTCTCATAGCAACTATGCTATGAGAGCCCCTGCCCTCTCCATCTCTTGGAAGATTCTACCTTATAGTCTTTTCAGACTGGGCTCTCAACAAAGTCTAAGAGCATTTAGACTGTTTACTGCTTTCAGAAGCCAGGAGGATTTGGATACCCAGCCTTGCTTGGCTCCTTTGCAACCCTCAACTTCAAAGAGTTTCTCAATATCACAGCATTCTTTGCTAGAAACAAAGAGAAAAAACTATTTGCAAAAATCTAAAAATAAAGCGGATGTCCTCTGCATGCCCTGCTATCCATGAAGAAACCAGCCAGGTTGCTGAGGGTTAAATCCAATCCTGAATTGGCCCAATCCGGTTATTTTTTTCTATCTTATTAGGTTAAATAAATAGAAACTTCTTGCAATATCCATCCGTAACGATAAGCAATTCCCACTATAACGGATGGCTAATATAGAAATTCAGCCCACATCAGTTTTGTGTCAACTAGCAAAAACAGAAACAATGGAAACTAGACAGTCATGGCTCTGCATAGGTCAACAACCAAGGTTATCTGTATTCAATTACTGGTATCTGCAAACTTGCATACTGTCAGCTGATCATAGACTAAATGAAAACTTATCATGCACAGAGGCAGCAAATACATTTATTTGAAGTAGGCATCATATTAGTTCACTGGTTTGACTGTGCTTAAGAGAAAAAAAGGGGTTATCAGCCTTTCGTGAAATTCTTTCAAATGTAACCTGCAGCAAATATCTAAACTTGGGGCTTATCTGTGTTATAAATCTCTGTTCAAAAAGTAGAAAATGAACAGAAATTGCTCCACAGCCCTCTAAGACAATAAATTATATTATTTAACAATAGATAAACTTAGGGCACCTTTCCTGTGGTACAGCCCTATTGTGAATTAAGCTTTAATCTGCTTCACCTCAACATCTGTTCAGTGGGACCAAAGATCTGGCTGTATGGGACACAGACAATAATTTGTTTGTTAACTGCCTCTCCAGAACAATCTATCATTTTGGAAAACAAAGCCTACTAACACAACACATATTTATCTGTTTCCTCTATCTGTGTTCCTTTTTCCATAAGTGCAAGTTCAGGCTTTTGAAATGATTTCCTAGCAATAATTTGTGATGCTGTTAGATTTGTAACCCTGGAAAAACAGATTAATATTTCTTTTTCAAGGGATTTTTTTTCATCTTTGACCAACAGATGTTCTGTTCAAAAATCTGAGAATGCTTACAATGTACCTACCAGCAAATTCTAATTGTTAACGCCCCTGTGGAAGGAAAATGCCAATAAATATTTGCTATCACTCGACTGTTCAGAAACAAAGCCATTTGCCTCAGAGTTCATGTGTTCAACCTTCTATTTGACTTTTCCAACAGTCTATTCATTTAGACATTTAACATTTTGTTTGTTTTCAGAAGAGGAAGTGAAAAATAACTTCACAGAAACAAAAATAAAACATAAAAGCCTGCGGGCATCCTGTATTCCATTGTAAATTAACACTTTGGCTCCACTCGCTGATACAAAGGTGACCACAGATCCAGACTGTGATCTCGCTCCAGCACGTTACTGCTACACATCAAGGTGGCAGTCTAGGGGTAAAAAACATCTAGGATGGTGATGCAGATAAAGGTCCAAATATCTGTCTTGTAATGAGAGCTATTCCCTGCTATGGATAGTGTGCCCTGGCCAGACAGTAGACTACATCTACTTGAAAGCCTCCACCTTTTGTGAGAGATACAGTGCTTGGCTTATCCACACTTCCCACTAGTGTTTTTACAGTAGACTTATCCCTCCATAAAGAGGAATTAACCTTCTTTGCATCTTTCTTTTGTCCAAAACAAGCAAATCACCCCACAGCAAAATGGTGACCTCATGTACACTATCAGACTTCTGCGAAAATACCATGAAGTCATGTCCTGTCAGCTCAGGACACCACCCTTCTGTTGTGTTCTAGTCTCCCTCTAGTCCATATCTCACTGCATTCTTTCACCTCCCTTAATGTATTGCTGTGTCTGACTCCTTTATATTGCTACGCAAAAGAACAGAACTGATGTGGTGATTTGGGTACACAAACTCTGCATCACTAAAATTAAATCCATTTTATAGTGTGGGCTGCACTTCACCTGCTTCAGACAGCAAATCTCCAGATGGACTAGAGTTTCCTGGCCATCTCTGTTGTCCTCTCATTGATGCAACTACCACAGGAGATTAAGGATACATACTCTTACCTGGCTGCAGAGCTAACAGTGGAGCACAATTAAGATGGAAAAAATCAGCCATGCAATTCAGAGAAGTGGCTGCCACCCAAGGCCCAGGAACTCTTCTGAGTCTGAACCCTATGCAGGCAGCAGCTTAGTAATTGTTTGTTTTGTGGATTCATTTGATGAGCTGATAAGAGGGCACCTGAGGTGTTACACAAATCAGAAGAGACTGAGAAACTATATTTGTGAGAAGTCAGAGGCTGGAGTTTGTGTCTGGAAGAATTGTGACCTACTTAGGAGAATCTGAAGCCCCAAATAATGCTCTTGCTCAAGCATGAATTACCAGTAGCTGAAGAAAGACAAGTTTTTGCACTTGTGCTCCAGGCAAATTTGCCCAAAGCTAATGAGAAAAGGAACCGCTCAGTGCCATTTTGTACTCCTGTGATCAAATGGAGATGTTGTCCAGCAGCCATTTGCCCACTCCTCTAGGCACTCCACATGTCCTGCCTTGTGCCCCTCCTTGCAGATCCTGAAGTACCTTGTTCAAGAGCAGAGGGACCAGCACTAGCTGTGAGTAGCTGCCTTACAAATGGGAACTGCAGCATCACTCCATCAGGGATGGACCAATCTAGAGAAACAGAATTAAAAGCCCCATGGGCAGAAGCCTGTAGAGTTCAAGAGCAGCAGTCACCCACAAAAGGAGGGAAAGTATGCAGCTATCGTACTTGAATGTGGGCACAATAGTCTCAGTAGGGTAAAATTCCTGGGGGCAAAGAAAGATGGTGAAAATAAGGATTCCAGTGCACCCCCAGTGCTGGGCGGATGCCTCACTGTGTGCCAAGTCCGGGTCGGTGCTGTGCGTGTTTCGTTGTTTGGGCCAAAGTCCCACAGAGGGGAAAAAAATAACTCCAGATTAAAAGATACGATGAGTCAGTCTTCAGATGAAAGAGAGGAACATGATGTTGAGGCTGGCAAACATGATAGTGCTGTGGGATTGAAAATTTTAAAAAAAGAAGGAAAAACCCTCAGAGAAAGGGAACGTAATTGATGGGAGAAAGAGCAATACAGTGATGGGAGAAAGAGCGAAACAGGACATATTCTCCAGGGATGCTTGAGCCTGATGGGTTGAGCTGTGTGTGGTTGTGAGGAATTAAGATGTCCTCTTGATCACACACACCAGGCCAGGCTTCACACAGTCTTCAGTGCTTCACAGAATCACAGAACCACAGAACACTAGGGATTGGAAGGGACCTTGAAAGATCATCTAGTCCAATTCCTCTGCCAGAGCAGGATCACTTAGACCAAGTCGCACAAGAACATGTCCAGGTGGGTTTTAAATGTCTCTAGAGAAATAGGTTTCACAACCCCCCTGGACAGCCCATTCCAGTGCTCTGTCCTGGTGTCACTAGTGCAGCCCTGTGCTCACTGTGTGTCAGGGACAGACAGAAGGGAGCTCTTAGCTCTGTATATTGTGGAAGTGCAAAGCACAAAGTGTTAGCTAAGTTACAGTTGTCCTACTGCCTGGGTGAATTTAGAACTTACTGGGTTATGAGCACTGCTTGTTATAAAACCATTAAAAAAATTAATTTGGAAAAACTTCCTGTTTCTCTGTCCCCTTTGTGAAAGGCAAATGCCTGGTGCTGCAGGTCTCATTGCAGACCCTCAACACCCTTTATTTCTCACTCCTGCATCTGTAAATGTCCTACTTCAGGAGGGTTACCCAGCCATAGACAGGGATTTTTGTTTGTCTGTTCATCGAACCCTGGGCAGTTTCTCTCAGTTCACATCCATTTTCACCTCAGCATGCTGCCAGACAGTGCCTAGCTGGTTTTCCACTACATCCCTGCCTTTCCTTCTTCTGAAGCGTCATGAGCTCTACCAGTTGAAAGCCAGAAGTCAGAAAGTTATAAAGAACACTAACTGGAGCATCACATTGCCCTTCACCAGAAAGGAGGGCATGAACAGAGGGGAAAACTGCCTGTGAGGGATGGCTGAACTCTAAAGGGTTTCAGTTAGCGAGGGATGTGTGCTCTACAGAAACAGTCCCCATGTTGAAAAGCACCGCTGTAGCTCAGCCACAGCAGCACTGGCCGTGCAGGCAGGGTACAGGGAGAAGTGGAAGAGGCAGCTGTTGTCAGAAAACAGTTTCTGGAAAAAATTAAAGTTTCCCTTGAGGCGTGTAGAAAAATTCCAGGATACTGTATTATTATTGTTATTATTATTAGTACCCTTGATCTTTTGGAAGGTGGGGAGGGAGCACATGCCGTTTCAAAGAAAAGAAGACAAGACATCTGTACCCTTTAAAAAGAAAAGCACGAAGTCTGCAGAACTCTCCCCACACCATTTTTAATTGTCTTCCTTAAGTTTCCCAAATAAAAACACATCATGTCAAGCCTCACCCAATGAAACTATGTGGGTAAATACAATAGCCATTGTCTAATCAATATCATGCTGCTTGTGGCTTCAGCTCATTCACAAGCTGAGATCACGGACATCTGAGTTGCACCTACAGATGCCAATATCTGCTTTGTATTGGACAAACTGCATTTGTCATTCTCTGTAGCTGTTTTCTTTAATCTCATTAATAACCCACAGATACTAAAATAGGGCTTCAAATAAACTCGCTGGACTCTGCCAAGGTTCCAATGTGCTTAGTTCAAAGGGTAATGTGTGGTGGCTTATAGCAGCTCTCAGTGGCTGCAGCCCTCCTGCCCGACCACTCCTGAGCTCGGACACCCAGAAATGGCAAACAAACACAAATAGAGCCCAAGAGAAGCTGTAGGAGACCATGGAAGAGAAGAGGCAGGGGACACCCCCTCCTTCTCCCCTTGCTCCCCATGTCTTGGCTTCCTGAACGCACAGGCATATGGCAGCAAAGCCGCGTTCTCCAGCGTCAGAAGTATGCATCAATAAATTATCTTCATTGGAAACACATTGCAAACAAAATGCAAATGGCAAGAAACACTCATTCTCAAAGGCCTGCCTGGAGAGTTCATCTACCCAGATTATAAACACTTGATAAGTATCCTGGTTTTCAGGCTGACTGTCTGTATGGCAGATCCCAGGACTAGGCTCCTGGGATTTCAAAATGTATCATGAAATAAAAACAGCTGCAAGGGAAACTCATATGACTAGGATAGGTGCCATCTAGCAATTAACAGCCAGAAGTTTTGATCTGGAAAATCACATTTATTTTAATTGCTTCACTGTTGTGTTCATAAAGAATTTGGCTCATTTGATTATTTTCCTTATTAGATATACTACTTAACTTTGGAACAATGTAGTCATTAGTTCCATTGTTCCAGGTTTTTCATTGCAGTGAAATGAATGACAGAGACATGTTCTGCAAGGAAGACTGTTTGTAAATATTTACCATAGCCCTAACAGATATTTGTGTAATCCAGCCGAATTTTTATAGCACATAATTCACTAGTTATTTAATTTGTTGCATGATGAGTGGCAGCTTTCTTAACCCATAAGTTCAATAAGGTTGTTTAAAATGTGTGATCTCTTATCACAAGAACAGGAGAGCAATGCTGCTTTTTTTTTTAATAGTCTTCTGAAAGCTCTTCATTTTCCTTTCATGTTCTGTTTGAAGAAGATGCACGTGTCTGATTGTTTTCACTGCTCTAATTTATTTCTCTTTTGACTCAGCAAAGCAGTATGGATTTAAAAAAACCTACTTGCAGAACCCCCTGGTTCCAATGTGTGCAGGCATGGTCAGGAAGGAGGACGGGTGTGAGGATGAGGATGGGAGGAGGACACACGTGCTGGGATGCTGGCAGCACACAGCGTGATGCTACACGCACCTGAGCAAGAGGTTGGCTGCATCCCACCTTCTACTCTATAAAATATGCACAGGAACGTCTGCAGCGAACAAATCTACCTAATTGAAAGGAGTTGGGAGGTGAAAAACTAATTTGGCAGTTCAGCTTCACTCTGCGATTTGGTGGCTGTTGTGGGACTCCAGCAAGAACGAACTATCACTGCGGGCATAATTTACTTGATTTTTAAGGATCTGTATGAATTCTGGCGACATACCAAGTAGCCATTAGCTATGAGGAGCGTTTCCCGATGCTCATTTGTTTTCCATGTGTGAAATTTCTCTCTTCCAAACTTTCTTTAGAAAAGAAAGTATTTTTTCTTCATCAATTCCATGTGGAAAACACAACAAAACTCCAGATAATAAATTATTCAAGAAACACAACAGATTTCTTTCTTTTTTTTTTTCTATTTAATGGAAAAATACCAGTTCTAGAATCAAACTGTCAGCTTGCTTTGATTTCAATATTTCAAATGAAGTATTATAAAATGATATGCTTGTTCACATGCTCAAGGATAGGCATTCTGGGCAAATCGTCCTAAACAACGTAACCCAATAGCAAAGTAGGCAGGTTTTAATGCTATTACTATCAGGAAAATGCCATTAATGTGAGACACATGGAGGATGGTATTACATCAGTACGCTGCATTTATTCAGCCAGTATGCAGGAACGGTCCTATGGATCAGAGCAGAGATGCTGGGCCTTTAACACATGTACCTTGGCTTAGTCCAAGGTCAAAATCTGTTAATGCAATTTTCTGTATAAGAGCAAGAACTTAAAATCCATGTGGTTTTAATGACACATTCCAAGATGGAAAGCGGGGGGAGCGAGGAGATATTGATTTGTTTGGGTTTGGGGGTTTTTTTTGAGATGTCCTACTGACATTAAATGTGAACTTCTTTAAAATATATGTGTGTGCGCATGTGTGTGTGTGTGTGTGTTTGTGCATGCGCACCAGACTCAGAAACTAATTTCTGAAATAAACAAAAAAAAACAACCAACCCAAACACTTCCCATTTACTTGCTTGAAAAGTTTGATTTTGGTCAAGTTATGTTTCAAATTAAAAAGATCATTATTCGTAATTTGCATTTACTTATTGAAGCATTACATAATAAACCAAAACCATGTGTCAAAAATGTACCTCTCATAAAATAAGTGCTCTGAGATAAAGGGCCTTTGGAGATATAAGAAAAATCAATGTGACACTTAAACAAGACATTTTAAAAGTGTTCCTGCCTTTAAGAAGGGAGTCTTTCTATTCCAAATAATTAATATGCTTTGCTTTCTTCATTTTTGTGGTCTCATAGCACAACTGACATACAAAGTACTATGTTGAACATGCATATTTTGGACCAAGTACTTGTTTGTGTCTATTTAACAGCTACTCACAGCTGTCTCTGTTTTAAAAGTATTAGGATAATGTTTCATCACAAGCTCCAGTCAATACAAAGCACTAACATTATTTTAAGTGGTCCTGGCTGTGGCTGGCAGGAGGTGGGTGCAGGCAGGGTGCAGGCAGCTGCCTACCCACAGCACTTGCTGCTCAACTTGCACCCGGATGTCCCATCATGCTGCACCACCTTGGGAAGGTGTTTTGTTTCCCTTCAGAACGGATAGCCTGCAGCTTCATTGATTAATATAGTTATTTTTCAAGATTTGATGCTTATTTAACTGTGCAAAAGCCATCTGCCTCCCTGAAACATTAGCAAGTAAGAGGAGAAGCAAAAGGGGCAGTTGCGTTTTCCTTGGCGTGCTGAGGAGAAAGCGAAAGTGAGTCGTCACTAACTGGGTCTGGAAAGCTTCTAGCGGTTTGGAAAGAAACCACAGGACAGGGGAAGACTTCATGATTTCTCTGTCTCAACATTTTAAGGAAATATTGTATTGTAGGAAAACTTCTCAGTTTCCAAGATGAAGCTGTGTTCTAACCCTCATAGCCCAACTTCAACACATGAGGATAAAACAGCACCTTGTGACAAGTCTCTTGGAGTAGGAGGAGCTGATATGTTTCAAACCAAGGTGTGTAGCACCAGTGATGCTCATAGCTCGTTCATTGTGTCACAGGAGGACTTGAAGCAAAGACCTGAAAGTACCAAGGTGCCTCCACCATGTCATCTGCATGACTGACCAGTGGTGAGCGACCTCTTTCCCTTATGACTGTTTGAAAGCTAAAATGATCAATGATTCTCTTTCGTGACCTCCAAGCATGTTTTATCATTCCTATTTCTCTTCTAAAAAATTGAATGAAAAAGATCTTCTGCAATCATAGAATTGTTCATTTTGGAAAAGTCCTTCGGGATCTTTGAGTCCAACCATTAAGTAATGGTTTGCTTCTTTTGTTTAGTCTTCTAGATAACATCCCTCAGAATGTTTTGCCTTTTATAGATGTTTTACATCATTTTTCACGTTAGAGAGTTAGAATTTTTCATGTGAACAGTGTCTGAAGCCTGATACCACACATGAAGCACAAAGGGCTTGCATATGTATCCTTACATATATAGGTATCATGTAATGTCCACATAGGATGTAAACATATGGGGATGTGGCAGACGTGTAAGAACACACACATTATTTGCCATGCATGCGTGCATGCTTACAAATATAAACAGAAATATATATACACACACACACGTAGGTATTCACATACACTGTAATCCCTCGTAGGCTCTTGTTTCAGTCCTGGTACTGCTGTTCCACATTCTGCTTGACCCTGGTATGATGACTCAGTTTTCCATGGGATTGGCTCTGTCTTTCAGGGTTTTTTTTCTCAAGCCACCTGTTCCTGGAGAGAATCCCTCGAGCCGTACACCTGACAAAGGCCTTCGGGCTTTACTCTACATTTATAAACTTATGACTAGCTTTGCTAAGCATATTTTTGATGCTTTCAACATGAACAGCGATCACGGCAGTAGCTGCAGAATACTTTTACAAAATAGTAATTACAAACCCAGCAATTATGATATTAACTGAAATTATTCTATATTAACTTATAATCTTAATGTGCCTTAATGACAACAGCAACAAAGACAGACATGCATGAGAAATTGCAGTGAATTGCTCCATAGTGCAGATGACTTACGTTCTTTCAAGAGGCGAGCTGGTGCTGGGAGCGGCAGACTCATTCCCAGCAGGCGGAACTTTTATACAAAGGGAAAAAAAACCCTCCTTCTTTTATTTTTTTATAACAACTGTGCCTTTTCATTTTCTCGGTAAGCTACATGTCTCTTGTTTTATGGTGCAGCAGGCCTGGCTCTCCGAGGTTCGTTCTTCTGGCCTGCAACAGCAGAACCGCGCTGCTATCTGTGCAAATAAGGCCTTCTCCCCGAGAGCACGCCTAATGGTTCGAGTCAGTCTACCAGATGGGTTGTAAAACACTTTGAAACAACCCTCCTCAAAGGATATTGTACTCCTGGAGCTGTATGTTTGTTTTATTATAAGCAGAGCTTTCTAAGTAAAAAAACATTGAAGCGCTGCCTAGTGCTGCAGTGAACTGCCATGTGGAGCCATGCGAGGCCTCCGCTCAGGCGCAACCTAATTTATCGCTCCCCCTAAATATCAAAGGGGCTTGAGGAGCAGCCGTGGCACTTGGGGTCTTTTTAACTGAAAGACATTGTGGGTGACTGAAAAGCCGACACAGTTTTTAATTTACTGATTGACAGCCATTGGATGATTTCCCTCCAGCAGGCTGATCTCAGGCCTTCCCTGCTCCAGGTCCTGCAGCCTCAGCAGCAGCCCTGCAGGGGTGAGGAACAGCTTTGTAGCTTAATTTTCCCTTCTAAACTCAGCAGAGCCACAGCAAACCCCAGTGCTTAGCCGGAGGCAGAGTGCACGGCTGAAGGAGTGCTCCTCCAAGGGAGCCTTCTGCCAGGGGACACCACTGTCCCACACACCTGCCTGTGCCAGGGCTGGCTGCTGACACCATTTGCAGACAGCATGGAGGGCCCGTTCCAGACTGCACCCTGTCAGCCATATCCGTTCATGAGAGCCTCTAATGGTCCTTCGTACCGTGTCAAACCAGCAGGTCTCCCAAGAAGGAAGAGAAGTCGACACAGTTCTGGGCCACAGAAGTACCATCATCCCTTCAATGGTAATGTTGGCTTGTAGAACTGTTTGCTTTCTCCTCTTCTAAGGTGTGATTTTCCTGCCTGAAGTCAGTAGTAAAAGTTCACCCCAACAATTCTTCTGCCATCCAAGATTTGCCATGCATTTGAAGGACACCTGCTCAGAAGTCCTGGGCTAGATGGGAAGAAGCCAACAAAACTCCACAGTCTACAGTCACCTTCACAACCTGAGAAGCTAAAACTGTCCCTGTAAAAACACCATTAGCACCCACATTATGAGCTGGCAAACGTTACCCATAAGAGAAAAGCTAAGCGGATTTTGCTATTTCCAGTTTTACAGGGTTTTCTGCCATTCTTTATGCAGTTTCATTACTATATTTTCCCCCATAATTTGTATAAAATACTTAGCATTCAAAACCTTTTAACCTTTTGTCCAACTTAGCTTTTTGTACTTCTTTTTTTGAAAAAACAATAAATAAAAGGAGGGGAGATGGAAAGGGAGAGAAAACCCCTTAAGTACCCTGGGCCTGGGTTCCTTCAGTGTGCAGGCTGTAAATGTTTTACTTTGATTTGAGATACATGACAATAAATTAGGGGACATTTATCAAAGCTGCTTTGTTGCATTGCTGACAAAAGCTGCTTTTTGCATAAATTACTGCATTATACAAATACACTTAGCAGGATCCTGTTTCTTTGATGTTAGCAGAGGAGATTTATGTCCAATGGAGTTTTTATTTATCTGCCCTGTTCACCTCAACAAGGGCAGGACATATTCCTCAATTAGTTCCATACCCCTAGAAATGACATATATATCTCACAACTAGAAGCATAGAGATTTAAACACAACAAAACAATAAAAGCAAATGCACTTTTTTTCTGGCAAGTCTAAACTACTGTACAGAGGAAAAAGTAAATATTAGACTGGAGCTTTGAAATCTTTGTTCTCAGACTGCTTTGAAAACTATTTAAGTAAGCTAATTTGGACAAAACAATATTGCCTTTGCAGAAAGGCTCTTCTAGACTTGAAACTAAGTAAATACGAGTCCATTTCGACAAATACTTGATAGCTGAATAAGTAGGTCAAAAGAATAGATTCCCTGGGCAGTAAACCTCCCTGGAACTGTATTTATGCTAAAATCTCTTCCGATGAATATCTCATAAACTAATGAAGGCCATCTTAGGCTAAATGGTGAATTAGGATGGTTAAAGAGGATCTTGTCAAATGCATAAATTGACTAAACAGTTACATTACTTAAATGAATACAGAATCTCTTGAAAGCCATTTCTGAGCGCTGTTCTGTCACTCACCATCTCCATACCTCAGCCTACACATAATTTATTTTGCTCCTAGGTCAGCAGTTCAAATGCAGCCCTACATGGCAACTGAGAGCTGTTGCTGTACAATGGCCTGAAATCATTCCAGACAACTCTTTTCTGTCCCAGATTGAAAAAGAAAAATAAATAAAATCCAGAAATGTACTGTTGCTTTCCCCTTTATATATACACACACAAATAGAGAGAGAGAGAAATTGATGTTTGTTAGCCTCCGATGCTTTCTTTTTCATCAACACCAGCATATATCAAAGCAGAACCAAGCAAAAGAGATAGTCTGTTTTGGAAACTACTGGTTGCAACCCAAAAGTTGTCAGGATTGGTGTTAACTTTAATGCTATACCAATTAAGTTAACACTTTGACAATGAGATGGCTGAATCAGCTCAGGCAAATGGTGTGGAGCACTGTCCTCTCCATCTTCGGATAGCCTTGCCCCAAAACTGGAAAGAAGTCCCAACATCTCTGGAGCCTTCTGCTGAAGCTAAAATGACTATAATTGGTTCTCATATTTCACACTTTACTGGCCTTTGCCAGGTACTTTACGGTTTGAAATATTTCTGTCAGACTTACTTTGAGTTTTATTCATTACTATCTATAAAATTCTTGAAGGTTTTAAACTTTTAATTTTTTTAAAATGTTATAAAATATCATTAGCAAAAATCCCATTTTGTTTAAAGGAAAGACTTTCTTTCATGTTTACAATTTATTATTTTTAAGCAGATTGGCACACATTCCAGAAAAAACAACTATCTCTCCTTTCCTTTCCATCCACCCCTAAGAGAAAGAAAAGGAGGAGGAAAAAAAAAAAGATGAAAAAAAGGAGTGATCTTTTGAACATTGAATGAAGATAGGAAAACAATAAAATTATACAAAAATAGAATTTCATTCTTCAGGCGGCTCTGGGGAACAGATTCCACACGGTGCATTTCAATGAACCTAGACAATGGATTACTATCATAATTTGTTCTTAACACCACTTGCTTGCTGTTTAATTGGCTTACTTAGCCACCTGTTCAGAACAGTTACCATGAAAACAGTGGGCTTGCTGAATTTCTGAGTGCCAGTCTTTCATCCTTTATCCTGCCTCCTTCTCCTTCTCCCATCCTGGCCATCAGAAAGCTTACCAGAGATTTAAAAATCGTCTCAGAGTCATACAACATATATTTTTAAATAATCAGGAAGGAACTGCAAAGTTATGGCAATAATATGCTAATCAGGGCATTTACTCAATGTCAGCAGTGCCTGTTCCTGGTGAGGGTCGATCTACTACATCCCAATGCATATATAGCAATGGGGGGAAATGTAAAGAGTGATACACGTGGTTAGTGTGATGTAAACACACAGATAGACGCTGCGCACACTTCTAGCTGGATTACATCAGCCAATCTCACATTAAGAAGTTCCACAAAAAGCAGTAAATTTGCAGGAGGAAATTCAGCCAAGGAGTTTGGAGGAAATTTTTAAAAAAGCAAGCAAGTGGTGTTAAAAGCATGAACTTTCATTTAGCACCGCTTACCACATGAAATAAAAAAAGAACCCCAGTAGTAAAGCGCTGGGACACCCTGTGCTGGCTGTCATGAGGTGGATTGCTCTCCCCAAACCCAATGTATTGCAGGACAGCAGATTCTGAGAAGTGGAAGGGTTCGGCAGCAGAGCGTAATTAGCACTCTCTAAAACTGGAGCTCCAATGTAAACAGCTCTAGTCTTCATTGCACAAAGCAAACAAACAATCCCAGCTGAGAATTCCCTGGCAGGGCTCAAGCAAATACAGCCCTCACCACTGACTGCTGGTATTTCTATGCTTGCTTAATCTAAACAGACAGCAGCATGTAAAAATGTAAATATTTGATATTTGTTAATACAGTCCTAAGTTATTGCTCTCGCCGACTGGTTTGGAGTTCATGCATAGGGACGCCTATGTGCTCTTCATAGACTTCAGCAGAGGAGTATTTTTAAGAAGCCATTATCTAAACTGCTGATGTAATAAGGCACCAGTCTATGAAATACACTTAATAACTCAACTTCAGTTATTTATTGTGAACGAGGGTGCATTCTCCTTGATTCCATTTCCCAGCAAAATATAAGTGGAGCTTTCATCATGAGTGCTTGAATTTATGGCAGGCAGACCAAGTGACATTAAGAAAGCCACACAATCCCTTCATTCAGGCTTTAATAAGGAAGCCAAGGAAAAATTATCCAAGCTGGTTTGTGGGTGACAGCGCAAGAATTTTTTGGAGTCAGAAAGTTAGCACGGAGGCTCCCTGTCAGCCCATTAAAAAGCAAGGTTGGCATTCCCAGATATTGGAACCATGTGTGCAGAGGAATTTTTCTTCTGGTAAGACATTCCAAATATTGTCCCAGAGCCAAACACTTCGGTGTTAGACTAATTTAAGCAGTATGTTGGAATCAGCTCTCAGGACTTTGATCATATGGAGATCGTTTGTTACAAATTGAACTAACCCAGTCTCTATTTCTGGTGGATCAGAACTATGGATTTGTTGAATTAAATGCCTCATTTAATGCAGTTTGCACATGAAAAGAAAGCTGCACTCAGGAATCTGATAGTGAATTTTTCACCTAACCAACAGGTCTACTTTTTTATTACTTTTAAACCTAATCCATACTCAGTCCACACTGTTCTTAATAAGCCCTAGGCTGTTTGGAGTGAAGGTTTAAATCAGCTCATATGTTATGAGGGGAAAGCATCACTGAATTATCAAACCATGTAATAAGGAACACATTTGAA
This sequence comes from Phoeniculus purpureus, assembly GCA_028565055.1. Classification (NCBI taxonomy): domain Eukaryota; kingdom Metazoa; phylum Chordata; class Aves; order Bucerotiformes; family Phoeniculidae; genus Phoeniculus; species Phoeniculus purpureus. The sequence goes on from JAOXOE010000720.1 coordinate 6,296,076, forward strand.
TCCAATTCAAGAAATAATTTTATGAAGAAAAATAAATTAGTCCTCGGTTGTTATTTACCATCCGAATAGTGCAGTGCTCTTTCATGATAGCAGTGGAGGGAAAGCTGAAAAATGATTTTGCAGGCATACATTTTTCTCCCTGCCTCTTGTTCCTGTCCCCATTTTTGCAGCTGAACCATTGTGAGGGTTAAAAGTGCACAAAATAAAGCATTTCCACATATGGATGCACTTTCTTTCCATTTCTTGAAGTTTTAATGTCTTTAACTGTTGATAATGATATTATAAACTGTCATTTAGTGCATTTTGAGTATATTAAATACATGAAACAAAGATGTGTAGCTCCAGCTGGACTCTGATCAGAAACACTGAGATTTGATTCACCAAAGCTGCAAATAGCTACGTGCAGGGCTTGCAAGGAGCATGGAAGAACAGGTAGTAACTGCAATACTAGCAGAAGAATCATAGAATCATCATGGCTGGAAAAGACCTCCAGGACCACCAAGTCCAGCCCTCATCCCAACAGCTCCCTAACCCCTACACCATGGCCTCAAGTGCTCTAGCTACTTGTTTTTTAAGCACCTCCAGGCATGGTGACTCCACCACTTCCTTAAGCAGCCTGTTCCAGTGCCCAACCACTCTCCCAGGAAAGAACTTCTTCCTAAGATCCAATCTAAACCTCCCGTGATGCAGCTTGAGGCCATTTCCTCTCATCCTATCATTAGTAATTTGGGAGAAGTGACCAGAACCAGCCTCGCTGCAACCTCCTTTTAGGTAGCTGTAGAGACAAGGTGGTCTCCTCTCTGCCTCCTCTTCTCTAGACCAGGTAACCCCAGTTCCCTCAGCAGGACCTCACAGGGCCTGTTTTCCAGACCTCTCCCCAGCCTCATTGCCCTTCTCTGGCCCCACTCCAGCACCTCAATATCCTCCTGATAACATGGCACACAAAACTGAAACCAGTACTCAAGGTGCAGTCTCACGAGTGCAGAGTACAGGGGCACCATCATCTCCTTACTCTTGCTGGTTACGCCATTCCTGATCCAGGCCAGGATGCTGTTGGCCTTGTTGGAATAGTGTAAGATAAAATATTCGTGTCAATGACTACTTCAGGAATGGGACAAAACTGAAAACCAGGTAACCAAACAGCATACAGAAGCATGGCCTGTTGACACACAGTGGGCTGATAGAGAAGGCAAGTTTATCACAACCTGGGAAACTCAGGATTTCCATGGTTTTCCAAACACATTTTTTATCTGGAGTCTCCCATGAAAATGGGAATGCCACCAATTCCCAGGCATCCTTCTTGGCGCCGCAGAAGCCTACACAACCCAGCTTATTTTGAAGGAAATGGGAATGCTGGTCTCTACCCAGAAAGAGCAAAGTGAATGCCTCCACACTTTTGTGAGGCATACCTTACTATTTGATGGTTTAGCAAAGAGACAATATACCTCTTTATAGATAACCTCAGCACCTTGGTGCAATCAAGACCCTCATTGGGTCTTAGAGATAGAAAAAGAAAATCATGACATGCAAATAACCTGGAAGTACACTAAGCTTCACCCAGGCAAGCTCAGTCCTCTGTTCACACGGATCACTGTATTTCCACTGAGTTAAAACAAGGGCAGATGAGAAAGGCATAAACAGATATAAGCCTGTGCTGTCCTTGGACACAAAGAAAACCAGGACATGAAAAGATGGTCAGGAGATGCCTGCAATGGCTGCAGAACACGCATCGGATGGGGGAAGCAGTAGGTGCATCCTGTGAACCAAACCCCCAGCCTGGGAGGGAATAGGAAGGATTTCTTACGGATTGTTCCTTCTGTCTCTCATTGCCTGCACAGAGCAGAGTTCACCCTTCATAAAGAAAAGAGAAACTGTTCCTTTAAAAAAACCCAGTTATATCGGAGATACTGATTTATACATACACACACACACACATATATTTTATTGGCAAATAAAGAAAGATCAGATCTTTAATGAAATCAGGATGGGTTTGGGAGGTGAACTTGAGCTGAACTCCCCAGATTTTCATGGAACTTCAATTAAAAGAGTTTCAGAGGAGTTGCTGAAAGCCAAGCACTTGCCATTGAAAGCTTAATTTAAAATGAGAAGCATTTTTACACCACATTTCCCAGTGAAGTCCCAGCTCTGATCCTAATTATGTATTTTTCTCTTGAATTATAAGGGTTTTTTTCTTTTTTCAGATAAGCCATGCAGCAAAGTATATAAGTTTTTTCTGCAGCTGCCTTGACCACACATAGTGGCTCCACTAACAGAGGAACCCATCATTATTATGCAAACAAATGAATCTACCCTCTTCACTTTAGTGGTGATATTTCAGTCTCCTCTGGTTATCATTTGCAATGTATAAGGATTCAGATGTCTGATAACAGCTACGACTATCGTAAAGCCTGGTTTGGGGGAAAGAAGTAAAACCTGGCTTCAGAAAACAAAACAAAGTAATTAAAAATAAAGATGGTTTAATTTCTGCTTGCCATTCCGTACAATGCCAGAAATACAAGGTTAATACAAAGCCTCACTCTAGGGTCCTTCTGAATGCCAGTGGAGTCATGCAATTCAGTCCATGAGCTTTGCTTTGAAATTGTGTCTCTTGCTTGATCAGATGCACTGCAGTTCAGTCTGAGCTTCAGCTCTGGGCATGGACAGGGGATACAAGCAGTGCCTGAAGGCTGCCTGGAACTGGGCAGTGAATACTACAGAATCAATGGCTAGAAAGCATTGTGGGGAATTATTTTTTTAACCAGGTACTGGGAAATGAATCACTTTGGAAACCATTTAAATAAATAATACTTTACTGTATAATGAAACATGACTGAATAGGAATTATTCTGAAGCTATTGTAAGTAATGATGGGGGAAGGCCTGCCTAGGATAACAAAACCCAGCACTGTGTCAGGGACTCTGTTACCAAGACAAACTTTCTGTGCTGTGGGGTTGGACCTCTCCCTCTGCCCAAGTTATTTGCAAGGCAATTGAATAATGACAGACCTGCAAGCTGCAGCTGGGCTCTTGGTACTGTCATGTAAGGAGTAAGCACTGTAGTTTCATGGTTGTACATACAAATGGCAACAATAAATAGACTGAAAGGTCTCACTCTAATTAGAACACTCATTTGTTGTATTTTCTCTGGTTTTCATTTTACTCTGATCATTTGTTCTGTCCTCACTGTGGACCAAAGGCTTTTAACTCGCTTAAGAAAAGATAAAACCAGATTGTCCTCTAAGGCTTCTCAGTCTCTTTCCCATCCCAGATGCTTTGTGAGGAGCCTCAAAGAGGAGATCTTCCTTTTTTCACCCTTTGAGGTCCTAGTACCTTCTCTGACATCACTGCATTCAACATCTGTGGGAAGTCAACTCCTGAACTGTGAACTTTGTAGCTTGGGAGATGATCTGAAAGTTCAGATTTCCAAATACAAACACTAATGAAGTTAGCGCACAGCACTGTGTCTAATGAGGTTGAAATAAGGTCTAAAATTTACCTGAATACTCAAAATATTCAATCTTCTCATTGCTTATCCTCTATGAGATCCTCCTCATTTATTCCATGGGAGTAGATCCTGCCCTGTCAAAATCTCAGAGTGTGAGAGCATCAAGGATCAACCAGTCATTTCCAGGTCAGTATTGCATGACGTGATTGGTGATTAATGAGAAGCTCCTATCAGAGCCTAGGACTGACAGGCATCACGTCAATGTTCAGACCCATCTGCCTATGACCAAGTATCCAGCAGGACAAATGTGATGAGTTTCCGGATAAGTCTATGGCTGCAGCTTTGCTGAGTTCACCAAAGCGCTTAGTTTACCCTTGCTGGCTCTCTGCTGATGGAGCAGTGGACAGCGTGGCATGGACAGTTAACATGGCATGGACAGACAGCACCTCACCCCACATGCAGATTGCCAGACAGCAGTGGTTATACTTGCAGGGTGGTGGTTTACCAAATCAGATCTCTACTCTGTGCAGGCAAGAGATTTTTGTGTGAGTGCCAGAGGCTTCACCACTGGGACTGACATACAGTTGAACCACATACCCACTGCCACACAGACCTGAGCTAAACAAGACTGCTCCTGCATTGTCTGGGATTTCATGGACAAGAACCTTCCCATTGATGTTCTCCACCTGCTATAATGCAGCAAGGGGAACATCAAGGCAGATTTTCCTCTCTGCTCATACCTTCCACTCGCACAGTCACCTAGTCTGCAAAGCGACTACTCTATTTAAAATGCCAGATCCATTAAAACTTGTTTCCTCTTAAATAAGAAAGAAAATGGTCGCTCACAATTTTATGTGAAGCCATCCATCTTTCCCAAAGCAACTTACTATATTGAAGAAAATAAACACTGCTGGGTATGGAAAGCAGAGCAGAAAGGCTCCAGTCACGGGCAAAGCACCACTTTCTCCAGCGGCAGCAACATATTAAAGACAAATGTAGTCCACTGAATGTGACATAAATAAGTGGATTTTCCATCTGAAACATTGTTTTTAGCAAGAAAAGCTTTTAATCCCCTTAAGTTCATTTCTAATCTGTCTTGGAAGTGCTTGTCTAAAGAATATTACATTGATATAAAGGATTTAATTTATTAAAACTAAACAGCAGCCAGCATACTACTAAATAATATCTTGTCGGCAGTACTCTCCCAAATGAATAAAACTGCTACAGGTAGAAAAAAACAAATAAATGCGCAAACCCTTGGCACAGTGTTCATTAACAATTCACACAGCCTGTTCCAGCGCTCTCCTACTTGCTGTACTTTTCCCAATAAAGCAAATACTTTTGAATTCATAATGCCTCTTTATCCCATGTGCACAAGTGACCTCGTCTCCTTTATGCACCTAGCAAATGAACAAGTACAAAAGGGAATAGAGTAAGCAGAAAACTAAACATGCCCTCTCCTACCCAAGAGCATAAAGAGAAGGCAAGCAGAGGTTCTCTGAAGGGTTTAAAGCAGCCTACACCAAGATGCCTGCGCTCTCGCTCCTCATCGGCTTTGGCTGGTGCATACTGCTTAGACAGCATCCATTAATTTTAACAGATCTTCCTTAAAAATAGCAGTTGAAGGAAACAAAAGCTGCCTTGAAAATACATTTAAATCACTTGTTAGCCACAAGTTTGGCAGACTGTTTAATAAGCAGCAAGATGTCAACCACCAAATGACAAAGTGGCCTTCTCCGCTCTCTCTGAGGAGAGGAAAACTTCTCCATGTTTCTAGCAGTCGACACCAAGACATCATCAGGCATCTGCCTTCTTTCTCCATGAGTACTTTCACTGTGTAAGGTGGTTTCCAAACAACAGTAGCTTCAAACAAGGCCCCAGAGATCTTTTAATCCTACACCCCAATAATGGAAAAGGCTTGCAAAAATTTTGTGAAAATGAGTAACCAGCTGTCTTAAAGGAAGACTTGGTCCACAAGGAACAACCCACGCATTGCAAAATGCACTATTATGTATATGACCTCTTTCCTGAGCTGTGCAGTTCAATAGAGTATAGATTTTTCAGGGGGTTTCCCCCCCCCTTACCCCATGTCTTGCCAAAAGAGATATTATTTATGGAGAAAACTCTCCTGCACTGTGACACAGGGTACACGTTGTGACTCATCTTACATTACACCCATCGATCGCTCCTAAAGGCACGACGGAAGTGTACTGGTGCAAACGAGATCAGTATTTGGTCACACAACGTTATCACTCTGGATCTTAGATGAAAATATGCAACAGTTTCCGTTCTTTTCCTAGTGGCCAGCAGCCACACTACCTGCACTGTGAGCCCACTTGTGTTATGACAAGTAAGGTCAAGATTGGTCAGGGCTGGAAGGTCTCCAAAGCAAACCGCGAGTCAGGTGGAGGGATTATCCAAGGATTAAGATTTTAAACCTGCAGAGAAACAGATTCATGAGGAGTCAGTGTATTAGTGGGTGTTTTGCACGAGGATCAGCACTGATGACTAAACACCCCCTAACTTGTCTGCCCAAAAAAGGAGTCATCAAGCAGTGCTGCCTTTTGCCCTACCAAACAGTCCAAAAGCAGAGCTTTTCCCATACTCATAGGTATACACAGTCATGGCAGTTCTCACAGCATTGGCACAGGGCTGTGGGACTGGCTTTCCTGAGCTCCTGCAAAAGAAAGGGTGTCCATGAAACTGGGAGTCTTTCATGTAAAACCATTTTTCTCTGGGTGTTATGTAGGTGTTTCTTGTACTGCAAAAAGCAAGGGCAATGAGAAAAAAAACCCCAAAACACGAACAACCTCTTCTTTAAGGAAAAAATAAATAATTAGCACAGAGAATTAAGGCTTCTCTCTAACAGGGAGTCCCTTTTCTTCCCTCTATTCTTTCTACTATTTCAGGTGATGTTGTAGCACAGTCAAGTGGTACCTGACATTTTTATTTTGGGTAAAAGCCTATGAAAATATTAAAGCATGAACAAGTCATCAAGTCAGTTTATGAATCAATATACAGATTTCCTCCATGCCCATAGCTGATTTCCATAACTATGAGCATGCTGAAATCCTGTCTAGATGCCAAATCAATTTTTCTTATATACAAATATCACGGCTCCTTGAGAAAGGGAATCTGTGCCAAAATCCTCACGCTCTTAACTAATTATTTCTGTGACTCTCTCCTTGCAAAGCACAACGACTGCCATAGAGATACACACATTTATTAGGAACAGGCACACTTCCCAAAGGTTCAGCCTGAGTGCAACAGCAGCAGCAGCCCTAACAAGCTCGTCTGCCCAAAATGTGCAGCTAGCCTTTAAGACAAGAAATAGCTCTGCCTGACTTTTTTTTTTGCTGTGAGGGACTCAAGTACTTTTCTCAGGCAGGGCAGCCAGGAGGGTATGGAAATTCACAAATCTCTGTAGAAGCATCCTGCAGAGACAAATGTTGTCTGGCATTTGCTTGTGCTGGTCGTTGCTACTGGTCTTGCCTGGTGTCATTGTGCCCTCCCATCTGCCTCCCCCACGTAATACCCCAAGAGGTACACGTCCTCAAGGATGAAAAACCTCTTAGATCTCCTGAATCCAAATGAATTGATAGCATCAATTAGCACTTTGTTTGCCCTGAAGACTCTAGCCCCTAACATGCCTGGATTATGGAAGAAAGCAGTAGTGTTGCTGGGAAACTGCCATAATCCCTTTGCGAAGCAGCTCCACCTTGGGCAAGGTGGGGCTAGCCAGATGTTTGTGTGCTGCTAGCCAGATACTGGCTCTGTGAATTCATTGCAAGATGTTCTCCCACCCAGCATGGGTCTCCTGTCCGTGGCATTGACCTGAGCACAGCACTTCATGTCAATTCTTTCCAAGTGAAGGGACTCATCATTAGTGCAGACAATTCCAAAAGTAAAAGCAAACAGCATTTGGCAATAAGAACTATTAATGAGAGTGTCATAAGGGAATTCAGTCTGCAGACTGAACCTCACGGTGCTTTGTAGGACATTTCCTCACAAGGCACAAGGAGCAGATACTATGCAAGTACTGCTGACAGAGAGTAGGTGAACAGCGAGGGTAAACAACAGAGCCAGTGGAGATGACCACCACACTGAGAGGAAGGCAGTAAGTTTTGAGGACTGCAGGGCTTGAGGACATGTGTGTTGGTACTAGCAGACTCAAATATGCTGATGTCATGAACTACCATTGTACAAGAGGGATTATGCTGGCGTAGATGATGGGTCGATCTTTGTTCCAGCCTCCAGACACAGACAGAGCTTTCTGAACTTCAGGCACCATCACATTTCTCCGTGTGTGTTGTCTGCATATGTATTTGTATGCATAGGCATGAGGAGTGATGTAGAATCATTCAGGTTGTAAAAGACCCTTGGGATCATTGAGTCCAACCATAAACCCTACTCTACAAAGTTCACCCTTAAAACAGATCCAACACTCCATCTAAACACCTCTAGGAATGATGACACAACCGCCTCCCTGGGCAACCTATTTCAATATGAACATTCAAGTTATCTCTTCCAGACTACTTTTGAATCCTGTTAACAGATTCTAAGGTCAGTGACAGACTGATTACTCCTTTCGAGTGCCCTAGATGTTTGATTCTTGGTATTCCTTCCAATTTTGACAGTTTTCCAAAGGCAAAAACAATACATACAGAGAGTATACACACACACACAAAATAATAGGTAATATCACAAGTAAAATTAGTTTTAGCTATAGATTAGTAAGTATCAGCCGAGCTCCAAGGGTTTGTCTGAGTGCATGTCAGCAGGCTCTCACATTGTCTTAATTTATAACGATGCTTTACTTCACTGAGAGCAAAGTCTCCAAGCAGTATAGCTCTGCCGCTGCGCTAATCCTCTGGCATGCAGAAGGCACACTGGGGCTAGGTGTTAAATATTGCATGGAGGCGATTATCACTTTCCCTCCATGTCCTGCCCCAGCTGAGCAATGGTGCAGGAAATGCCACAGCCACTACACACTACAAAGCAAAGCTTCTGCAGATTCCTGCTGGAGAGAGAATAGGAAAACTGAGGTCTGAATTGGTGCCTCCTGCTGTGGCAAAGCTGAGCCCTTCCTGGAGGAAACGGTCCATGTTCCCTGGTACCACAAGAGACAGAAGGCAGCCACGTGTTCACCAAACACCTCCGTGAGCCCTACAAACATTGTAACACTTGAGGACTGCAATGCCATGAGCAGCCTCCATCTTACCCCATGGAGACTTTTTCTAAACCCTTTGTTTCAGACCAAGCACATATAGTCCCAAGCTCCATACATCGACCCATGGCAACTCTGAGAAAGAATCAGTTGTTTCCAACACACGGGCAGTGTCATGTTGTAACCTTATCTTACCATTAGCAAATACTATCTCAATACCCAAGTAGACATGAAAGTTCCAGACAGGCCAAAGCATCCACACGTAATGAACCCATAGTTTTCCTGGGTACTTGGTACATCAGTATCACAATTCTATTCTAGTCTAGTAGCTAATTCTTGGTCTAAAGGCTAATAATAATGATATCAACAGTTATTTCTTAATTATGTAAGATGTAGGGAGAAAAATCAACTACCCTAGGCTTCTCATTAGTGAATGTTTCATTACAGCCTTAGACGTGCAAAACTAAGAGACCTACTATGACTCAGAATTCGCTGTGTTCCACCCCTGTCTCCGAGTTTGTATAAAAGTATATAAAGCTCCTCTACTCTGTAAACAACCATGTCTCTACAGCAACAGAGCCAGGCACAACAGACAAAAGTCATCACAATTGCTAACCAAACAAGCAGCAGGACTTGTTAAAGAACCCTTAAGCTCCCACATGTTTATTTTCAATGATTTACACGGTGAACACTGCCTTGGCTGTCTGAAAGACATTGGATTAAATGTATGATTATTAATCCTTTCCATGTACTTATGGATGACCAAAAAAAAAAAAAAAAGAGACTGCATCAGTAGAACAACTTTGCTCACAAGAGAGTGCAAAGAAGTTTGATAGCAAAAACTACTTCTAAATTGACTTAGATGTGATTTTTTTGGTTCTCCTACCCGCATCCACTGGGAAACTGTGTACATCACAATGTCAGAATTGTAATAAATACAGAAGAAGACAGAATTTTTATTTTTTAAATACAATTAATTAATCAGCCTCTATTTCACCAGCAAAATTAGTTGCTACTTCAATAAAGTGACAAATCTTCAGTCAGAGATCAGCTGATGACCTGGTGGCCCAGCTCAAGCTCATGGTTCCCATCCACATTCTACAAAGCCATCGCTAGGGTTTTGGCTGCCTTTTGTTCTGTCTGATGGGTGGAGTTGCCAGGAGCACCCACAACTGAGGTGTGTTCATCACCAGGGCAACATTTTTCCACTGGAGAGAGAATTAAGTGTCCTGATAAGAAACAGTTTTCTCTGACCTGTTTGCTAGAGGCTGCAGAGACACCATGAGTGAAGGAAGGATGCATCAACAACCTCTAATTTTTTGTGCTACCTCACAGCAAAGACCAAGAGGTTCAGAAATCATTTACAAAGCTTGCATGACCTACTAGACTACTGAGTCCAGGACAAGGTGACAGAAAAGATGCTCCTTGGCTACCCAAGGGGCACTGTGTGCCTTGGAGAGATGGTGGAGTGCAGGGCTGTGGCAGAGCTGTGATAAATGAGTTACAAGACAGGAGCGGGAGCTCTGGGAACACATGAAGGTCTGCAGCTATGGAGCCTTTGCTCCACAAGAATTGATACCAGATGACTCAGCCATACAAATCTGATACAGATCACACTCTGGACATGTGACTGCTTCTACCAAATTAGACACAGCACATGATGTGAGATTGTGCCAGCTTCACTCAGGCTGTTGAAAGACAGACAATAAGGATGAATAGTCTTAAAGACAGCATGGAACACACAACCACCACCTATTCAAACAGAGAACTTCTCCCCAGACTTAACTGTTCCAACCCATGTTTAAACCCATGACGTTAGGATCTTCTAGATCAGTGTTTTGTGTCACAGGGCCAGGATGCTCTGCTCCAGTAGCTAGGAAAAGAAAGAAGGGGGGTGAATTTTGACCCAAGATAGCAGAATGTTGTTGAGAAGTATGACTTTCTCAGGGCTCTGTGAAACAAAGCTCAGACTGTAGTGTTGGCAGCATCCCTGGAGCTCTGGTTTGCAAATCTCCAAACAAAACCAAAACGACACACACAAAAAAAACCCCAAACCAACAACCCAGACCTCAACCCTAAACTTTCTGGCTAGCTCATTCAAGGTTATTTTTCATTCTGCTTATCACTGCCACCAACATTTTGCTTAGTCTTGAAGAAAATGTTGTCATTCCACACTCAGATGTTTTTACAGGTACATCCATCACCGCCTCTGACCTTAGTTAAAACTTCTGCTTTCTAAATTGTACTTTTATGTTGAGCAAGCCCTCGGGCTACGCTGTTAAAAGTTTACATTGAAAAATCATTTCTAATTGGCTTGAGTTATGCCTGTTGCAAAGCCATCAGAAAGGGCAGTATTAATTAGCAATGGCTTACATACAGTCTAGACAATAAAAAAGCAAGTCATTTCTCTTCCGTAAAAACCTCCCAACATATTTTAGCAGCTCCAACATATGATACGGATATAAATTACATTTAAGAAAAAAAAACAACATTGCAGCATGATTTACAACAAAGGCGTTTAAATAATTTCTTTTTCCTTGAAATATTTTCATGATATACACACATTGCTCAAACAAAAATATGTTTATTGTGAAACTGAGACAGCCAACAAAAAAAATCCTAATTAATTCCATTTGCTGCGCAATAGCTTGGTTGGAGGATTAAACAGTAAATTTCAATTTATTGCATAATGTCCTAATTTTCACTAGAAAAGATTTGTTTTCATTTTGGGTACACAATGATGACATTTGCACTGAGTATTTAAATAGTGCACAATACAAAAAACACTGCTCCAGAGCTCGAGCAAACCCTTTGCTCTTTGAGGAAAATGAAGGAGGCTGCGGTTCCTCGGGGATCGACACTGAAGGACTGAGCTTTTATTTCCCAATATCCTCTCCAACTGCCTGACAGAACTTTGTGCAGCCTTATTAAACGTGAATTAATGAATCATTGGAGTTGATTTCATTTAATTCACAATGCTGCTGCGAAGAGGCACTGCAGTTTTGGACACATGGCAGCAGATGATGTTATTTTAGTTCATAACTGATGGCGACAAAGCCACAGAGCAGTAATAGCGCCTGCTGAACGCCAAGAAAAACAGAATAGTAGTCAAAGAATTTATCTGACATCTACCTTCATTTGGAAACAGATTGCTTTGTCATCCTTGAGAAGGTTGACAACAGATCACGATTTCTCTACCGGTTTGGACCATAACTCGCTTTCTGCCCAGGACCACATGTGTTGCAGTTTATCTTCCTGTCACCTGATACTGAGGAGGTCAGCGTGGCAGGGGGCAAGGAGGAAGAACTGACAATACGAAAATGACTGCAAGCTAAAGGCATTCTTGGGGGCTGATTCTGATCTCAGAGCAACCAAAGATCAGCATGTATTTAAACAGATAGGGTTACTTTAAATAAATGTACAGTAGCAAAAATTCCAGGAAACCCTAAGGCAAACTGGAAAAAAAAAAATAATCTGCTCTATTTCCTTGTAGGTCTTTCTTATTTTCTACTTAAAAAAAAAAAAGGAAAAGAAGGGTGTTGGGTTTTTTTTTACCAACACAGAGAAAAGCTGAAATGAGGGAAGGAGGGAAGGGCTAGCGTGCTTCTGCCCTGAAACCCTGGGGCTTCTCTCAGCTTGAAGACAACCACAAACTCAAGAGACATTCCCTTTTTTCATCCCTCCCATTTTTCACTGACAAAGGCAACAAACTGTGAGCAAACAAGGACAAGAAGCATAAAGGTCCATGCTTGAGCTGTTCCTCCATCCCTTTCTATTCCTACTTCCCAACGTCTCTTTTTTTACAGGCCCATCCTTTCCCAACAGCTCCAGGCACATATTTTTGAAGTAAATTAGAGCTGCTTGAGATCTTGCTGACCCAGGTGAAATGCAGATTCATGTCATAGAAATCAGGGGAGTCATATCAATATCAGGCTGGTATCAGGAAAAGTAGAATCAGACCCAGTGGTATAAGTCTATGAAAATATATATATGTCCCAGTCGCCTTTTATTCACATCGGTTTAATGCTAACGAGCTGCTGTTGGCTTCAGTGGAGTGGTTCCTGACTTACAGGAGCAGAAGTAATTGGAGATGCCAACAGTGCATGTGTTTGGCACTGCTCTCCCCACACAGTGCAGGAGCAGAAGCCCTGGTAATGCTTTTCCCTGTCTGTCCCTGCCCCAAGCCCTCTCCCTGCTCCTGCTGAAGACAGTCTTGCCCACCTGCTCTGGCAAGAGGCTCCTACACACATGCCTGGCCTCAAGCATGGCCATGAGGATGCTCTCTGTCCTTTGGCACTGCATTTGGGTACCTGGTCAAGGCATAGGTGTAGCCCTCTGTTCCCATATGCAGCACATTTCCCTGTGAGCCAGACTCAAGTTCCTGTTTGCACCCAGCCTTTCTGCCAGGTTAAAAAGCGGTTACCATAAGCAGAGGGAGATAAATATTTCACAGCTTTGTAATTCATTAAAGCTCTGGACCTGCTCCAATATTGAGCCTACTGTCTCTCAGAAAGGAGGGAGACCTGTTCAGACCAGGGTTATAGCAACACACCTGTGGAATCTGGGAGCTTTTCTACTCCATTTTCTGGGTGTTGTGTCTGCACTAAGGGGCTTGAGCATACAAACTCAAGGTAATGCCCTCTTGCGTGCATGACTCAGGCTTGTGTCATTTCAAGTTTTAACGGCAGGTGTTAAGAGGGCCGTTTGAACCATGCACTCTTGGGCAAACACTCATGAAACAAAAAAGATTCCAGCAGAGCACAAACAACAAAATCACCTCAGATCTTCTCAGGTGTGGTTCTTTGATGCTTTTATTAAGGGGCTTCTATGTGAGTGGAAGAAACACTTCAGGGATCCTTCTACTACTATTGTAATCACACATTTACCTGCTTGAGAAAGGGTTCAGACAGCATTGGCCTTCAGATGTCAACCTCAGTTGCCTGTTACTTCCCATAACGACTCTAACCAAGGTCTTTCATTATAGAAATCAAAACCCTTTTGCTTTTAAAATTCACAGACAGTTTTAAATTCCTCCTCTGTATTCAAGAGGAGGCAACATGTACATGACATCAGAGAAAGCGTTTTAAAAGCATGTGCGAAGTAAATATTCACAAAATATCAACCAGCTTCAAAACTAGTTCTAATTTTCCTTCTAACACTTTAATTGCTCCTATCCATTTATCACTCCAGTCCATCCAGTGCCAACTAATGCCCATTTATCCAGTGATTAGTACAGTCTATCCCCAATAACTATACTGGGCCATGACTGTATTTTTCAGAATAACCAAATGAGTATCTGAAGAGATACAAAATTGAGGCTAAAGTAATGGGAAAGAAAAAAAACCATGAACTGAAAGCCAGATTTTCTTGCATTGCCCAGGCTTTAGCTAAGTGCACAGAGGGTGGAAATAAGTCTCTCACGAATACGTCAAATCAAGCAGCACAAATGCAGCCTAAACACACAAGAGTCAACAGCAGTGCTGCCAACCTAAAGAGTCACAAGTCACAAACGATGCCCTGGAAAAGCAGAATATGTTAAAATTTGATGAATGTAAAGGTTTGTTTTATTTGTCTGGGAAGTTTGCAAATGAAATTCCTGTTTAAAAGCTTTTTCTCTATCCCTATAAAGCTTAAAGACTGTTAGTAACAGCTGAAATTTCACACGACAACAAGAGCCAGGGAGTCTCAAACACAGAGATGTTTCCTGGATGGGGAAACTTAACAATTCTGCTAGGCAAGACTAACCAGGACACAAAGGCTGAGTATTTCATGTCTGGAAGTACCCCATGGACCTGTTCAGAAACGACCCCAATGGGATCACATGATGCCCTGGGCCACGCGTGTGCAAAACCATACTCTCAGCTCACAATCATGAGGTGACTGGGGCTTTTCATTCCTGACCTTGAGGTAGCACTTGTCCTTCCAGGTCAGAAAATTTGTGAGACTTTCCTACAGATAAATATAGGTCAGGCAAGTATATTCTGCATGGAAGAAGGTTATTTGTGAATAAACATCCCCATTTACAACTTTATCTGGGGTGAACTCCATGTTTGTTTCCTTCCCCAACACAATCAGCCCCACAAAGAGAAAAGAAGTCTTTAACTTGTGCAATAAAGTCTGAAGAACAAGCAGAACATTAGGAATAGCAGCTCCAGTCTCTCTGCCTTCCGTTTAAAACAAAAAGTGCTAGTTTTTCTCTAATGCACATCAATACATATTTTTACTTTGAACAAGTTTGGGGAACCCATGCTGTTTATAACATCTTCTTTCCTAAGGCGAGGCAGGAAACACCAGACACATGCAACAAACATTTTAAATATCTGGGACAAACTTTTTTCTGCACCGATACAACATCATTGATTTCACAGGGGTCATAGTGCTGCGATGAGTGACATTTTCTTCAGTCACAAAAATCAAGGCAGCTCTTACTGGCCTGTAGTGGTTTACTCAAACTTCTTAAAACAGCAGATCTGTTTTTCATTGAGAGAGGAAATGTCAGCTGAGATGTCAGTGTTATTCCATTTCTTGTCATTAAAAAACAAAGGGCTTGGTGATCTCTAAGTGCAATAGTTCCAGTGTAGCCCAGAAGCAAGCACCCTGGGAAATCAGAGCAGAAGACATGAATATGGAGAGATAACTTGTGTAATGTTGAAAATGCACTTACATTGCCTCTTATGCCCAGGGCTGCCACTAGAAGAAACCTTCCCCATGGGGTCATCCAGGCAAGACACGGGTCCCTGAGAGGCTGTGAGGTCACCATCTGCAGATGTTTCCATGGCTGTGTTGGAGCAAGCCCTGAGAAACATCATCTGACATCTGCTCCAAAATACTCAGGAGCTGCCAAGGTCCCTTCTAATCTGAATTACGCTCAGATTCTGTATTGTAAGAGGAATTACCTTGAGAATAAACCATGGTCCTCTGCCAATGTTTCACATTAAAAAACATAAATAAACAAGCCCAAACATGGGCAAATACTGAGATAAAAATCAGAGCTTGAAATGTGTAGCGTTTTGCCACTCAAGGGACTTCCTTTTAGGCAGCACTGGCATGAGGAAGTGATTCTGTCTCCACTCCTTTGCAGGTGCCACACATGATACCCTCCAGGTTGCTGCCCTTATGGTTTCAGTGCTCCAGTTCAGCTCACACTCTCCCATGCCCATGTCGTCAGGATACACAACCCACTGAAAAAATCCACCGCCACCAAACACCACAGAAAAATCCTAAGCAGAAGCAAGGCAAGGTTTTGCTCCCATTGTGGGCAGGAAGACTTCATGCTCAGCATAGAGTGAATTAGTCTCAAGGGGAGCCCTTGTAGTGGTGAACCCATGGTGAGAGAGGGCCCTTAATTTTCAGCTTACACCGTGGCATTTCTCCCATTACAGTAAGATGCTCCCCAAGGCCTCCTGCTGCAATGCCCTGGCACAGAAGAGCCGAGAGAGCTTGATATCAGTCAGTCATTCCTATTACTTGATCCCTAAGCTATGAAGGCTAAAACAAGGTGTTTTTTCCCCTCTAGGAGCCTATGTAAGTGGCTCACTGGCCAGCAGAGTCATGCTACAATTGACATCCCCTTAGGTCGGGAATTACACAGACAACATGACCATGAGCATGAAATTCTTACCAAATTGAAAATAAGCTTTCCTTTCAACTAAGTAGTTGTTGAAATTATGCCTTCTTGTAAAGAACTGGCATGAAGAACTGACACAGGGAGTTCTTCCTTGGCATTTTTAGCATATAGGAGCTTAAATTTAGGTTACAAAACCACCAGTATGACCTTTCCCCAGAGCTTTAAACCCTAGACAGTCTGTGGCATTCAGAGCTTCTCCAGTACTTTTCATAACTGGACCATTTCTTAGAAATTTCAGAGACCTAATTTCCAGTCCTGACAATCTTGGACTAAAAGTTTCAGAAAACAGTGGTTTGCCTTAGTTAAATACAGAGAACTGTAGGCAAACCTTCCCGGAGGCAGCGTCAAGAGTCTGAAATGCTTTGTGTCAGAAATACTCCGACCAGCTGTATGGGCAAGAAGCACTAGCTGTCAGAGAGAGGTTTAAAAAACACAGATCATCTGTTTTTCCCATCTCTTCAAGTGGAATTCTGAAAAGTCATCAGTTTGACGTTTCAGATGAGAAGATGTTTTTATCCATTTAAGAAAAAAAATCCATTCCCATGCATTGGATTAATGTGAAAATCTACTGTTAGAGGCTGTGTCCCTTCTGCTCACTGATATAAATTGCACCCTGACAATCCTAGTGATGGGATTGGAAGTGGGTTGAGCACCACAGCATCTCCTAAGACAGTCCGGCTCCTCGGTGCTATTCCTGCAGATAAGATATAATTCACACTCCCCTCAGGCACCAAAGGCAATGTACCAGTGCAATAATCTTCTGAGTGCCCCAACATTTACAAGTAATTGTAAAGACCTGCTAATATGGTTTAGTTCAGCAACTCTTCACAGTGCTGACAGAAATGTCAACTAAGAGGGTATTAAACAGCCTTGAGGATGTCTTGAAAGAGGAGACTTGTGAAGCAGTTATCCTACAGAACAAGCACTGAGGAGTGTGTTGAGCATCCTGTAACTGTGGCCTCTCCAGCCCCACATTTTTTTCATAGGCAGCAAGAAAGACAATGTTTGGGGTTTATAAAACTCCCTAACAAGTGGTACAGAAATTACAACAGTGGAGTTACAGCACAGTCGTAGAAGTGATGTTTGTTCATTCACGTTTAAATTCTGTTTCTGAGTTGCTATTTAAGCTGAATAATGGAAGTACCAGTGAAAATGGTGTGTATATATCTGGACAAAGTGACTTCCCATATTTTCTCAGCCACTCATTCATGCCTTCTGCACACATCCACAGATACAGCTCTAACTAAATAGCTCATCTGAAGGCATTAACCACGAAGAAACAGGTTACACTTCTGTAGCATTTACTTCTGTTCTTCCCATACTGCACAAACAACACACTTTTCCTCGTAGCGACTAGATTAGTTGAAGTAACACTTATGAGATGGAACAAGTCAAGGCACAGGTATATTTCAAGTGTACCAAACCACAGGGGCAGAGAAAGAACAAGGCAAAATTTTGTCAGCATTAGCAAAAATGGATTTTCTGATACCCTGGGCAAGCAGCAGCCCTTGACCTCCAAGCTCCATGGCTTCATAGGTGTCTGGTCCCAACAGCTGGCTTTCAGCAGTCACATGCAAAGCAGGAAACAGTGACCATCATTAACAGGTTTTTTAAAAGTTTAAAGGGCTTAAAGAGTCCTATAGGACAAATCAAGGAGTCTGATAGAGGTACTTATAAGAGCAATTATTATAGTGAATATGGTTTTCATCGGTGGAACAATGAGAGACCCTGAAGCCAGAAGTGTTGAGGTTCACAATCCAGCAGTACAACTACTTTTTTTTTTTTAAATCCAGATGTATTGACTCAGATGCCCCCTCTACTAACTGCACTGACATTTATGGTGTGAGGTGATCAAGGGAATTAATTTTTTTTTTGTGTTGTATCAGACAACATTTTGCCCTACCTTCCTCATGTCAGACAAAGTGTGCACTGTGCCTCCAGATGCTTCCAGCAGACCTTTGGATCCACGTCTCTCTGTGCTTAGCTCTACAGCTGGAAGAAGTTATTTGGGACCACTTCCTCACAGTGAAATGCTGAGGAAGACATTGCAGAGCTGGTGCCCACAGGATGACCATGGAAGCCTGGAAGTCCCTGCAAGGCTTCAAGAGGTATCCAAGTTTATGGCTCAAATTCTCTGTTGAGTGGTGACCACCTGTGACAATGTCCCCAAGATGTCACAGCAGCAAAGCAGCTGTAATTTTTTCACTAAGTAAACAAATTCAAATCTTCCATTCATTTTACATTTGAGGTTGGATAGGAGGAGTTTGAGCAGTAAATAACTGTTAATTTTTCTGGGTTTTGTTTAAGATTACACTTAGCTGAGTCTGCATATGCCTGGACTACCCTATCTGTTAGATGATGTCACCATTAATTCCATCCTTCACATGAACATCTTAAAACTAAATCCATAAAACCCGTTACAGTCCAACCACAATAAGGAGATGTTTAAATATTAGAGAGAGACAGCTGGCTCGTGTATTGCTTAAAAGAAGCAAGGAAAACAACACGAGTTTGAGGGTTTCTTCCTAGTTATGACTGAGAATACATTCGTCTTCTACAGAGGTGCCACTTTATATCCTCACATTAAGTTTTCAGACTTTTTCTTATACCACATTTTCTGAGAGAAGTGAAAGCCTACAACAGCAAGTGAGAGTCAACTAAGAGACAGACACCCTTATTTTATTCTTCTGGAAGTGGAAAATCCAAACACATAAATCAAAGTGACCCTAAAGCAGTGACCAGCATGCCCTTAGCAGAACAACAGTGGTTTCATTGACCTCCAGACTCACGCAGGGTCATATTTTCACACAGATGAACTGGTCTTGAACTGCTTTGCCGTTGCATTGCACACAAAGAGACCTCAGCTGAAGTGCATCTTTGCTTCTGTTAGGGCAACCTGGATTGCTTCCCAAAACAAAAGGAATCAAACCCACATTCCAATTTAGAAAGCATTTCTCTGTCCAGCTACTTTTCTGGATCCCTTTCTTCTAGTCTTCATTTTCAGAAATACCTTTGCATGAATTTACAGTTGATATTCACAAATTTTTTTAAAAAAATTAAAACATAAACTTAAGCAGCCCTAATAATCTTTGTAAATACGGGTCGGTTTTTGGTTCTGAAGACTTTTCCAGAGCACTTTCTCATGCTGGTGAGAACCAGAGAGCCCAGTAAGTGCACGAACTCCCGTGCAAGCTGTAGGTCTCCTTCCGTCAGACACACACACACGTGTCCCTCAAATTACAGTAGTATTGCACAAATGACAATGTGATTAACCTTGCAGTTCTCCTGCTTGGCGAGAGGGAGCACTGAGGCTCTGACTAAAAAAAACAGAGGTTCAGCCCTCTGCTGAAGGACACCACAAAGCTTACAGGCCACAAGAGTTTTCTCGTGTAATATTCAACCATGGGTAAAGCCTCGATTGTCTCACAGCATCAGCGTCTAGCTGGATGAATTTCATCAAAACCAGAGAATGCAATGGCCATGCAGAACACCTGTGGCACCGGCAAGGTCATCCACACCAGCCAACTCCCAGTTTAGTCACAAACTCAGCCTCATCTGTATCTGGCAGCACCTCTCCACACAGTTTTGGGAGCACTTTTAGGGCAAGAGGGGAAAAAGCAGCAGATAAAGGCAGGAACAGGCAGACGAGTGGCCGTGCAAGCTGAAGAGCTGGATCCTAGTCCCTACCTTAAGGGTTTTCCATGACTTTTATAAAATAATTATAGCAGCTTTGGGGTTATTGAGTTCTGAGGCAGAACAAACTGAGGCAAAGTTTGCCTTTTGCACAGTGCCACTGTAACGCACAGTATCTTTGCTGCCTTCTTTTACTGCAGTGGAAGTGATTTCTCTTTGTCAAAAGTCAGTCATCATATCAGTTTTAATCAGACAAATCTTTTGGCTTCTCCTATCTAAATTGCCCTTCCCACAGTGCCTAAGACAAGCATCAGTACTCCATCACAACATAAATATGTTGATATTCGATAGCTCATTTGAACACAACGGTATTTACATCTTAGTTGGTTAGATTTTCATTTAACACGAGTTATGGGCTCACATTGAAAATAAAAACAATACTTCTCTGTTCCTCTTGCCATTCATGTCTACTTTTGTTTCAGCCTAAAATAACACATTGCTGGAGGGTATTTTCTTAACACAGCCAAGGCTGAATGCAAGCCCTGTGGAAAATGTTTGTGTTGGGCTTGCCGTGGTCCAGGCTAATAACAACGTGATGATGTATAGGTGAATTCCTGCTCCTCAAGTCCTCTGTGACATACGGATTAGGCCTGCCCTTATCTTCTAAGTCATCTGAATGAGTGCCTGGGCTTTAATTTCACAATGAAATCACTGGAGACTAGAGTTATGTTATGTGCTTATGAACAAAGTGGAATATCCCTAGTAAGGGCAAGAGTGGATTACCTTAGATAACTCTTCTTAAACCAGGGAACATTTGAGAATCTTGAAGAAAGGAAAGAGGTTCCACCAATAAAAACAAACACCAGCTTAAATTTGTGTTCTGTGTACTAAACATTTTAAAGCTCCTGGAGGTTGAAATACGGCCACATGTAAACGGACTGATAAAGCTAAGACAACTCTTGAAAGACCAGAGCAGACCAGACTTCCCAGGACAACTACCAGCACTAAATCCTAATGGCATGCATAAATCATTTGAAGACAGATTTATGCAGAAGATGCCACTTTAAAGTCAAAATACTCTGCTTTAATCGCCAGAAACAGTATGTGCATGCTAGCATTTGCAGAAAGTGCTCTAGGGCAACATGAAATTAGCATCCTAACATTCCTAAATACATGCTTTTCCTAAAATGAAGGTTTTTATCTATTTATGCCCATAAAACTGTCAGAAAGAAAGACCTGTGAGAGCACAGAAGGGTCAGTCCTGCCTACTAGAGTACAGCCATGGAAAATGCTAAAAACATCAAAGTTCAGATGATGTTCATGGCTGGACTCTGAGCATTACAGAGCTGAGTATTCAGTTTGCTAGCCCTAAACGTTGTGATCCAGAACTACTGCAGTGTCCCTGCAGCCCTGAGACTCCCTTTTTGCAGCCTTTGTAGACATTTCCTTCACTCTCTCAGCAACTAGGCAGACTATAACGCCAAGGGTGCGAGTCTGCCTTGTTTGCTGTGGTCATGTTATTGTACATATGGGTACAGTCTGGGCTTGGCAAGCTGGAGACAGGCTTGCCCATTGCCCTTATTTAGCAACACATAGGAGAAATGAGGGAATGAGGCTGAAAGCCTGAAGGATCCAGGGCTATGTTCCATTACTGGCTGCAAAGCAGTCCCTGTCTGCCTGTGCATCTCAGCTGCAGAAGCGCTGACCCTCACGATGAGTTAAAAATGAGGACACAAATAATGGCATTGAGAATAAAACTACCAACATCCCATTTCCCTCAGCATATTAACTACACCTCTTCACAGAATCACAGAACATTAGGGATTGGAAGGGACCTTGAAAGATCAGCTAGTCAAATCCCTCTACCAGAGCAGGACCACCTAGACCAAGTTGCACAAGAACATATCCAGGCAGGTTTTAAACTTCTCATCTGTTTATCAAGTTAAAAATAATATTTGAGTAAAAATCTAAAAAAAAAAACCACCACAGAGATTAAGATCTGCTCAGAAAAGTTTCAGTTAATGCAGTGTTTTAGTTAATAAATGTGCAACCAGTTATTACATTTTAAATAAGTAACAATCTAATCTGTGGGGGGTGGTATCCTTTGAGTATCAATAGGAAACACAGTCAATTCAGTGAAAACCATGGAAAAACTTCGATTGACTTTGGTGGAGTTCAGATTTCACCCAAAAATTTTCCATCCTTCATCACCATAATCAAATAAATGTTTTCCTACTCCTTACTTACACATTTTAGTCTGAGATTCTCAGCCAAAGTAGGAAAAGAACTTTAACGTTAAGTGTCAGTGTTGTTCCCCTATAGACAAGTTGTTCTACTTGGGCTAATCCGTTCATGAAACGAGGTAAATGAGTGTTGAGCTTGCTTTCTGATCCTCAGTTTAACAAGAACTTTAATGAGTAATAGATCTAACTTCCATGTGATGATCTGCAGGTAATGCAAGAAAAATCTACCAGCTTCTTTTCTGAGCACTTCACCTGCTTCCTTTGCTTGATTAGGAATCAAAACATGGATTCTGTCTTTGTTAGACACAAAAGGGGAAGATGCACATGACTGGAACGCCCTCTAAGTTTGTGTGGCTGCAGACTCTGGACTGTCAGCCTTGCTCTCTCTGGTGCATCTGGGACACCAGCACTGGAAACATGGAGGCAGCACACAAAGCAACATCAGGTGCATTTCTTACACATTATTCACAGCCATTTCTTAACAAAGTAGAATGTTTCATACCCCACTAAAGAGCCTCAGGCCTGTGTTGTGAGCATAGATGTTTGCTTGGTTGGGATGCTGGTGAGGTCCTTAGCATATGAAATTATAGATTGCTCTGATCCATGGGAAAGACACCAGAGAAATGGATGAGATTTATTCTTATTTTTATTTTGCATGAACAGCTCTGGGGAAGGCAGAGAGTAGCTACACAGGATTGCAGTCAATCTAACTGAAGCTGTTGTCTGCTGCACTCCTTCAGCAGCAGTGAAACCTCTCTACTATAGGGTGGGTGTGATGTTCTCAGCATCTCAACTTTACAGGCCAATATATTAGCTGAAGCCACTGGTAAAATGCTGGAGTAGTCTTTCCAGTTGTGACATAAGGGCAAACAGCTGGGTGGCAGCTGCACCTCCAATTCATGCATTTATCTCTGGGAGCTGTTGCCAAATGGAAACTGAGTCAGAGCCCTACAATCACATCAGAGGTTTTAGTGTGTGGCTAGGAGCCAGGTCACATGCCTGAAGAGTCTGAGCTTAACCTCACACCTTTTAGAAGGTATTAGGCTGGCAAGAAGGGGTTTCCTCTGGCAATGCAGCACTTTGCCTCCATCCCCAGGCACACCTATTAGCTTGTCAAAAATGAGGAAAGCAACAAAGCCTCTGAGACCAAAACAACTTGTGTCTTGTCTCCAACAGCCATGGGTAGGCTGAACAAATTTGCTTTCAGTGTTCAAACTAGGGCACCGGTGTTGAGAACGGCAGCAGTACCCCACCCCACAGATTCAGCCTCAGCTTTCCCCTGCAAGCACGTGTGGGCCCTCCTTAGCTACACATCTATCCTGTTATTCTGCGGTCACCCAGCGTGCTCAGTCTTGCCAACACATGTACACCTAGAAGGGCCAATCTTGCAATCATTTGCTCAGGCACATGGGTTGCACACAAATAATGAGCTGCTAGCATCACAGCATGTTAGACAATATGCTGACGATGTCATAACATTATTTCATCCTTCTTAAAAGATAAGACTCAGCCTGTTCTAACCTGCTTAGGTCATTATCTTGTTACCACAAGATCCTCTGTCACTAACCAGTTCAGAGTACGTAAAGCTATAATTTGCACTAAAATGAATTATGTATTGTTTACAGTTTACCATTAAATTACAATGAACAAAAACAAGCATCCAGGATGCCTCTTTCAAAGTCCTCCAGAGGAGCTTAAACACACTCAGAAACAAAAGTCTTGGTACATTACAAGCAGGCTGGAGCTGGAGTGGCTAATTTTCACACTGATTACTTAAAAGTAAGAAGGAAAACAGTGAAGATCTTTATACTGGCCATCAAAAAGCCTGACTGCAAGTGGTTCCAATTTGCTTTAGTAATTAAATTGAAAGGAGTTTAAGAGTTTTTCACCCAGGTCATTTACTACTTTGGAATTTTACTGCTTGCTTTGCAAAGAAAACAAACTGGAATGAGTCACTAGTGAGTATAAGGAGTGGATGAACACTGTTAAACAAACCAAGCAGTAAGCTCAAGTGGATATAGAAAACACAACTCAGAATTCTAAATATGGATCTGAGAATAGTGTAAAAGGATTAGATGTCTTTGTCACATGAAGAGCAACCCCACATGCCAGCATGCCTTCTCAGTGCAAGCAGCCGCTGATCAAAGTAACATCTACCAGTTTGTAAATATGCTAATCTTCATGTTTACACAAAAGTGTCAGCACTTGCTTTACATCACAAAGAGCCTCATACAGTTGAAGATTAATTACTTCCAACACTGAGATAGTGTGTAAATGCTGGTTTCACTAGAACCCTACCTTTTGCTGTGTTTGCACAGCTCAGCAGAGGTGTATGTTGCTAAGACAGATAATTCAGGGACACTTACAAAGTGTCAGGTATCTCCAGGTTTATACAGATGGAGAATCTTCCTTCTGACAGGGACCTTTTGGTGATTTTGTGAAGCAGAGATTCCACAGGTTCAGGCTCCATGGTATAAGTGCTGCATAGAAAAATATTTTGCCTTTTTGTGTATGAATTTAAGGTCTGAATGGCATGGTCTCTCCTAAGCCAGGTTTGTGTCTTCAGCTTTTGTAGTTATACAAGTTTACAAAACATTAAAAGCTAATCTTTCTGTTCCCTCACTTAATATCACAATGTACTGGACTCTGGAGAGCTGCTGTGTCTGCTTGCTGAATGCCACATGCTAACTCCTGTTTAAAAAATAAAAAGTACACTGGGGACAAACAAGCACATCATTTTCTGATAAGGACTTTCAAGAACCTTAAAGTGCTCTAAAACAGGGAGACTAGGTTGCAATGCATGTTGACACTGGGAGATCAGCACCTACTGCCACACTGCTGCATCTGGGAATGACAAAAAGATGAAGCCACGGTAAGATGGGATTCCCAAGATTCAGCGGCTTGACTCACGACTTGCAATACCTCTTTAAAAGATATTGGTCTGTACCCCTGCCAAAAACACCCCAAAACACCGTGTCAACTTTAGTACTAAAAGGCAACCAGCAATAATCAAAACAAAAATAATGATGAGCCTTGCTTTCGCGTAGGAATTCTCAATACTTTTCACCTGTCCCTCTCTGCGCTCAGCACGATGATTGCCACGAGAACGTCACCACTTGCCAATAAATGCTATCAAATTTGTTTGCTCTTCTAAGCTAAGAAAAAAAGTGCTCTGTTGGTGAATGCTAGCACCAAAAGATTGTCAGAGTAAACAAGAGTGAATAGAGATGGGTAACTCGGGGATTTAAAGAAAAATTGAATCAAAAGCAATGTTTAGAAAGCGAGAAAGAAATGGCCTCCATGTGAAACACCACACTGGAGTAGAAGTACTTCCTTACTAAACACTCAGCAATACGTTTCACAGGAGGACTTGCTGCCCAAGTCAGCCACTCTTGCATTTTCCCCTTTACTTCACAAGCAGCAAGATGGCATTGGCACCTGGAAGTGCTCTCAAAGCACAGGGCAAGAAGAAATAGACACCTGGGCTGCTCTATGCCCAGTCTCCATCCCCATGAAAGCAGCTTAAAGCCAGCAGACTCCAGCCCAGGTGGCTACATGGGCAGCCCCACAGTAAACTGGTATTAGTGTGGAAACCAAAGCCAGTGTGGTTAGATCAATGTGCTCCATCTCACATTTGCATAAGGCAACACAACCATCAGATTAATTACTAATTACAGTGGATTGCTCGTAAGTAGGTTGACAGCAATAGCACTAATAAAAAGACTAAGAGCAGCATTATTAGCATAGTTAATTATATGACCATTGACGAGATTATTGATGGAGATACAAAATGTTGTTGAACAAGAAAGATACGTTTGTTGCTTAAGAGAAGACTTCTTGTTGCTTCATATCTCTTTGGATTTTTCTAATCAGCTCATCTGTGTTCCAAAAGCGCTAAAAAATAGTAATTGTCTGTGTTTGATCTTTGACTAACAACTGTTTGCGAAGCTCGTGCAACAAAAGCATTTTTAAAAGGTAAGGAAACCTAGAAATCTTGATCGCCATAAAACCTTCAGCCTCACTGGACCAGGTTGTGGGAATTTGTCATGTGATGAAAGCAGACAATAGTAATTTATTGGTTTAGTCATAATCCTTTCAGTAGTCCAGATTGCTGTTGCAAATTTGTTCAAAATCTGCTACCATTCACTGAGCAACAGTCTAACACCTGAAGCAATAACATGGGTGGGGAATGTGAAGGAGCACATGTGTGCTATGAGTTAGACAAGGCCACAGAAAAGGAGCTGAGAACAGTATTGCACAAAACAGAGGCAGATTCCTGTTCTCCCACAGCTTACATGCAATTCAGCCTCCAGAGAGATTTGGTTTAGCTGCTCAAATGCTTCAGATGGACAGGAGAGAATTATTCACTTAGCAGTTGGCACTGACCTTTTACAGAGGGGCCATGTGCTTCTCTGGAGGATCTGCAGCAAGGAGACACCATCTACATCAAACCAAACTCCCTTTCGAAAAGTACTTGCATCAATACAGAGTTCTCTCTTTTGTTTTGCTTTCTTTTGTGCACTTTGCAAGACTTAGCTCTGTCCAGCCAGGCAGTTGCACCACTGATTACAATGGCAACCTGAAGAATATATATTAATATTTGTAATAATCTAGTCTGGCAAAGGAAGTGAGGAGCAATCACTGTATGTCTGGATACCTTTGTGTTCTGAGATAGGGTAGACACAACGGCCCCCCCACCTGCCTTTCAAAAATATCTTAGAAGGCAAAGCCCTGCTTGAGTCCAGCAGCAGATACAATCAGACTCTCGTTGAAAGGGAGACAGAATTGTGATTGAGTGTTATAAGACTGTTTTCAGGCCACGCTCAGCAAACAAACCACCCTCCCAAGTGCTTCAGGAGAACACGGCACAGTCCAAATGTTCACGTTTGCGCATCCCCCCCACCCCAATGCTGTATTTTAATTGTTTCCTGATCACTTAATGCTACTCATCACATTTTATGAAGCCTGCCCATGCAAGCTACCATGCAGGCTGAAATTTAGCACTCCTGACCTTTAACACAAAATGGCCATAGGTGTTCCCACAGCTGTTAACTAAACCTATGTTTATGGAGTCATAAATGTAGTGCAGGTGAAGTTGCAGTGATGTAAGAGCAGCCCCCGTCGCTGTGCAGTTTGTCATTTATACAGCAGTGCAGCATTGCCGATGAATATTGTTTTACAATAACATCACAGGTTCCTTAGATTAAATCACTCTTTCCTCATTTATGAGTCATTTGACCTTTAACCTTCCAGAGGAAGATCAAACCACTTCTGAAGGCCCCACTCTTTTAACAGAGGAGCACAACAGTTGGTTAGATAACTAAGGAGGTTGGTATGTGCCCCCAGGGTTTCACAAACAACCATCCTAGATCTTTTATAAGATAATCTTAACATAATCATGTAGCCACAAATTGTCGTGTAAATTCCCAATTAAAAACACCAAATAGGAGCTGTAAATCATGACACAACTGCCACCTTTTCAGGACTGAAATACAGTTTGAAAAGCAATAGAGATGCTTTTGTTTGTGCTTGTTTCAGCGCTCAACAAGCCAAGAGCAAAGAGTCCATTTGATTTACAAGGGAGCAACAAAGCAACAGGGCTGAAAGTGTTCAGAATTTAACCTGAGCAGCAACAGAGAGCACAGAACTTGCAAAACTGCTCCCTCCTCCCTTCAGGACTGTGCTTGTAAAAAATGAGCATTGTGCTGGCTCGGCTCCACACCCTCTCTTGTCCCAATTTACATTAAACTGAAGCCTTCTCCTGTTCGAAAGATGCAGTCTGGGGGGGTGGGAGGAGATGCTTTTTTAAATGGCAGCTTAATGACAACACAAAGCGTTAGACAAATAAACAGTTATTAAAGCCCTTAATTCACTGCTGATTGGCATCTTTCCACAAACTTCAGCAAAGTTGGGATCAGACCTGAGCTGAAAGGAGGGAAACACCCCATCTGTTGCAGCACCTTGGCAGGGGTCCAGCTGAGGTCCCAAGTCACAGTGGGTGCAACATGTTCATCAGAACATGGACTTTCAGCTTAGGTTATGGTATCACGGATGCCTCAGCCTGAGATATCTGCTCTTCTCCTGACATTCTCCAAAGTCAATCTGTATTTCCTTTGCAGAGGAAAGCTTAAATCATTTCAGAATCAGGCTTTAGCACCAAGAGTCTTGGGTGCTTTCTCTTCCCATGTATGCTCACTCACAGATGGACACAAACACACCTCTTCGCTGTATAACATCCTTTCATACCCTGGCAGCCAGTGCCATGATCAGATCGGCTTTTATAGGTTGTGTATAAACAATCCCAGCAATTATTCTAAACCCTTATAAAGCATTCTGCAAACGTCTTATGCAGTTGCTGTCAACAAGCAGTCAACAAATGCAGATCAATTCTTCCTCCTCCTACTTCACACTTTCCATATTTCCCAACACTTGCCAGAATGTTGTGGTGACAGATGCACACAATAGATGCTTTACTAAACATGTCCTTGATATCTGCATAATCTAGTTTAATATGTGTCATTAACTCGGGCCAGTCCTATGTTATTGCTTCTCCAACAATGCTAGCACATCATGAGCTGAAGGAGCTGTTTAATTGCTCCAAGAATGTGACTGTCTTGCCCAACCAGTCGGATCTCAGAATTTTACTTACTCATCTATTTTAGTTTCTGTTCCCTCCAGTACCTCATACAGGATTACAATGAGAATATAGAGCCACCACCTTGCAATGTAATATTCCACCCAAACATTCCTCCATGCTGTTAAAATCTGGACACATGCAAATCCAAACATGACTTTTCATGTTTTCATTGATGAAATCCCTCTTCTAATTGAATCTTCCAAGTGCAAAATACCAGTGTTGGTGCTTGTGAGGTGTTTGGGATCTGAATCCTCTGAGGGGAGCTTCAGATATCTCAGGAGAGAAGAGTTTCAGAACTGTACAGACATCTTCCTCTAGTAAAAAGTTTGCACATGGGGCACACGATAGAAACCAACTGCATGGGCAGGAACGGGGAGAAGTCAGTAGTGAGAGGCATGTGCTGAACAAACAGCACATGTATTCTCAGCCTGAGTAACCCAGGCTGACTGTAGAGCTCAGGGAGTCGTAGTTGCTTCTTTAGACCCAGCTGTACTGGTCAGCCCCAGTACCACAGGCCCTACACAAACAGCCTCAGACCAGGCAGCTGGCAGTGAGGGAATGCCTGGATCTCTATCTAGAATCCACATCTTACAAAGGAAAAACTAGCCTGGCTAAAGGTTCCCTCACTGTGCTGCAGCAAGAGCTAGTGGGCCTCAAAGCCAGCTGGAATACCTAGCCCTGATAACCTACTGCTGTGCAGTGCTCAACAGGGCTCCATAGCACTGGCCATGGAGGAAGCCTGACACTGAGCTCAAAAATGTTCTCTGCACAGCATAGCTGGCTCCAGCACCCTGCTCTGAGACACTCTTCCTCCCAGAAGGTCCCTAATATGGGGCACATTTATGTTCTTTAGCTCAACACCTCTGCACCCCTTCCCTCACAGTTGTTTTACTCCATTTTGTCTTTGTGACAACAGCTGTCTACTTATGCAAGGAAGGCACCAACAGGGTCTCTTTTCTTCTCTGCCTTTTCACCCTGGCCAGCAACAGACATCCTATGGGAACAAAGGTAACTCCTCAGCCTGTCTGGCCCTGTTTCCCAGCACAGTAGTATGGCCAAAGGTGCAAATGCTGCCAGTGATTTTTGTTCATAAGTTCCTCCACAAAACTCTTGTCATCCTTCCTTTTGAAGAAATCACTCTGATATGGACTTTCTCCATGCAGCTAAGAGCATCTGTTTCTGGGGTTGCTGTGGATCTGTACTTCGTATTCCTTAGCAGAATCTGAAGGCTACAGGGTCAAGCCTCACCTTATTCAATTGTAAAGCATTTTCAGATGCTAAAGATTTAATCCTCACGCCATGCCAACAGACTGTTCTGCTTCAGGCCACAGGGAACATCTAGACCAAGCCCTAGCCTAAGATTTCGGCTCCTAAGACCTTAAGTTTGCTGCAGCATGGGCATGTTCATTCTACAGCTGCAGAAGCCAGGACACGTGTGTTGTGCCTTCCAAGAGGGATGCAGTCAGATATGGACCCTTCTTTTTTTATTTTTATTTTATTGCAGATGCCACAACAGCCTCTACTGCTCTGCAGACAGTCACAAGTGAAGGCAATTCATCTTGCCAGGGAAGGGCAGCAGGTTGACCAACCTACTAATAGGTATGCTACAGGAACACAGGCACCCTAGAATGTGTTCAAACAGCAGCCTTTTCCATGTCAGATACCTGCCTGCGCTTCTATGTGTGATTTACTACCCAGTGTGGTCTCTCACCAAGTTCAATACTCATCCCTACTGACTTCACGTCCACATATCCTCAAACACTCTAACAGTCCACTCTAAGTCCGAGTGGCAATCTCTGCTAAAACCATAATGTACATAATATACAAAGAACACATGCAGGAGCAATTTGCTTCTTTGCTTTGAACAAAGCTACCAGTAGTTGTGATAGAAACAAAGCAGCCAGGTTCAGTGGCCAGGCAGAATAGGCCAGGAAGGAGAGGAAGTGTTACCCGCCCCAAGTTCCACCAAGAACTTCAGGAGTTATTAAAACATCAGTACTGGCCTATCAATATTCAGGACCTGATCCACATTCATTATGGAGATGAACAGTAGTGAAAATGAGCAGAGCAGGGGCGTACTGCTCTTTAGCTTTTGGAGTCTCTTTATCAACCCTTGCCATTGTGACATGTAACTACTCATGAAACTCTGAAACTGAAACGAGATCCTTTTGCCTGAACCCCGTAACACAGAACCCTGTGCCAGATGCCTGTATTTCTTGCATGCGTAAAATCTGCTTCAATCAGTTGACAGAGGGTTTGGGGTTTTCCAAATGTTGTGAACCTGGTTGAGATTATTGAAATCCTCAGCTAGAGCAGTGTTGGGTTTCCGTTCTTTTCAAGCATGCTTCCTCTGACAACAAAATGTAATTAAGGGGGCCATCGCTGTCATGTTACGGTCTCTCTTTAGAAGGTCTGGAAGAATGTGAAGGGGGCAGAGCACAAGTTGCTTAACCCTCTTAGAAAAGAGCAGCCCTAACATTTTTACATCTCCTCTTTGGTCCATATTGGTCACAATGATGAAACAATTTAAAGGAGAAAAGGTCACAGCAAAGCAGTGAACTTTATGTGCTCTTCAGTGCAATAAAAGTTTTAAGGTGTTAGCATGGGAAAAGCATGCCTGGTGATATGGACGAGGAGGATAGATTTCAGATTCTCCGTATGCTGCTCAGAGAAGAAAGGGTTTGGATATCAATGTGAAGTGAACACACACAAAAAACATGAAACACTTGCAAGTTTTCCATCTTACTCATTTTCAGCAAAAGCCAGAAAAACTAGGTTCAGCCATTCCATTCAATATTCAATACACAGGCAATTCTGCAGAAAACCAGTCACCTCATGTCAGCACTGAGGGTAGGTTCAAAAATTGGCATCGTTACAATGCCTCTGATTTTTGCCATCAGCTAAAGGCAAAAGGGATAAACTTGAGTCAGGACTGTCTATTGAAAATGAAAATTATTCCTCATTTTTTAGCCTATGTGCTGTCCGTTTTCTTTATATGCAAGGCTGGGTCTTCAGGAAAAACCTTAGATCACCAACCAGCTGCTAAGAAAGCACCACTTGCTAGAAAACTCAGGTTTTCCTGCTTGTTCTCATGCTGCCAACACAAACACAACTCCTCCTGATAACACAAATATCAGCCCTTTCTTCTATTAAAGCCAAAGATTCTGCTGCAATTTTTAAACAAATTGGAACCAAACTCCACACAGTTCTTGTGAATTTAAACAACATTTCCTTTTAAAGTAGCCAGGGTGAGCTATCTTCCCAAAGCAATCATTTTTGCTCATTAACTTTACAAGCTGCATTGTGTGAGAGCAATTTTGTCTTTCTATAGCATTTCCTAGAGTATGTTGTCCTCAAACTCTCCACACAAATCCTTTTTAAAGTTTTGAAGTTTTCACTGCTGGGGACGTTAACTTTTTTATCTCTGGCCAATGCCAAACTAGTCGCCTTTACCAAGCACCATAGTTTCTGTAAAGGATATTTGAATTAGGGTCTCATCAGTAGTCACAACACCAATTGATTCTAGAAAAAACCCAAACAATCTAAAAATTCACTGATTCAGTCAAGGCAGAAATATTTTGTCCAGTGTGAGCAAACAACTCCACTGCAGACTTTAACCCCTGAATATTCAAAAATCCCCAGAACCCGTTACAACCACTTGAAAAATGAAAGCTTCAGAAAGTTGTAGCTGTTTGTGAACAATTCCTGAGCACAGAAAGAGGCCAAATTTACGGAATGAATTATTCCTTGTGAGTTATAGGCCCAGCATTATCTTCATAACCAATGAGACACATGATTTACATTTCTTTTACAGGCGATGGTAGCTAATTGATGTCCTGGTGTGATATGGAATGAAGCACAGTCACATAAACAAATTGTTTCCTAAATTCTTCACAAAAACACATTAATATCTCAGACACCATGCAATTGTATGCAGCGAGCACTGCTAAGACAGTAATCATGTCATCAAGAGTTAATTTATTCTCAGCAAGTCCATGTAATGCAGATATTAATCTCCCGGAGTACTCGCTGTTGCTCAGGGTTAAGATAGTCACCATTTCTGAAACATAAACAGCTCTCACATTCACAGCTGTTCCTAAACAGCCAAACCAAGCTGCTGTTCAATGAGGATTTGTCTATTTGCTGCCTTTTTATAGAAGAATAAGTATAGAAACTAATAACACAACAGGAGGGCAAGCTTGTTTGTACTTCAGAGATTTGTCCCCTATCTGTAGGTTGCTGTTGCTGACTTAGGGGTGCATATGAATTCCTAAAAAGAGCACGATACCACCCTATGGATGTAGCACATGCAAAACTCAGAGAAAACCACTCTTTTGAGAGGACAGTTGACCATAAACATTATTTTAAAAACCCAAGTCACTCCTAAGTCCACCTCATTGTGTCTTACCTTAGTTTGCACCCCCACAATTAAACATTGAAAGAATACAGAGACCAGAGCAAAGTTAATGCAGCCAAGCACAAGACACCTACCTACATGGCCACCACTCAAATAGCACCTACATTCAGCACACCAAGCAGAACAGGAGGGGTCTCTAAACAGGTGGCCACCATAAACCCTACATGCCTTTAAGCCTCCCAGATCAAGGCAGGGTAACTCCACCTGCCCTGTGTCTCCAGCAGCTGTGTGCAGGACAGGAGCAGCCATGGGTCCAGCCCATGATGATCCATGCTGCTGCCTCAGGGGCAGAGCTGAAAATGAGAAGATTTGACACACTTTCCTTCTCCCATTTGGGGGGCTTTTCTTCCTCCATTCCTATCTTTCTTTCTTCTCCAGTTGGCTGCCTTTAATATGGGCTCAGCACAAGCTCATTATGATATCTTCATCAAACATTTGAAAGCTCTGGGTCAGAAGCTTTGAGATTTGAAGGTAGAACCGCTCTAATTGGCTAAATGGCCCTTTTGACCATAGTCAATTTCTACTAATTAGAAAAAAGAATAATTAGCTAAAGTTGGTGAGGAGCTCTGAAGATGAATAAGCTGTGAGAAAAGCACTAGGCATTATTAGTGGGGGGGAAAAGCTATATCATTTTAAAATTTGTATTTAAGAAGCTCAAAGTGATTGCAAATGGACAAAATGTCATGGCTAAACACCATGAGATTGGTACGATGTCTTTGGGAAAGTACAGGTTAGATTACACAATTAAATATTATACAATTCCTTTATTTTAAGGGTTCCTCCCTGGAATATGACCAGCTATATAGTCTGGTCAGTGTTCTTTTTATATGTCATTTAACCCCTCCTCTTAAAAAACTAATTTGTACAAGTAAATGATAATTACTATATGATAATAATAATGGCAATGATTAAACAAGTAAATGTGAGTCTGCACCTGCAAAATACCAAATTGTTAACCAGTCTGTTGTAAGTGACTCAAGCACAATGTTTTCCATTTCCCTGTAACTCTTTTCAGAACAGCACTGCACACCTTCACAAAGTGGGGATGATGGACCACATCCTGAGCTCTTTAGATCAGCACAGTCCCATTCTTTATCAGTCTCCAAAGCAGTAGTTGCTCCTCCTTGATGTGGCATGAGAATAGCAAAGCAATTTTTCCAGTTTTTGCTGAATTCTGCGAGTATTTTATGTGAAAACTGGTATTAGTATGAGACCATTTTCTTTGCAGACAGCATTGTGTGCCTATCAAGGACCAAAACGTTGCTGGGGCTCCAAGTCAAAGAACTCTGGACAAAAAGAATCCCTTCATTTCCAGCTCCTCTTAAGAAGGTCCTTCCCTTCTGTTCCCACTAGCACAGAGCCTGTTCCCGTGTGGGTGTGCTTCCAGGTGCTTCAGCTCCAACACTATGAGCAGAATTCCAGCTGTACTCCTGCTGCAGGAAGGATGATCAAGTGGCTTCATAAAGCAGCCACTCCTCAGAGGCACCTCAGTGATGTGAGGTAATGTTCGCACATATTAGTGCATGTTGCTTTTCTGCCTTCCCTTTTAAAGCTGCCACTCAGAAATAATTCAGCCCCTGTTAGCTGGAATGATAAATGGAAGATGGATTTGGCAACCATCATACCTGGTTTCCTTCTTGGCCCCTCCTCTCACTTGTAAAACCCATGATGAAATTACCATTCCACTGTCATCATTATTCTATTGCCGAAAACCACCTGGACAGTTTGTCTGTGGGGTATAAAAAAAGAGAGGAGTAAAATGAGCTTTAGATTTCTGTGCTGATTCCTACTCTGCTTTGAAGACACACAATGCAAAGCCCTGGGGTCCTGTAACATATAATTTCTTGCAAAAATATACTAAACAAGGTGTCAAGACATGAAGAATCAAAGTTTAGCACCTGTAGCTTCTTTCTGAGATGTTGGATTGACCTTCTCTGCTGTGAGGGCTTTCAGAAACTTAAAACCAGAGTCCCTGTCATCTGCATGTGGCAATAAAAACTAACTACGTGCTCTGTAAGGAAAAAGAATTGTCCATTGGCTGCTGTGTGATCTACTGTATGCTGCATAACTGAACTGGTCTTTGAGGTGTCTCCCTGAAATAGCAAAAATAGTGTGAATGTGTAGCCTATGTGTAGGAATACGTGTGTGAGTGCCTGTGTTATACATTAACACTTGTTTGCTCGCTTTTTTCAGAAAGGAACAAGTTGTAGGTAAGTTCAGGAACAAATATTTTCAGCCAAAATCTGCCCCCAAGCCTCAAACAGCTGATTATAACTTTAGAGAAGGTTGACAGTCTGCCTGGCAAAGCCAGTCAAACCACAGGGGATCAGCACGAAGAACCTGTTGTTCTCACAAACCCAAAGTTCAGTTTCAAGGAGCTGCAACCCTGACAAATCGTGAGTTTGTGAATGTCAGTACAGCAGGGATGGATGGTTCTCATGTACTACTGATCCCTAGGGCAAGGGCAGCCCGGAGGGAAGGTTCCTGAGTGACATTTTAGCTTTCATGTCAAAATGGAGAACAGGAGCCGCTGTGTGCAATGTGGCTGCAGCCCTGCATTTTCTTAGCCCTTCTGCTTCCATCTTCCCAACGTCTGGTTGGTCTGGCTGGTGAACACAACCAATGCAGTACAACAATATACATAAATATAGATAGACAGATAGATAGAACTACTGTAATCAGAAAACATCAGGGAAAAGCTGCTTATTCTCCCAAATAACCGAAGTTTTCTCAGTGTTTTCCCCCCAGACATCCCACTCTGTAGGAATAGCTAGAAAATTACATGTACATAAGCATAATGTACATGTGTACATAGCATAATGTACATGTACATAATAGTGGCAGCAAAAGAGTGGTACTCCACACCTGTCAACCAGGAACAAGTCTGTCCTCAGAAGTAGGAAAAAAGCCTACAAAACAGATGAGGTTTGTGAGTTATCTAGCACCAGTGTTTCCAAAACCACTGAAAGAAAAGGAAGATCCAAGAACACGCTGGTATTTATATATCTAGGTTTTTCTATCAGATCTTGCAATGTGACAACAAAACATGTCAGCATCAGCACAGGTCCTGCTGGCAACACCTTGAAAACTGTGTCGAGGTAGAGAAAATAAACAGCACGAGCTGTGACTTCTGTGATAAAATGTGCATGTAAGGAAAACCCCTTGGGATCCATAATCTGGAATTGTCACGGGATACAGATTGTCTGTCTTTCTGATAAAAGATGTCAGTTCCTTTTCTGGGTTTTAAACAGAAAGAAGCACTTGTGATTATTAGGCTGGCTGTATACCATGGGGTCTGTTGACAGGATGACTACACACAGCAGATGTGTCTGCTCACCCATCAACCTTCCTAAAACTTCTGTACTGAAAGAAGAGTGCAGCCCCATCTCAGCCACAGAAAACTCAGTTCCCTGACTCTAGAACACCTGATTTCTGCCTACACTGACCAAAAAACTTCTACTGGGTTATTCCACATCTGGCAAAAAACCTTAAGTTTGATGACAGGATGAGTCATTGCCGTTTTGCAGAGCTGGAAGATGGAGCTGCAAGGTATGCAAAGTTCTGTCAGGGAAGGATACACACCCGAGCTAACAAAGACTCATGCTCTCTCTAGGAAGTATTGCCCAGCTTTCCAAAGGGGAGAACAAGCTGCAATGTGCTGCCTTTAACATTAACTGAGAAGAAAGACGTCCCACACTGCTATACTCTAGTACCTTTAGTACTCCAAAGAATGCCACAGACTGCAATATTTACCTTTGGGCTGCCAGCATCAACTCTGCTACCAACCCAGTGAATGGAGAAGTAAACCCCAACCAAAACAGGCTCGTTGCTCAAGGTTCATTTTAAAGCACAGGATTGAAAAACATTTTCCAAGTGCCGGTAATAAAGCAGAATGCACAAGAGCTCTCTAAAAACAGGTCTCCAAGCTGTATCAGCAGCAGGTTTTGGTTTACACACCACAGCCTGGCTAGTGAAGATACCCCTGGTTTGCACAGCAAACAGCAGAGCAGGGACTTCTGCAAATCCCTGCTAAAGACAACATGGTGGAACCATATTTTATCTGGAGATATCACTCCAAAACTTGAAACGGCTCTTCTCAGGAGATGGCGCTGGGAGTGAATGGATATGCCCCTCTGGGTGAGTTTGGATGGTGACAATGTCATGAAAGAGCAAAGTGCGGAGGAAACAGCAAATACGCTCTTTTTTTCTCTGATGTTTGTCCACCTGAAAAGCTCAGCCACTCCATTCTGCAGATTTCCTAATGCTCTCCACTCAGTATAAACCAGGTTGTTCTCCAGTTTCTTACATAAAACCAACTGTGTATGCAAACACTGAAATCCGGAGTGTCACACTGAGCCAGTGAGTCGTCCATTTCTGCGGTGATTCAGGTGCACACCATGACCACTGCAAGGACAGAAAGACAGCTTCTACTCCTCAGTGTTACAACTGCAAACCCAAAAGTGTGAATTTTGACACTAAATTCTTCCAAAACACCATTTCCACCCACTTTGCTCTTGATGACTCACATTTGCTTCACTAGCAAATGTAGAAGTGCCTCAGCCCTGTCTGTTCACTTCAATGCTCCTCCTGCGGTTGTTTCTGCTGCCCACAGGGTCCGGGTATCTCCTCCCAAAGGTGATGCAGACATCCATGAACCCAATCTTGCCCCAACAGATTGGCACATGGTGACACAATCATCCAAAAATTCTTCTGTATTATCTTTATGACTTGAACAGTCACCAAGAAAGATTAAAACTACCTAGTTCAGAACAGCCACCGGTCTTCTATTGCAGCCCACTACTACGAGGACACGAGGAAGAGGAAACTCAAACCTAAGTGGAAACTCATTGACACTGAATATTAAGTCCCTATAGTTTGCACCCAGTAGCAGAGGGAGAGTTAGAGCCTGTGAAAATATAGGTCCTGCAAAGCTGCCAGTGTTGGTGTCACTGCCCGTTTCAGCTTATTAGCCACTCACATGCTACTCACATCATCAGAGCTCTATGGTGTTTAACACGATATTCCTGCAATCATTACTTGATATCCATGATATTTCTTAACCTGTGTCCTCCTCTCTCTCCCCTACATCCTTATCTGCTTCTGAACTTCTCTCTCAACCCTTCCCCAGAGCATACCAGCTGAAAGCCCAGCATTTAATCTATGTTGATGAGCAAGTAATTTTATTAATTAATCCAGGAAGCTGGCTATTGCAATATTTTTCAGCCAATTTCTTTCACTGGAAGCCTGGCTTTCAGTTGATTTCCTGCATGGGGCTACTGTCAGTGGAGTGCAGGGGAATACAGTGAAGAGACCAGTCAGCTTCATTGGAGACTGGATGTTCATTGACCAAAGCAAGCAACTCCTAACAGCTGGATCCAAACCACCAGAATCAGATTAAATACTCTTTTTTCTATTGTGGGCTTCAGTGGGCTTTGGGTCAAATCTGTAAGATTTACTAGTGCTGCAGAGTCACTGAGCTTCGTTTGCTGAATCAGCAGAAATGAATTGCTAATGCCCTCTCCCACTTCAGTGGGAGTTTGTCCCAGTCTGATAAAAGCTTCGTGTCACATGTTTAGAGGCTTTTTTCTTGTTTATTTTTCTCTTTATTGAAAATACATTTTGCTTTTGCCAAAAGGGCAAATGGCCAGTTTAACTGACTTGAGCCTTAGATCCTCCTGAGTTACTTGTCTCTTCAGCAAGGTTCTCATTTGAAGTGCTTTCAGCACCTGATTTATTAACAGTTGGGTGGAGTTGGGCTGCTTTGCAATTCCTGAGGAGCTAATAATAAATCTGATGCTCATATCACAGGTGGTGCTGATATGTTAGCTGGGTTGCAAAAAAAGTTCATAAACTGAAATAAATATTTCTGTATTGATGCTTCCAGATGGGTTGAGCAAGTGACTCGTGTTGTCCATTCTGGTGGACGATTTCCCTTTCATAGACTTGCTCTCTGATTACTCTTCAGTTCAATCTTTTCAATGCCTTTCCTTCATATGATCTTCATAAATTTTATTTTAATAAAAGGAGGTGTCTTACAGGCATAAACAAAAAATGCCAAAAAATCAAAACACGAAAGCCTTTAATTCTTTTTCAAAACTTTTGCACATTTTGTTTAAACCAGATGTTTCTCTGACTTGTCATCATGATAAAAGGAAACCCAATATCCCCTCTGCTTTCCAGCACAGAGCTGCAGAAACAAGAATTGACAGAGGAAGCGCAAGAACCATCTTAACTGGGAGGTGATTATTGCAGCTGGAAGAGAAAGAGTGAGGACACATGCTGCTGCTGGGAGCTCAGGCATTTAAATGTCCTTGTTGCCTTTTTTCTCACAGTCTAAAGTAATTTTAAAGACTGAATCTGTGCGATTTAATACCTCAGCTGAAACAAAGTCAGATAAACTCCACCCACCTATTAGGCAACATTCTGCAAATCCAGTATTAATGTCACATTCTTAATTATATTTCACTTCTCTCGTTACATTTTTGCTGTGATTCTGTCTTCCTTAAAAGCGGCTTTCATCTTAAAGACAGGTTTTTTCTTTCTCAACTCCCCATTTACCCACCACAAACACCGTTCATTATGCACAGCCAGGTAATAGTTCAATCCCCAATAGTTAGTATCCAAAATAATGTACAGTAAAATATTAATTCTATGTTTTACTTTAGCCTGACTCACCCTCACCTCTCTCAAGCAGTGCTTAGTTTGTAAAGCCATCACAAATGATAA
Organism: Phoeniculus purpureus; assembly: GCA_028565055.1. Lineage (NCBI taxonomy): Eukaryota > Metazoa > Chordata > Aves > Bucerotiformes > Phoeniculidae > Phoeniculus > Phoeniculus purpureus. The sequence continues at coordinate 6,335,970 of JAOXOE010000720.1, forward strand.
GATACAGAATCACAGAATCATTCAGGTTGGAAAAGACTCTTTGGATCATTGAGTCCAACAATCAACCCTACTCTACAAGTTCACCCCTAAATCGTACACCTCAACAATATATCAAAGCATCTTTTAAACTCATCTAGGGATGGTGACTCAGCCACCACCCTGGGCAGCCCATTCCAGTGCCTGACTACTCTCCACGAAGAATTTCTTCCTGATGTCCAGTCTAAGCCTATCTGTTGAAGCTTGAAGCCCTTTCCTCTGGTTCTGTCACTAATTACCTGTGAGAAGAGACCAGCACCAATATCTCTACAATGTCCTTTCCGATAGTCGTAGAGAGTGATGAGGTCTCTCCTAAGCCTCCTCTTCCTCAAACTAAACAGCCCCAACTCTCTCAATCTCTCCTCATAAGATTTATTCTCCAGGCTCTTCACCAGCTTCATTGCCCTCCTTTGCACATGCTCCAGCACCCTGATGTCTCCCTTGTACTGAGGTGCCCAAACTGGACCCAATACTCAAGGTGTGGCCTCACCAGTGCTGAGTACAGGGGGACAGTTACGTCCCTACTCCTGCTGGACACACAGTTTCTAATATAGGCCAGGATGCCATTGGGCACACTGCTGACTCATATTCAACTGCCTGTCAATTAGAACCCCCAGGTTCTTTTCTGCCAGACTGCTTTCCAACCACACTGCCCCAAGCCCGTAGCGTTGCACGGGATTGTTGTGACCAAAATGCAGGACCCGATGCTTAGCACTATTGAAACCCAGAAACAAACAGGAGCCAACAGCTTTGTAAAGCTACTGCCTGGAACAAAGCAAGAACGTATTTCATAGAATCATGGAATGGCTCGGGTTGGAACAGACCTCCAAAGGTCATCTAATTCAACCTTCAACAACATCTCCTTCAATAAACTGCCTCATTGCTTCAATATAAGCAATAAATATTTCCTTCCTTTAATCAGAAGGTGTCTTCTACCCAGTTAGTGCAAACTTGGATCTTCCACCATGAGAATGCTGCTCATTCAGCAAAGGACACAAGCTCATGCTCAAAATTATATGTCTGCTAAAGGATCTTATATAAAAGCAAACCTGGTGTGTATTAGAAGCCTTCCAATAGGTTGACAATCCCATATTATGCACTTTAAAAGGGCTATCTCACAGAATCACAGAATCACTCTAGTTGGAAAAGACCCCAGCGATCATCGAATCCAACCATCTACCCCACCTTACAAGTTCACCCCTAAACCAGATCCCTCAACACCTTATCCAAATGATCTTTAAACACTTCAAGGGATGGTGACCCAACCACCACCCTGAGAAGCCTATTCCAGTGATTGGCCACCCTTTCTGGAAAAAATTCTTCCTAATATCAAGTCTAAACCTAATCTGTTGTAACTTGAACCCACTCCTTCTTGTTGTATAACTAATTGCTTGTGAGAAGGGACCAGCACCAACCTCTCCACAATGTCCTCTCAGGTAGTTTTAGAGAGTGATAAGGTCTCCTCTCAGCCTCCTCTTCTTCAAACTAAAGAGGTCCAGGTCCTTCTGTCTTTCCTCATAAGATTTATTCGCTAGGCTCTGGTTTCCTTGTCCAGTACAACTCTCCTAATAATTTGAGAGTAAATACCCTACAGACGCAGGAGAAGAGGCATGACTTATGAGAATCATCACTCTTTTCAAGGAAGCAGAGTCTCTAACTTTTCCCACTCTTTTCTTCTATCTTTGCCCCATACTATATACTCAAGGATTTTTGATAAACAGTGCTGCATGGCTGAGCTTTTAATGGGAAACACAAGCTTTGTTGTGAAGGTATAGGATGCTTTTCTAAGCATGATGCTTAAATGGAAAACAGAGTGCTTGTCAAGACTCCCTCCCCAGATGTAGCCTGTGATGGAGAACTGAGACTTAAGCAGGGAAGGAGACCCTCTCCTGCATGGTAGACATACACCTTTCCTCAGCACCACTGGAAAAGATTCAACAAGGGCAAGTGCAGTCTTACACCTGGGAAAGAACAACTCTATGCACCAGCATACGTTGGGGACGGACCTGCTGGAGAGCAGTGTAGGGGAAAGGGACATGGGGGTGTTGGTGGCCAGCACGATGACCACAAGCCAGCAATGGGACCTTCTGGCCAAGAAGGCCAATAGCATCCTGGGGTGGATTACAAGGGGTGTAGTTAGTAGGTCTAGAGAGGATCTCCTCCCCCTCTTCTCTGTCCAGGTAAGACCACATCTGGAATATCAGGGAGTGGAACATCTCCCTGATGAGGAAAGGCTGAAAGAGCTGGATCTCTTTAGCTTGGAAATGAGGAGACTGAGGGGTGACCTCATGAATGTTGACCGTGAGAGTGGTGAGAGCCTGGAATGGGTTCCCCAGGGAGGTGGTTGAGGCCCTGTCCCTGGAGGTGTTTAAGGCCAGGCTGGATGAGGCTCTGGCCAGCCTTATCTAGGGTCGGATGTCCCTGCCCTTGGCAGGGGGATTGGACTGGATGATTTTTCAGGGTCCCTTCCAATCCCTAATGATTCTATGATTCTATGGTATGTAGGCTGAGCTTCTCAGTAATGTCTCAGCACCTCAGGATTCCTTTCTTTTACTGGTTCTCTCAAGAGAAGAAAGGAATCACAGTCTTTACCTTCAGGACACCAGGAGGAAAAAGGCATATTTCTAAAGAGATATCTGTAGGAATTCCCAGACATAGACCTCAGTCAAGAGATGTCTTTCCCCTGCCAACTCTTCAGTGTGGGATCCTCCAGAATGGGAAAACATTTTCTTTTGTCTCAACCTTTTGTAAGCAGTGGAGCTTCTTAAGGTGCCAGGGCAGTGTAAGAACTATTGAGCATCTAGAAAAATTTGAGTCTTTTCTCATCCATGGGTATAGCTCTGCTCCTGTCAATTTCTATTCCACTATTTCTGCCTTCACAACAAGTTATAGAAAGATGGAGAGAACATGAGGAACATAAAGTTTACACTTTCCTCCCACAGTCACACACACATTTCCCTTTCCAATGTGGAAACCTGCCTGGTGCCAACCATTTACATGAGTACCTTTTCATTCCAGCTGAGCATCCAGAGGACTGTTTAACTCTCAAGGGAAAAGAAAAACAACACCAAAAAGAAAAAAAAAAAAAAAAAAAGAAACAAACCAAAGTAAATTAAATATCTTTTCAGCCAATTTTATGAACTGCCTGTAGCTATTAATTTACCAGCGTTCTTCCAGACAGTAGCAGCTGCTTCAATGCCAAGCTGTGGAGTGAGTGGCTCCATAGCAACAGCCAGCAAGCGTGAACACACACAACATAGGCATCATGCATGGCCACTGAGGAAGACTTGCAAAAGGAGTAAGAATGCTTGAAGTTAATATAAGCCTCTGCATTTTACCTGAGAGGTCTATAGTAGCCACAGTTGTTATACAGGTCAGTGTAGGCTATGTAACCATGCAGCTGGCAGAAACTGCCCTTACAATAGGCAAATCACTGCCTTGTGATTTGAGAAAATCTTACAGGTGTTTCACGTGTGTGTGACATAGGTTATATGTATTTCTTTTGTCTGTGAGCATGACTCACCTGTCTGTCTCTGAAATAGGCTTGCAACAACAACAACAATATTAAAATACATTTTGCTTGTAGAGCAGAGGAAGGAAATTACATCGCTCCTCTTGTTTGGGTTGTAAAACATTTTAGGGGTGAGTGACCCTGATGTAGAACTTGACAAAGCTACATGCACTAGGCTGGAATGGAGTTTCCAAATTGCTTCACATTAGCAAATGTCTGTTCTGACACAGAGAATACAGATCTCTGATAAACTTGTCTTGTTGTTTGTGGAGGGGTTTGTTTGTTTATTGATTTCCTGATTGTAATATTTATTTATTTATTGTAATTTATTGTAACAATTCTGAGACAGGCTAGATTAGCAGCCCAGAAGACTGATACCAAAGTGGCTGAGTTATATCACACACTTGCCCTACTGGGATTATCACTGGGCAGGAAGAGAAGAGCTTAATCAGCTGTGTCAGTTCATTAGCCCTTCCTTTCTGAGGCAGGCACAAAGGGTTCCACTTAGAGTCAGAAGTTTTAGTAGCTGTTCTGAAGTAAATACAAATCCTACTCATTTTAAATCAGGCCACTGAGCAAGTCATAAGCTGCTGTAAGCTGTCATTATCACATGAGGCTGAAGCTATTCTTTTGACTGCCCCACCACTTTGATATAGTTGACCCTCCCCAGAGGACATCTCAGTTTCATTTTCTGCTTTTTATGGTTTTAAGGACAAAAGCTCACAATGTGGGTTGTTCCAAGGACTCCTGAAGCATTCTCAATAGCTGCCGTGTTCTGAACACTTACTAAGATGATCAACATTCCCCACTACAACCCAGTGTAAGGAAACCCAGGAGAAGGAGACAGCTTATTTTCCAGAAGATCCCCTAGTCCCCCTGATTTTGGGGGAAGCAGTGGTACAGCACACACCTTGGAGGACACCTCTTTACAGTGCATCTGAGTCACTTTTTCTCCACTGACTATGGATCACGTTGAAGTGACCACCTTTCCCCTGATAACATCTGTCCTTGTGACTATCTTTTGGCTGGTCTAAGTCACCCCACTGATCTGCCTCTCAAAAGAAAAGCTGAGTCTGTTCCAACCCTTTCTCTTTTCTGTCACCACAGGGAGACCTCCAGAGATCCCTCATTCAGGTGGATTTTGGAGATGGTATCGCTGTGTCATATGCCAATCTTAGCTCCATAGAAGATGGGATCAAACACATCTACCAGAACGTGGGCATATTCCGAGTGACTGTGTTGGTGGAAAACAGCCTGGGTTCTGACAATGCTGTCCTCTACCTGCATGTAACGTGTATGTATGTCACACTATTATCTCCTGTCCTTTTTATAAAAGATATTATTTGTCCCTAGAGATGACGTTTGGGACTTTGCAGTTGGGAGCAGAGTGATGAGGACTCCTGACAGAGAGGAGCCACAGCAATAGTCACATTTGCTTTTTAAACCCATGTTAATTCTCTAATTCTAGGTGATACAATTTGAGACACCTCAAGGTGGTGTCCAGACCGTTCTAAAGTGCTCCTTCCTTAATGTGTTTACACTTCCAGAAAAACAAAGACATCCAGAGTCTTTAATCACTTTTAAAAGCCTTGACTTTTGTTTCGTACATGTGTTTTGCCCTCTAATGAAATACAACCACCTCTGGGATAGAAACCAGTGCATTTCAGTCTTTCTGTTGTCATAGGAACCAAAATCTTTTTGTTAGAGTAATACAATAAAACATATCATCTTCACATTGCTCTTCTGCTGTTCTTTTTAACCTTTTTATATTTCAGCTGTCTCTGATTTACAACAGAAATGTACCTCAAGTCCTTGCATTAAACAAGTAATGTGTTCTTTCGTATTTATTCTAGCACATGGTTTGAACGCAAAGGGTCCACATATTGTTGTAATATTGTAATGTCTCTAATGGATCTTGTTTTGGTCCATTATTTTCTTCATACAATGGGATGGGGGTTTTTTGTCAATTATTTATGTTTTCAGCAGCGTACCTTTGTGCCAGTTTTATGGGGGAAAAACCCCCAAAAGAAACGGCCCCGTATCCCATAACCTCCTCATTAGGAAAATCATACAGTGAGGGCTAGATGAGTGGATGGTGAGGTGGCTTGAGATTTAGTTGTGTGATAGACCACAGAGGGTCGTTATTGTGTTGGAGACCTGTGACCAGGTGTTTCCTAGGGATCAGTACTAGGTCCAGTCTTGTTCAACATATTCACTGACAACCTGGATGAGGAGACAGAGTGTATCCTGAGCAAGTTTGCTGATGGTACAAAGCTAGGAGGAGTAGCTGGCATATCAAAGGGTTGTGCTGCCAGCCAGTGAGACCTGGACATGCTGGAGAGTTGGGAAAAGAAGAATCTGATAACTTCAACAGGAGCAGGTGTAGGGGTCTGCATCTGGGGAGGAACAAACCCACCCATCAGTATAGGTTAGGGATAGACCTGTTGGAGAGTAACTTTGAAGAGAAAGATCTTGGAGTCCAGGTAGACAGTAACCTGGACATGAGCCAACAGTGTGTCCTTATTGCTAGGAAGGCCAATGGTATTCTGGGGTGCATTAAGAAATGTGTGGCCAGTAGATCTAGTGAGATCATCCTCCTGCTCTACTCTGGCCTGAGTGAGGCCTCTTCTGGAGTACTGTGTCCAGTTCTGGGCTCCCCAGTTCAAGAGAGACAGGGAACTACTGGAGAGGGTTCAACAGAGGACAGCAAAGATGACTGGGGATGCAGAGCATCTCTCTTAGGAGGAAAGATTGGGACAGCTGGGATGGTTTAGCCTTGAGAAGAGAAAAATGAGAGGAGATCTCATTCACATCTACAAATACTTTAAGAGTGGCTGTAGGAAGGATGGTGCCAGACTGTTTTCAGCAGTGTCCAGTGAGAGGACAAGAAGCAATGAGCACAAACTGGAACACAAGGATTTTCATTTAGAAATAAGGAAAACTTCTTTACAGTGTGGGTAACAAAGCACTGGAACAGGCTGCCCAGAGAGGCTGTAGTCTCCTTCTCTGGAGATACTCAAAACCTGCATGATTGCAGACTTGCGCAGTGTGCTTTAGGCAGTCTTGCTTGGGCAGGTTGTTAGACTAGAGGCCACTTCAGACTCTGTAGATTTTGTGATTCTGTGAAATTCCAAAATTTAAAGTTCTGAAGTCATGCTTACAGAAATACCCCTTAGCCTCTACCACATACTGTCCAGATCATTTAGCACATTCTGTGCAATTTAAGTCTAGTTTTGGATTTCCTTCATACAACTTGAAAGCAACTGCCTCTTCAGGGTAAGATGGCAGCTCTTTAATGATGCACCATCACATCAACAGATGGGAACAGTGGGAAATATAGAATGTTTATGAGGGAGTTCTAAAGGAGCAGGAGAAAATACCTCCCTGATTGTCTTCTTTTGAAAAGACCTTCAGTTCATGGTCATAGTGTATCATTTATGAATCCCTGATTTGATAGGTCCTAGCCTGTGGAAAACTTTTAAGTCACAGAATATCACTGTATTCATAAATTAGGTTATTATGAAGCTCAGGATTTTGATTTAGAGTCTTAGCCTTGATCCTTTTCATGCTGAGGCATCGGTCAATCCATCCAGCATCCTGGAAAAGCTGGCAGCCCATGGCTTGGATGGGTACACCCTCCACTGGGTTAAAAACTGGTAGACTGAGCAAAAAGAGTGTTTGTAAATGGTGCTGCATCCAGTTGGTGTCCCCCAGGGATCAGTACTCTGCCCAGTTCTACTCAACATATTTTTGATGACCTGCATGAGAGGATTGCGTCTACACTTAGTAAATTCACAGATGACACCAAGCTGGGGGGGGAGTGCTATTCAGCTGGAGAGTAAGAGGATGCTGCAGAGAGATCTGGACAGGCTGGGTCAATGGGCAGAAGCCAATGGGATGACGTTTAACAAGACCAAGTGTAGGGTCCTACAATTTGGCCACAATCACCCCTTGCAGCTACAGACTGGGAGATGAGTGGCTGGAGAGCAGCCTGGCAGAGAGGGACCTGAGAGTACTGGTTGACAACCGATTGAACATGAGCCAGCAGTGTGCTCAGGTGGCACAAAAGGCCAATGGCCAATGTCCTGGCTTGTATCAGGAATAGTGTGGCCAGCAGGACTAGGGACATAATTCTCCCCTTGTACTCGGCACTGGTGAGGCCTTTCCTCAAGTACTGGGGGTAGGTCTGGGTCTTTTCCAGCCTCAGTAATTCTGTGATTCTGTAATCAAGGTAAATTCTCAATCACTGAGAATTTAATAATTTATTTTAATTTTCTTTGCTATTTAAGTATCGTCCTAAATAGGTTAGAGAAAAGGGCTTCTCCTCAGAACAGGCACATGTAAACGTTAGTATAATTTCTCCAGTTCTGGAATCACATTCTAGTTTGCATCCCTACCTGTGCTTCGTGTGTAATTATCACAGTGCTGTGAGCTCCAGATACAGAAGTCCCTTTCCTATTGCTACTGGCTATTAAAGTCTGCCATGGTCTTTTTTTCTTTTCTTTTTTTTTTCATTCATTGTAAAGGTCATTGGAAACAAATGGAGAAGTGTTTTGGTGGTTGATATTTCACAGGAGGTCTGACAGTCTTGTGTGAGCGGGTTTGTAATCATTCGCTGTTTGACAAGAGACAATTCCGTGGGGACTGTTGCACACATCCTATCTGCAAAGTAATGAGGCACGTTGAAACAACTGCTTTCTTATCCAACAACCACAGAATGGGAGGAGAAGACAGGCGTCCAGCCTTCACTGTCACTCTTCATGGCTTTCCAGTTTTTATCTAGTTTTATCTGTTTTCTTGAGCCATTGAAGGGCTTAAGAACAATTTTGATTGTTTAAACAGTGTGAGGAATGAACAGTATTCAGATGTGTTTGTGTGACTTAGCAGCTGATAGTGTATGTTTTTGTTTTTCTTAGGTAATGCCAGCCTAGGACTTAAATACTATATAATCATTGCAGCCAGGCCCAGATTACACATGCCTGACCCCATGAAGAAGTAACTGACAGGGAAATATCTTGTCTTTCTCTGCATGACAGTAATGAGAGACTTCAAAACAGGTTACAGACAGACCATGTTGCCACTCAGACTAGCAATAGATTTGCTGAGGGCAGAGATGTACAGTAAATCGAGTTCCCTTCAGAGCCTAACACCCGGATCCATAAAACATTCTAAATCCTATTAAAATGCTTGCATTGCCACTCATCTCTCTGCTGAGTATTCAGCTTGAGCTGTGTGAGCCTGGCCTTTGGGGAATTTTGTAAAAAAGTATCTGCCCTTACAATAGACAGGCACATCACTGCTAAAATGCATAGGAACAGTGGGAAGCCTGAACATCCAGAGGGTTTTAGGTGACCCCTGGTTACAAGGTTAATACGGGAGTGTTTACAAACGGATCTGCACCTTTCAATACCCTTTCCTTCTTGTGGCCAGCAGCCTTGCTGATGGGAGACTGCAGGCACTGAACCGTGGTGTTTGTGATCTCAGAGATAAGAGTAAAGCCTCTCTCCCATGTCCTCTTCCTGCTGGAGAAGTGGGGAGACTACACAGCAGAGTGCCTTTACTGGAGTTGGTCCAGGGATCCCGAAGTGCCGGTTATTGTCAGGCAGGAGAATTTTACTGTGAATGGACAATATCTTGGATAGAAATTGCTTCTCCAGCCAACAGGTTGTCTCTGAAAACTGTCCTGACAGGTCAAACCTTTCTGCTGCAAAGTTAGTTGTGCATTTGCCTGAGATCTTTGGAGTATCGTCACCTGCCAAAGAGAACCTTTTGAGAACATTCTCCCTTTCTGTTGTCTGGGACTTGTACACAGTTTTTTTCCTGAGGCAGTTGAAGCTTCCTGAGGCTCTGCAAGAAGCTTAGAACTTTGAGAATTCTCTTGAATTCTCTTCGAATTTACCTGCGAGAAAGCAGCCTCCTACCAAGCTGAGGGCCTATCCAGAGTGAGCTATCCCCATCTGCTGGCCAGATAACAGTCTAGATTCTCAGCCGCTTTGACCCATCAGCTGTGAGAGCAAAAACACTAAGGCAGAATGGCCTTGCTTGAGCCATTCTGTCATGTTCTTTCCTAGCTGGCACATGGTGGAGGTCCAAAGAAGGACATGACAGTGTCTGCAGCACCGGATCATTTGCGCTGTACTCAGAGCGGGTATGCAGTTTTGTAGTAGCCCTTACGTGGCCCTTTTGTCGCTCCTCTCACTGCATCTGCTGTTAGGAAATGTGTTCCTTGAGAGGGCTGTGCTGACATTTGGCATCTGGCAAATGCCCCAAAGGGCACCAGAGCTGAAAAAACGTTTAGCCTGGGAAGCTGATGGTTTTCAGGTCTCAGAGTCTTCCTAAATGCACACAGTGCCTGGTCGTAGAAATGAGTCTGAGCAATCATAAGCGTGAAGTTCTGCTTTCTCAGGAATTTTCAAGAAGAGTGTTGACTGCTGATAATAAATGTTAAAATGAGCCATGGCCTGACCTCTATCAGCCTTTGGTAAGTCTGGCCATGAGAAACTCTTAATAGTGCTGTTTCAAGTCAAGCAGCAGCCATGTTTACAGCCCAGGGAAAGCAACATTTCAGTAATAAGTCAGGATCACTGCTCCTTGTTTATTCTGTCCTTGTTTAGACAATGTTTGATTTGGGATCGTATTTTCATATCTCTCTGCCTGTGTGTGTTGTACAGGAGAACAGTGCTTGCTCCAAAAGGTGTGGTGTTAATTTAGGTCAAAAAGGTAGGTTTAAGTGGCAATATTTGTATGGAATGGGTCCTGAAAAACCCTCTCCAGAAATATATAAAATTCTGTAGCCATGTATCTCAACTCCTTGTGGGCAATACAGTGTATCTCAGCTCTAAATGGGCATTGTAATTGCTGGGAAACCTGCAGATGTAGGACATGTAGATGTGACCTTAATTTGTTTAAGAAACCCATGTCCCTTTGTCACCTGGCGTTTCTTTCTTTTTCTTTCTGTTGTCACTCTCAGGACATTTTCTTTGTTCTCTAAGTGAACAGTCAGAACACATTTTAAAAAATAATCTATAGGACAAGATGTAACAACAAAAGCCCATCTGTCTCCAGAAGATTGGAGATGTGTAACCCTGGGCATAATGTCACTTGTCGACTGAATTATGTGCTGTTTATACTAAAGAAATAAAAGACTTTATTGAGGAAAAGGAGAGAGTATAAGAAAACATTAAAATGAAGGCGCTCAGTGAATAGCTGCCTTCAGATGGAGTTTCAGCTGATACAAATAGGTGTGCCACTGCCAAATTTCACTGTGTCATAGCAGCTTGCACCAGCAAAGAGGGTTCATGTCCACTGAAGACGTTTGTTCTGTGTTTTTTTAGATGTTACTGTTTGAAGGCCATAATGACAAAAGAAAGCTCTGCTCCTATTGTTAAGCTTGTCTATAAGGTCTCTGATATATAATGCTTATGCAGTAGAGAGTCTGTTTTCTAGCTCCAAGTATGGCAGTAGCTCTTGTCCTATGAAGAACATATTAAAGTTTGCCTCTCTAGAAATGGCAAAAGTGTTAACTGTCATGCCCCATAATGAGTTGGAAGAACTTATCTCCGCAAAATCCATGGATATCGCCTCAGTTTCATTCTCCCCCAGGCTGGTATTTAAGGCAGAGCATAGACTCACCTGCTGTTTCTGTTTCTCCAGGCCCCTTGGAGCATGTTCACTTAGCTCTGCCATTTGTCACCACAAAGAACAAGGAGGTCAATGCCACGGCAGTACTGTGGCCAAGCCAAGTGGGAACACTCACTTACGTCTGGTGGTTTGGCAACAATACAGAGGTTTGTATTTCCTGTGGATCATAATAATACTCTGTGACTGAGGTGCGAGGGAGAGAGGGATCTGGTAATGCTTCTAAATAGTCACACGTGCGAGACAGTAATAAACTGAGGACTGAGAGACTAATGATCCTTTGATAGTCCTGTGCTGAAATGTAAGAACTCTTTTTCATATTCGTTGCTGTGCCTAAGCTGTAGGATGTATTGCCATTTCATTCTGATTGCTGATAGCTTTCTTCCTGCGCTTACCTCCAACGTGGATGTAGTAAACCAAAATCCCAAGGTGTTTCTACTATATTTTCCACATCCTCCCTTCTTCAATAACAGCAAAATAAATTTATGTGCTTTGGGGTGTTTTTAAGAAACACAAACATTTCAAACTGAAGCTGTTTTTCTAACTAGAACTGACTTTACAGAGCTCTAGAGTTTAAACCTTATTTCTCTGGTGACTAACAAGGGAAGAAGCTACCATCAGTTCTGTGCCTTGAAATGTGCTGTGTCCCCACACTAAACCACATGTGCAAGAAGATCAGTAGATAAAATGGTTCTAAACACACCTCCCTGCATCAAAGCATGTGCTCAGATATGAGAACAGCATGCACCACATTCTGCTGCCTGTATGCTTGCAGTGTTGGTGGATCCGCACAACCACTATAATTGTTATTTTACGTCTCTTTGTGGCTGAAGTACCCATAGTCCCTAATTAGTTTCTGAGGGGAGAGTTTTTCACAGATTTTTATTGAGCCAAGAGGGACCTTCAATCACACATGGTTATCTTCTGTATAATGCAGGTCAGAGAGTTTCATCAGTACCTTTTGCTTTATCTAACTCTTTGCGATTAAGGCAGAAACAATTTCTTATTGTTGTTTTGCATTCATGATTTTCCTTGGATGATGGAGAATTCACTGCTTGTCTTTCTTACCCTCGCCCCCAACTGTTTTCTAAGAGCTAATTATCCTGAGCATTGAACACATGCGCTTGTGTAGTCTGAAATTACCTAGCTTCAGTTTCAAGCTGTTGGATCTTGTTATGCCTTTGTGTGTAGATTAAAGAACTCTCTGTACTATCAAATATCTTCTGCCTCTAGAGGTACTTACAGGCTGTGATTGTCACCTTCTAACCTTCCCTCTGATCTCCTAAGCTCATAAGTGATCAGAGTTGGTCTAACTCTGGTGTCATTGAAGTGAGAGTTTTATTACAGACTACAATGGCAACGGAGTTTGACTTAATACTGGATACTTTGAAGATCTGACTTACAGTTCTTTAATAAGTGAAATCAGAAGTTAGGGTAGAGACAGCAGAAAGAGGACACAACTCATTGATAAACTTGTTACATAATGAGGCAAGCTGGGAGGCATCTGCGACCTCTCTAAGCACCACCACTTTCCAAAAATGATGTCTCTGTGTCTAAGGATAACATGGGAGACATGACTTGCAGTTAAATCTGAGCAAGGCATGTGATTCCTGAGCAATGATCCTTGCAGGTCTTTACATCTGGGGAGTGCAGCAGAGGTCCCATTTTAGCATGGGATCAAGAAGCACCACTATGCTAATTGGTAAGGAGATACTGGGATCTTCAAACTTAACTCCTTAGGAAATAAAGGTACTTAACTTTAAGTTTCAGGAGGACATTTCCATCTGGATTGCCATGAAAATTGGCTTCTGTGTTACAGAACCTCTTAAGCTTCCAAGCTGGAACTGACTTTCCAAACTATACCCGTAGTCCAAATAACCAAACTAATTTTTTCTTCTCCTTTCTAGTCAATTTAACTTACATTCTCCTTTCTTGATATATTTACAGCCACTGATCACGTTGGAAGGGAGCATCACATTCACATTTTCTGTGGAAGGGATGAACACCATCACCGTTCAGGTCTCGGCAGGAAACACCATTCTTCAGGACACAAAGACTATTGCTGTGTATGGTGAGCTCTTCCCCATTTCACATAGGATTCTCCAGAGTCAAGAGCTAGAGACCCAGGTTAGCTGGCAGCAACATGAAGTCTATATTCTAGGATGCTTTGGGTGAGATTACAAATGCAGTTCCAGTGTTATCAGTTCAGCATAACATCTCTGACTGACAGTCCAGACTAAGATATTTTCAGAACATTGATCTCTTTCCCAGAACCGTCTATTTGGTCATCCTACATGATTGACTAAATGTTGTTTTGTGAGATGGTTTTCCCCCTTCTTGGCCAGCAGAGGCCTCTTAACTCATGCAAAAGCTGCTTAGCCTGAAACATAAATCAGTGCTGTATGCTGTAGTTATGCGCAGTGTATCTGTACTGATTTGATACTGTGCTTAAGCCTCAGAAGCAGTTAGAGCACACAAGTATCATACAGTGTAGATGGAGCCTAAGGACCACTGGGAATCCCAGTTTTAAGTATTTATACTAAGCACGTGGTCATAATGATCAATGTGAGCATCTCTGTTAACAGCAACAGAAATCAAGAAATACATTTTCCAAAGCTAGTTCTCTCCCCACCTTTATCCCTGTCTCCTTCCAATTAAGACTTCAAGTGTTCGGGGCATGTCTGTGAGGGTGCCGTCACAGCTGTCACAGGCCTAACCTACTCCAAAAGTAAAGATGAAGGCAGCATTTCATTTACATTCCCAACACAGCTCCTGTTCCAGTGCTATTCATCCACTGAATTAAGGACTCCTCACCTTTTTCAGTTCCGTGACACTCAAGCAGTGAATCTCTCACATTCTCTGAATCTCACAGTGAATCTCTCAGACACACTGCTGGATTCTCTGACAGTCTGTGCATCACCTGCAGATTGATTAAGCAAAACCTGAGCTACAGCAGGTTTCACTAAGTTCTACCCATTCATTTGACACTAAGGCATTTCACAGTCTGCTCACTACCATATCTTTGTATCTACAGAGCAATTTCAGTCTCTGCGGCTATCATTCTCTCCTAACCTGGATGACTACAATCCAGATATCCCAGAGTGGAGAAAGGACATCAGTAGAGTAGTCAAACAAGCCCTGGTGGAGGTAAGCACCCTGCATAACCTGCATTACAATGGTTCTGATTTCTGCTTTGTGCCTCTCAGCTGTCTCCTTGTTTCTACCAACTACAAAAGGAGTCCAGACTAGTGTTTGAGGCCAGTATCCTAAATTTTAGAAGGGTGAAATTATCCTGTTCTGTGACAATCTGCAGCTTAGAGTCAGCTTTCAGTCTATTCTTTTTGATGACAGTGGATTATGTGGACCTATTCTGAGAAAAGGCCATATAGTACTGGCTGGGAGAGGATCTACTGGAGAGCAGTCCTGTGGAAAGGAATTTGGGAGTGCTGGTGGTTGAAAAACTGGGCATGAGTCACCAGTGTGCAATCCCATCCCAAAAGGCCAATCACATTCTGGGCTGCATCAAAGAACTGTAGTCAGCAGATCAAGAGAGGTGATTCTGCCCCTCTGCCCTGGAGAGACCTCACCTGGAGTATTGTGTCCAGTTCTGGAGACCCCAGAACAAGAATGATGTAGACAGACTGGAGTGTGTCCAGAGGAGGGCCACTAAAATGATCCTGGGAATGGAGCATCACTTGTATGAGGACAGGCTGAGAGAATTGGGGCTGTTAAGCTTCGAGAAGAGAAGGTTCTGGGGGACCTTCTTTTGACTTTTCAGTACGTGAGGGAACCCTACATGAAGGCAAGGGAAGGTCTTTTCAAGAGGGTTTGTATGGATGGGACAAGGAGCAATGTGTTCAAGCTCGGAAAAGATAGATTTAGTCTGGATATTAGAAAAAAGTTCTTCAATGTGAGGGTGGTTGATGGCTGGAATGGGCTACCTAGGGAGGTGGTGGGGGCCCCATCCCTGGTCAGGCTTGATGGGGCTCTGAGCAACCTGACTTCAGCAGAGTTGTCCCTGTGCAGGGAGGTTGGACTAGACGACCTCTAGAGGTCCCTTCTAGCCTAGAACATTCTATGATTCTATAGAAAATGTGCTACTAATACCTGCCTACAGCAGTACAAATGTCTTTGTTGCTGCAAAACAATTCTTTTGGTTTTTTATCTGCTATTTTTATACAGCAGTGTAAAGTGGTAGCTGTTCTAATGGAATTATAGATATGCTGTAGGAAATTTGGGAGACCAAAAAGAAAGCACTTTTCACCATAGAGAGGAGCACCACAGTAAGTGCTTTGTCTTTCATGTAGTGTGAGTTTCACAGGTCAGGATTAAATGCTGTTTTTCCTGTTTTTCCTGTCAACACTATTGAGAAGGTCTGAAATTCCTTCTTTAACTGTGGAACACAATGCCCTAAAAATATTCTTGCATGGCTGAAGATTTTGATTTCAAACTGAGAGGCTAAGAAAAGTGAGAAAAGACAACCGGGGTTTCTCAGAACAGCAGAAAAGTAGTTAAAGGAAATGTCTGAAACATGGTTTCTGGGGTTTTTTTTGTTTTTTTGTTTTTTCTAAAGCAAAGATATTTAGATTTTTAAAGAATGCAAGACTTGCAGATGCTACTATCAAGCTTATGTATTCATTTGTGGCATTATCTATGCACTAATCAGGTGGACACAAAATTGTCTGGATGGTTTCTGAAATTTTTTTTCTTTAGTTTGTCTCAAAAGACAGGACAGGAAGAAAGAAAAATAATGAACCTCTTTCCGGAGCTTGTTCTTCTGACTCATTTATGTCTATATCAAGTATTCAAGGATCCATTTATCTTCAGGATGAATTTTCAGACTATAAACAACACAATAAAACAAAATGAAGCCATGAAAAAAAAGTTGATAAAACCGTGCCTGCATTGTAAAGGCAGAGCAGTGAAAACACTGAGTCGTTTTGTTGTTTGAGTAAAAAACAAATAAAAAATTAATAGCTAATTTTCCATCTTTATATAGCAAATGAAACACCTTAAACAAGCCTTTGTGAGAAGTTCCTGTAAAAATTAAAGATAAAACCAATAGATTTCTGCAGCTATTAAGCAAACTGTATAAAAATGAGTTTGAATAACTAAATAATTCAGCAGGAAATTGTGGCTGCACTATAGAATTTTTATGAACTTCTATTAAAGTATTGCATTCCTATTACAGTGAACTGTAGACTTGGATAAAAATTCTGCATATGAAATTATACTTCTTTCCTAAAATGTGATCCTCTCTCTAAATAGGGATAATTTCATTATCTCACAAAATATCGTAATCTGTATTATGATCATAATTATTTGCTTACAGCATTAATTTTCTGAGTCATGTCTCCCACTTTTGATGAAGATGACAAGAACAAACTGAGTAGATCAGCCAAAAGAAAAAAAAATAAAATTTGCAGCTTCTGAAAATGAAGACTTTAATTAACTGATAATGCTGTGCCTTTTATTTTTTTGAACTTTAGAACCACCAGTTATCAGGCAAAATAATGCAAGCCATAGCCTCACACAATACTTGGAAAGAATATATAAAACCTTGTTTTTGTTGGGGTCTTGTTTTGGTTTTTTTCTAATTCCACATTTGTAGAATACTTCACAACAAAACCCCAAACCCAGCAACAAAACCACGGGTTTTTTCTTGTGCAGTGGAGAGGAAGGGTTCCCTTTTCACAGCTCCACAGATTTCCCCTGAACTGTCAGCAGCCACATATTGGATAGCCACAGAATGGGGTCAGGAAATGGTGAACTCTAATCAGTTTTGCTAATTCGTTGTCCTCCATCCATCATTGCCTTCAATGAGCAGCTACGCCAAGACTTTGCTCCTCAGCTACTAGGGAGAATAAGTGATGATTTCTAGGTCTAACTAATGTCTGAAAGGATTGCAAGTGCTGACTGCAGAGGAATCTCTGTGCATCATCAGTGCTGTGGTCTGGCCTTGTATCTGAGGGACTTTTTTGTTTGTTTGTTTGTTTAAGAGTGACCTACTAAATTCAGCACTTGGCAACACATAGTTTAAATTAAAACCTGTAGATTTAAATGTATTTGCTAGATAAACCACAACACAAAGAGGCAATGAAGGAAGATTGAGCAAGCCATGTTTCTCCTTCCTTTGGCTCACAACTCTTCCTGAATTTGAAAATACCTCTGGAGAGCTAGTTTGGCTAACGACTCCAGAATCTGATTGTGTAATGTCCTGATAAAAGCAGCTGAAAACCCATAGGCAGGGACAACCCTGATAATGTACTTTTTCTGAGTGTAGTGTACTTTTTCTGAGTTTTGGCTAATTTGTGTTGGAGGGTGATTTAAGTTTTAACTGGTTGCTTAAGTTTATCAGCGAACAAGATAAAAAAATTAAAATTAGCAGTTTAATACAATCATAGAATCATTTAGGTTGGAAAAAAACCTTTAAGATCATCAAGTCCAACCATTAACCTAAATGTACCAAGCCTACAGCTAAATTGTGTCCTTAAGATCCAAATCTACTTTAAACACATCCGGAGTTATTAATTCAACCATCTTCCTGGGCAGCCTGCTCCAATGCCTGAGGACCCTTTCAATAAATAAGTTTTCCTTAATGTTTAAGCTAAGCTTCCCCTGAAGCAACTTGAGACCATTTCCTCTTGTGCTATCACTTATGAGAAGAGACCAAAACCCACTGTCTACAACTTTCTTTCAGGTAGACAACCATAAGGTCTCCTCTCAGTCTCTTCCTCTTGAAACTAACAACAATAAATTTAAAATATAAATGTTCTCATTAATTTGTGGAATTCACCCAGGATGTGAACTATAAGAATTTGTTTGATTTTGGGCATTGAAATCATCATCTGCACTGTCCTTGAGTCTGTGCCCTTCAGGCTTTTAAGATGTTTTGGTTAGTCACACCTCCGGAGTGAAATTTTGCCCACATGCCTTTCCCTTTAGCATGTGGTTATTGATTGAATCAGAAACCTCAGGGACTAACTTGGGATGGTCAGAGAACTTTAAAATACCTAAATTTAGACAAAGTGCAACTGTCATTGAAGAGCTCATCTTATCATGTGTGATTATCACTGACTGTTGCCTTAGAACACTCCATATTTTACTTCAGAACCTGGTAAAATAGCTTATATCAGTAAATTATTAAACACTGACTTATTTACTTACAGTGGATTTTAACAAGATTCTCCAGGTTGTACCAGATACAACTTATGAAATCATGTGTATAAGTACTGTGATGTCTTAGCAAAGAAGCTCTCAACATTCAGTGCCATTCCCTTTGTTTAACTGTCTGTTGTTTGTCTGCGTTATCAGGCAATGGGTATTTCAAGCAAGCATATTCTGGTCGCAGTGCTGCCTGGTCTGCCCACATCTGCTGAACTCTTCATTTTACCTTATCAAGATGCCTCAAGAAAAAATAAAAGAACAGCAGCAGACTTGGAGCAGGTATTGTGTCCATTACTTGGAGAAGTGTCTGTTTATGCATTTGTGTGTACCTATCTATTTATGGGATTTCCTAAGAGGTTGGAACAAATAATTTGGTACAAATGCATCTGGATTTACTGTGGTCTAAGCAACGTCTGAAATAAGCTACATGTTGGGTTTGTACTTATGAGGAGTGGGGGATTGCTGGCATCTGGGGGATTTTCTTAGTCATTTCTCTCCCAAACACTAGAAACACCCTTTGGTGCTGCATTTGGAAGCTGAGACTCCTTTTTTGGGTTCCCTCAGTACTGTTAAACTGGCATAAATTTGTATGATGTCATGCCTTTTCCTTAGAGGTTGTACTTCATGGAAGTAAGAAGAAAGCAGAAAGGATTTAGGGGTGATTCCTGCCCACATGAACTGGAGTGTCCTCATAAGGGTTTATGAGGCTGTCAAGGCCATAGATAGCGCTGTAGAACAGAGCTGGCTGGCAGATCTGGGCTGATCAGAACTTCATTACTGTAAGGCACAGGGGCTGGATCTTCCATCTGCCCTCTTCATGATGCTGGCAGTGGGATTCACCCACTATGGATTGTTTTCTCTGTCCAAAGCTGAAGCAGGTCACAACAAGTGAAGGACTGTAAGACCCTGCAGATCCAAAAGGTCTTACCCACCAGGTGGGATTAGCATGATTGTGGCTAAAATGTAGAACACTGTGCTTGGCAAAAATTTTGAAGTAACTGTCAGCTTGTTACTTCAGATGTCAGAGACAGGGGACTAGCCCTGACTGAAGCACCGTTGTACTTCTGCTTCTCCATACAGCATGGCCCTGACTCAAGCAGACATAACCCATGTTGGTGTGGGCTATATTAGCATTGGGGTAGAGGGTGTCATCAGCTTACAAATAACAGGCTATGGTGCAATCCTCAATATTACTGGATGTCTGCTACTCCACTGGATGGCAAAAGAGTTTTAGCATGTCTCTTTGGATTTGTCCCTCAAGTTGCGAGTGAGTCCCTCAAGTCTTCCCATCAATGCATGTATCAAAAGTATTTTCCCTTTCTTGTAGCCTCACTTTCTACCAGCCTTTTCATCTGCCTGACCTGTTACTAGGTGTGGTAATTGCCTCTTGCAATGGTCTAAAGCCTTGTTAACTTAGCTGCAGACCTCATACCACTAGGTCACCCATATTATTAAGCTTTTCCTTGCTCAGCATCCTTAGCCATCATCTTTTTTGACAAATAACTTTCAGCTGAAATCTTCACCACCCATATAATAAACCAGAAAACTGGAGATATACTGCTCTGCAAAACCTTTCCTCCTTTTTCTTCTTCATCTCCCCTTCTTCTTTCCTCTGACATAAATTGGCAAGGAAGCCAGTCCATAAACTTCAAAGTTACATCTGACCCAGAACTCAGCAGCTTATTGTATTTTCCCAATTTCTCCCTCTGTTTGTTCCTTTTCTCCTTATAAACATGGAGTCTCTCTGGCTATGGAGAAAGGAAGACTTTATGAGAGTATTGACCATTTTTACAGATAAAAAGAAATGTCATTTTCAGTGGGATTCCAGCAACTACTCTGGCATCCAGCAGGATCCAAATGGTAACTTCTGAAGGGAGAGAAACTACTTGCCATTTGCAGACAGCTGTTTGTAGTGGAGAAGTATCTCCCCTGCTCCCGTCAGGATGATCAGAATGGTTTCCTTATTAGTCTGCAGTTGCCTCACCCACCTTGCAGTAGAAAATTGCATTGTTTTTCATGGAAACGGCCTAAGGAGGGCCCCAAAACATGTGGCTGCTCTCAGCAATGAGGTGCATTCTGGTGCTGTTCCTGTTTTGTCACACGTTGGGCCTCCAACAGCTTCTCTTTGTGCCTGAAGTGACTGGGATGAGTGCTGGGAGCAGATGTTTTTGCTGTTGACAGCTTAACTTGCTTCTAAGGTCCTTTATGATATGTAGTGTTCTTTTCTTGTAGGAAGAGAAATCTGTGTCTATTCATAGGAATGAAACAAGCTATTCAAAGGCACATATGTGAGTTTGTGTTTGCAGGTGCACACCCAAAGGAGTTATAGTTCTGGATGATTTTTTTCTATTTTGGAAGCAAAACTTCAAACTATACAAAAACCAAATCGAAGCTATTTGCAGAAACACTGCAATTGAATACGGTTTCTTAAGGAAGCACTTAATTATTAGGTTTGTTTTTTCTGGGTGTCATATCATACATGGAGTGTACTCCCCGAAGCTGAGACTCATGGTGAGTCTGTTCAGAGACACAGTGACAAATAGTCACAAACACTGTGTTGCAATCAGATTAGATCAGGTGAAAGGAGCTACAGAAATCAATGTTTCTACTCTGCAAAAGCCCTTGTTTCAGTACCTAAGGAAGGGAAAAACCTAAGTCTCAAACTCAAAAGTTGGTGAAACTGAGTGGAGTAAATCATGGAGAACACAAACTCCTCCATGATTTACCAGGAGAATGAAGCATGTGGTCTTCTCTTCTAGTAGGTCTTCCCATCCTACTAGAGCCTAAAGTTGGCATGTGTACTTGCCATCATATGACATGGAGATGGTGATACAACCCTGGATCAAGCAGATTAAAGTGTCAGGTACCAGGAGAGAGGCAAAGGACTATCTTGTGGCCCTGATGTTCTGCTCATTCAACTTGGGTTTGAAAGGGTGAAGTCATGTAAATAATGCAGATGGTGCATGCTAACTTTTGTAAGTTAGAACGAGCAAGGCTAAAGATGATCGGTGGTG
>JAOXOE010000720.1:6357435-6392456 GCA_028565055.1 Phoeniculus purpureus
TAAAACCTGCCTGGATGTGTTCCTGTGTGACTTGGTCTAGGTGATCCTGCTCTGTCAGGGGGATTGGACTAGATGATGTTTTGAGGTCCCTTCCAATCCCTAATGTTCTGTGATTCTGTGAACAGTAAAGACTTGTACTGCTGGTATTGTCTGTTGGAAAGCAGCCTGTCAGCCCTGAATGTTTCCAACGGGAATTGGAACGAAGACATTAGGTGAAATCATTCTCAGAGGTACTCAATCCAAACGGCGTTAGGTACAGATCTTAAACAGTTGTTTCAGTTGCACTGATGAATGCTTTAGCCTAGCTGAGCTGAAACTTGAAAAAAAATTTTAAGCACTGCAGAAAGAAAATGCTACTGTGTTTTCCATTTCCAATCTCAACACACAAGCCACTTAATACTTTGCAAATTTCCTTTTTAATATGAGAAAGTGAAACATACTTCAAGAAATTTCTCATTTCTCTTTTCCCTGGGGGTAATTGTTTTCTTATGTCTAAGCTTCACTTATTTTCAATTTTCTCAAACATTCAGACCTTCATAGGATCAAACCAAGAACAAGAATGCATAGAAATAATGGGTAAAACAACTGTTTTCTTCCAAATCTGCTTTGTCCAGCATGTGCTGTCACTTGTAACACCATTCAAATTGCACACTTTTTCCGTGCACTCACCTTCAGGATTGAGCTCTACCGCAGAACCAGCAATGGGAGAAAAGAAAAAAAAGAGGAATATATAAAGATATTACTCAAGAAAAACAAAAAGAAGTGTAGTAACAGATTTTAAAGAACTTAAGCTGCATGTAAGTAGACAATAAAGACATTAATACCAGCCAAAAACCAGACATGAGACCACATTCATCAACAGTGCAACCCCATCCAACTGAGTGACTCATTAACCTTCAGCTGTAAGAACCCCATGGGGACTGATTTAGTCACAGACACAGATTGCTCAAAAAACAAAAGAGGAAAAAGCCTCTATTCAGACAAAATGAGGTCACAAAGGCTTTTAATGATTTGATTGCCTTGTACCAGTAACATGTACATTTCCATGTAATTGAATTATCCCAGCTTCATTTATTAGAATCTAAAAATTTAGCAGTATGTTAATAATGCTCTTATTTAGACATCCTCCTGATGCTACTATTAAATGTAAGGTGGTTTTAACTTCTACAGTTCCCCAGTTCTCTTAGATGTCACGTCTTCTGTGTATCTCTTGCATATAAAACAAGCATACTTGAGACACAAGATACTTATTTACTTTCGTAACCAAAACGCCTGCAAAATCCAACCTACTATCTAAAATATGATTTTATTTAGTATCATCTGAAAGAAATAAAACATTCAAATATCCTTTTAGCTTGACAATGCAGTCTTGCAAAGCAGAATCACAGAAGCAAGACCAGCAAAACAAGAAGCAAGCTCTCAAACTCAGAGGATCCAAGGCACTGAGAAGTGTCGTAGCTACACAGCTGTACCCAAAATCTTGTCCAAAGTCCCACCACTGGGTTGGCCACTCAGGCAGGTACTGCATCTCATCCGCAAGGAATAAGCAGTCAGAGTCACAGTACAAAGGGACTGAAGTTGTACAAGCTGTTCGCACAGGCACTCAAGAGAACGGGAAGTGCATCCTTTTCCCTCTCCATTCTGCATGTATCTACAAGCCTTGTCTAAAGAGGGTGAGATCGAGTGTAAGGTAGGGAATACTACCACCCTTAACGGAAGCCCTAAGTTCAGCTTTATGTTCCCACAGTGAACCAAATCAGCAAATCTGGCTGAGAAATAACTGCTGATTGTGTGAGCACTACAGGGGATGAAGTGCAGGAGCAAAGCCAAGCAGTGAGAAGTGAAGAGCAGGCAGCTTTAATGGGTTTATGCCACATATTACTTAACACGCAGGCCCTGCTTAACTACAGTTCTCTCAGTTCCTCACACATGGACAACACTGCATGTGGAGAACTGAGCTAATCAGCCTCCAGCTACGGATAACAGGATAAATGTACATATTCTGTCATTCAGGCATTATAAAACGGAACGACCTAGTTTCTACTCCTTTGTGTTACTTTATTTGTTTAGAATGACTAGTTCATAGTCAAAAAGGAAGTGAGGAATAGTCACTCGAAGTGCTTACTCAAATCTCCTCCTCTGCAGGAGACAGTCATTGTCATATTTGTTGGCAGGCCAGGAGGCTGAATAATCATAAAGATGTAGCTAACATACCTCTCCAAGGGGGTGGGTGGTCCTTTAAAAAGCAGAACTGAAGCAAATTGGTGGGACAGGATGGGAAACCCTGTACAACTGCTTCCCAGCCACAAGCATATTTTACCTCTGTGAGACCAACTACTGAACTTAATGATGCTACCTAAAATACTAACCAAAGGTGAAGACTAGGCCCTGATACACATCTCTTTAATGACTACTGCCTTCAATATATTTCAAAAGAACATTTAAAAGAAATACATGAAGGAAAAGATCTCAGAAACAACTCAATTTGAAATCTCCAGTGGCTTTTACCTGTTGGTACAGTATATGAAACCAAACAACTTCCTTCTAGTTCTGATGGAGGACAATTCCCCTTCAAAAAGACAGACAGGAACACAGTTTCAGATGAATCTGGTTCTAAAAACAATACAAAATTACATCATGTAATCAGAGCAGGTAAGTGACAGTAACCTATTTTCTAGCACTTTGGGAACTATTTACTAAATTGAAAGCTACTTCTATCAGTTCACCTTTATCAAATCACTGAATGTGGCTTTTTACATTCCCAAAGTTGCAAAGTAAACCTAGTCTCTCCAGCGTATAACTACACTGAAATATAACCCACAGAATAACTCAGCACACTGAACACAGTATCAAAACAGGGCAAGCTTCTTTGGTGTTCAGCTCCACTTAGCCTTCAAAGAACCCTTAGCAGAGTTGGAAAACAGGCAGTGCCATGTCTACATAGAACTGCCACAAAACCAAAATGTCCCAGCAAAAGTACCACAGAATAACTAATGATAACTTTCTCTGCATCATGGAGCTGCCACCCTTTGTCTTTACTCATCTGCTATACATCATACCATAAGGAAGTAACCAGATTCTTTTCCCCTTGTCTTCCTCCACCAAGCAGGATCTATAGAAGCTGCAAGGTGCAAGCAAGGCTAATTTATAATTCCTTTAACTGCAGTATGTCTACATCTAAGCACTCAATGGAGACTGGATTACAGAATCCTATAGGTTGGAAAAGACTTTCAAGATCGAGTCTCACCATTTATTGAACTGTCACAAGCCTAGTGCTAATCGATGTCCCTAAGTTCCATATCTACATGATCTGTAAACACATCAACGGACGGCAATTCAACCCCCCTCCCTCAATGTTACAACACCTTCCAAACATCCTCAGGAAAAAGTAGTATGATACAACAACTGTAACAGTACTATTTTACCTAAAACATCAAAGAAGAACTGGTCACAGGTCACTGCTAAAGGAGCTTGGATGCATACTGCCAGGTTTGGTTTCTGCACAGTCACTCTGGTGTGTACTGTCACCTAAACCAAGTGACACACAGAAGTATTGAAAGGAAGCAACACATTCATCTCAGTGTAGCAGAAAACAAACATTAACCAATAATTCAGCAACATCAACACTCAACTTCAAACCCAGCATTTTCATCTAAAAATTCTTACTTACTTGAAAGGTTACCAAAACCTGAGAGGAATTCTCATGTTCTTTGCAATTTTAGCCAAACACAAATTAATGCTGTTAGTTTGAAAACTAACATTTAGTTAGTTTTCAACATTTAGACTAATGAAAACATTAGTCCTGTATGTGCTATGTGCTGTAGTTGGTTATTTCTCTGCAATACCAACCGATATTAAAAGAAGGTCTTTAACTCAGACCTGAAATAGTGGTGGACTGAGATCTGAATATGATCTGCATATGCACAGACCACATCAGCTATCATAATCCGGTTTGTATTGCTGGTCTACAGCCAGGTTAAATCAGTTTAGGAAAGTGCTAGCTATCAGATGACTCAAGTGTTAGGAAGTTTGACAACTTCAACAGAATTAACACAATTTACTTTATCAATACTTTTGGGCTGCAAACAGACCCCCAGAACACACGCTGCTACAGAAGCTGGCAGGAAAGGATCACATCTACCTCTGTACACTCCATCCCATTTGCTGAAGGCAGAATCTCAATTAGATCAACAATGAAGATGCAATCAATAGCCTTACAGATGTTGTGCCCATCAAATGAGCTAAATACATGCAGACATGGGACTGCACACTTCAGAATCTATAATCAAGACATTGGCATTTAAGGTCTACTTCAGTGCATTCCTCAATTATGTTTTACTTTATGCTGCACATAGGAGCCTGAAGAATCCTCTGATCAAGAAATTTTCTTTTTATTAACTACTTCATTTTATTAAAACTTTTCTGATAAGCCTGCCTTTGTGCAAAATATAGTAATTTATTTTCAATTAGAGTTTCACAAATGCTACAAGTTTTTTAGAGTACTATTCACTGCCTGTAGATTTTTTCTTTGGCTTTCTGGGCTGCAAGTGCGCACTGATAGCTTCTGTTAAAACCCCAAGTCCTTCCACCATCACCCTCAAGTCCTTCTCCTCAGGGCTGTCCTCAATCCTTTCTCCTCCCAGTCTGTATTTGTGCATGGGATTGCCTCAACCCAGGAGCAGAACCTTGCACTGGCCCTTGTTGAACTTCATGCAGTTTGCACAGCCCATCTCTCAAGCCTGTCAAAGTCCCTCTGGATGGCCTCACTTCCCTCCAGTGTGTTGACTACAGCACACAGTTTGGTGTCATCAGCAAACTGATTGCGAGTGTATTCAATTCCACTGTCCTTGTCACTGACAAAGGTGTTAGTGACACGGAAGTCTTTTTATGGAAGTCCTTTTACAAAAGAAAAAGTAATAAACTTCACATCTGAAATAACCAAGTGCTCACTCCCTTTGAAGAGTGCTGGAAAAATCATTCCTATAACTTAAAAAACACCCTTGTAATAATGTTTTTGTGTCTACCTGTTGATAAACCAACTGAAACTAAAACTCTATTCACGTTCTGACTTCAACAGAAGGTTTGCTTGAACGACACCTTGTCATGCTAAGGACTAAAAGAATCCGTTTATATTGCATGTAAAATTTTACTCATTTTCATGATATAAGCGAAACCCGCACGAAGTGACAAGTCTGTTGAACGCTACAGTTTGAATGAGGCACAGTACCTTTACAGTGACTGATGGTACTGTCTCTGCTTTTACCTCGCTGTCAACGGCTTGCTGTGAAGAAACAAAGATTGAAACAGAATAAATTCAACATTGCACATGAATGAGCAGAGTGAATGCAATATTGCTTTCCTACCATCAGCTTTGTAATCAGGGAATTAATGGTAAAGGACTTCTCATTCATATGACAGATTAAAATACACAAAATACGTTTCTGAGTTCCTTCTGAAAATGCAAAGCCTCTTGAAATTGCCTGCAAGAAGGACAGCGAAACGTCATGAATGCTTTCTATGTAAAAAACTAATAAATTCTGATGTACACATGAATATTTGAAACTGGTTTGCCTGAGACACTGCTTTCCACTCTACACTTCTGTTAGTCAGCAAGGAAAGGTGACTTCCAATCTGCTGATATATTATATACACACCACAGCATGTCTTATAAAATCAGCACATTTTATGTTATAATCGGAAATGCATTTGAAATTCAGAAGAAAACTATAGCTGGCACCTTGCTACCCCTGTTAATTTCTATTTCAGTAGGCCATTCCATCTCATTCAAATTAGATTTTTACTCTGGAGCCTATTTTGCAGAATCACAGAACATTAGGGATTGGAAGGGACCTCGAAAGATCATCCAATCCAATCACCTCGCCAGAGCAGGATCCCCTAGATCCAGTCACACGGAAACACATCCAGCCGGGTTTTAAACATCTCCAGAGAAGGAGACTCCACAGTCCCCCTGGGCAGTCCCTTCCAGTGCTCTGTCACCCTCACAGTGAAGAAGTTCCTTCTCATATTGATGCAGAACCTGCTATGTTCCAGCTGACACCCATTGCCCCTTGTCCAAAATATTATTTTACACTTTTATTTCATTTTGCAACAGGTCAGTCTCTACAGTTTAAGAAAATGTTCCCATTTGTTATTAGTTTACTCTTATCATGAGGAGGCATAAATTCAAGTCACCAATTTTGCATTATAGCAGAAGAGAAAAACATTTCTTTAAAATAACATAAAATAGGTTAAACTATCTGATGTCCTCTCCCCACCCTGATTTTCATCCCAAAATGCGAGAACAACGTCCACATCTGCAAAGCTTCTAAGAGTCAGGAAGCTCTTAGGCTCTCTAGGTTCTAGAAATAGGCTTCTCATGCCCTCTGTCTCCTGAAGCAACAGCAGGGATGCAAAGACATTGATCTTTACCATATTCAACTTTCAGAAATCAGCTGGACAATTTCCTGGATCAGAGGTGGTGTTAAATAACTGGAATGGCTCTCCGCTTGTTTAATCTAATTCACTTTATTATATCTATATGCTCTCTGCTTTTACCACACACACAGTTATTTCAATCTTTTCCAAAGTGCACAAGTAGTACCTGCAAGCCCGTTTCCACAATCACTGCACAAGCCCTAAAACTCTTCTCATATTTGTTGTATTGATCCTTCCCCATGAAGTATCAGATTTTGCTTTTCTAAATGGCTACTGAATGAACCCACAAAAAAGCCAATCACACAGGAGACTGTGATATACGGGAAGCCTTGGAAAGTAAAGATTCAAGGCCATGGTTTGATTTTTATAAATGACAATCATATATGATACGAATAAACTAATTAGGCTGCAACACCAGAGAGCGTGGAATGATGCCATGCCAGGAAAAGGTTCTTTCTTCCAATGTATCTTTGAGTGGTTCCTATGTCCTAAAAGATCCACAGGATGACAATTCTATTGCTTTGCCCCACATCACCTGCTCACCATTACAAGTTCTCAGTACTACAAAGTTACACCAAGTCTTAAGTTCTCATTCGCTTATGTTTGTTTAGTCAAGAATCCAAAGGTTCCCAGAGAGAAGATACTAATTAGTTTTAATATTTCTAGTCAAAGCCATTAACTAAAGTGTGTTTTAATTCATAGAAAACCAGGAGCTACGCAGAAGCTCTGCCCCACAAATCTATGCAGCAATCATCATCTCTGATCAACCATTATTTCCTCATACATGAAAACAGTGCTTTCCGAATAACTTCCTTTTTGCACAGGTACACACCGATTCAGCATCCAAATCCGGAGACACTTCGGCCGTGACAATTACATCTCTGTGCTTTTCAGATTTGGGCAAAATGTCTGAAAGAAAACAAAAAGGTAATTCAGCCCTCCTTTAACAAATGTGCAGCTATACTTCTAAAAACACAATTTCAACAGCAACAAGGTTCACACTTTTCCTTTTGTAGGTGTAATGGTGAAAGAAACTACAACCCACTATGTCTGACCAAAGAAAACTTCAGTTTTCTAGATTTCTACCAGTAATCTAAGCCTGGTTCTCGTTCTGTATTGCTGATTTATGCACAAGAAATTATTTAGATACATTCTATACCAAGATTTTAGACCTACTATCCATGATCTTCAGAGAGCGTATGAATGTTTAAACCCACACATATATATGCTCACATATACAAAAATGCAGTAATGCACGTATGATAAAAAACTACCTACAAAATGCACACCATGCATCTCTTGACACTTCACAAAGTCACAGAACATTAGGGATTGGAAGGGACCTCGAAAGAAAATCTGGTCTAATCTCCCTGCCAGAGCAGGACCACCTAGACCAAGTTGCACAGGAACATGGCCAGGTAGGTTTTAAATGCCTCCAGAGGAGACTCCACAACCCCCCTGGGCAGCCCATTCCAGTGCTCTCACCGTGAAGTAGTTCCTTCTATTTATGTGGAACCTCCTGTGTTCCCGTTTACACCTTTTTATTGCCCCTTGTCCGTTCATTAGATGACATTGAGAAAAGTCTGGCTCCATCCTCCTGACACCCGCAGACTCACAAATGTACAAGAAGTTGTAAGGATTAAAAACAAGGCACTTAAATACCACAAGGAATTGCATAGCCACCTCTTAAGAGTCCACAAGCCCAGCTCTAAGGTATTTGCCTTTTTCTGAAAAGCTCTTCTATTTCTCAATACTAACTGCATTGGATAAAGAAAGACCCAAACAGGAAACGTACAGTTTCTAAAGTAACAAACTGTGAAGACTTCATGAAGATATACAGTGAATTATCGAGATCGTGAGCACTTTAAGAAAACTGCAAAAGTTTTACTACACCTAGGGTCCTGAAAATTGCTCAGAATTAGTACTCAGCACATTATCTCTTAATACAGAGGGCAAAGGGAAAAGATTTTAAGGGAGACTGGAAACAGGCCTTCGTTTGCTTGTGCTTACAGAGAAACGTCTCCCTTTACTGCTAGGTAAAAAGGAAAACCCAAACAATTTCTCCAATACCACTTCCCAAAGAAACCTAGACCTGATTCATACTGTTGCGATTACACACAACTGCAAATTACACAGCGCTCAGGACAATCCATTTCCCTTGTACAGGTAAGAAAATATCTTGCTTTTCTATCCTTCCTTAACCATTTCTCTTCAGGTTGGGTCTTCAAGCAAGCTGCGTGGCACCTTTTGTCAGTAATTTTTCTAACAGAAGTGGAAAGAAACGGCCAAGTTTACATATAAATGTCAGCTCTTTGTTACTATTACACCGAGCCAAAGCACCTATGTTTAATCACTTAGGTCATCCAAACTGATGCAAGTAACAGTAGATTTCAGTTAGTATAAGAGTTAAGCTTTGAAAACATTTCATCAGCTTATAAAGTAAATCTTTATTCTTCAAAACGTATAAAACAGCTTAAGTTCAACAGTTTAATGGTCAGCAGTGGACAGAAGTACACAACATTTATGGAAATAACTTGTAATGGGTTTTTTTCAATAGGATGACCTAATTCTAAATGGCTTCCATGTTTGAAAATCGAAACGAAACAAAGACAAATTATTTCCATATAAGGCCAGATATTTTCCAAACACTACAGGCTCTTACTGCACAAACGTGAATCTGGAGATCCAAGTCAATAGCTCATTACAGAGATAGAGTCATCACTGCATGACTTAAGCTATCTGCAATAATAAAGCAGAATTTGGCAATTCTAAAGCCTAACTGAACTCTAAGTTTATCACACTGCCGTCATGAAATTCCTGAAATGTCATTGCCTTTGCATAGTAAACGCACTGTCAAGATTTTTCTCTGAATCCTTGCACTAGCCAGAATTTTCTGAAAACTTCACGTAACTCAAAATCTTCAAAGTTCCAACCGGCACTATGAAAATATAAAAAACAAAGCTCCCTATCCAAAGACTTTACAGTCTAGGATTTTGTTTGGGTTCTTTTTTCTTAAAACCTACACTATGTTAAAAAGCACATTTGCTACAGAAACATAATTGAAGTACGAAAATAAAACATTTCAAGGTGCTAAAAGGGAAATCAGGTGGTTAAAAGCACATACAAATAAAGAAAAAGTATAGCCATACCTTGTGATTTTGTGGCCTCCTTGATGATTTTCTGAAGCTCTTTCATTTCAGCCTCGAATTCTTCATAGTTTATTTCCCTAGATTCAACCTTAGGAGCCTGGAAGATTGAAGGATCAGTACCAAGGTAGGAGCACTGAAGATGTCCGTCATCACTCAGAGTGACTATAACACCCTTCAAGTCTCTGCGTAATAAAAAAAAAAATAGAATAAATAATAATCAGATAAAAAACAAAGCTCATTACAAAATTAAGAGATACAGATGCACTAACGTTCAATTTATGCTGCTTCTACTGCTCCATCTGCAAACGTAACAGAACTTCGTGTTTCCAGTGAAATTCTTCGACCAACACATTATTTTACAATTCAGGTGTGTTCATTACTAACAACCATGCTTTCTGCAATCACATATAAGAACCAACCTCAACAGATGACTAAAACACCACTGAAGTATCTCAGAACAGAGCTAAAGGAAAGGATCTGAACAAACAAGCTGAGTAAACAGCTATAATGCTTTTCATTCACAAATTGCTGATTTTGTTCAAGTGTGGATACTTAGGTTGGCTTGCAGGAAGTAGAATTAGCTAAGCAGAATGTGAAGCAAGGGAAGGAAAGGGATGCATCAGAAGAAATCATGAAAGGATGGAACATGTTCACAGTGAAGACAGCAGTAGGACTTCACTGGTAGCAGCTGCCCTAACTAATTCTTTGGGTGCTATTGCAGCCACTGTGCTGAATTGAAACCTTGGCTAGCTTTTCCCTGCAGTATCTTTCTGAAAGGAAGCCACATGGATCCAGAACATTCCCCTTACGCTGCTCTGGATCAGTAGAAGTGAGTGAGTGGTTTATTAGCTACACGACAGACTCTCTCAAGAGAGCAATATTTTATGGAATTTACTCCCACCAAAAAGTCTCACTCATATTATTTATCATATACCGTGCAAATGTGAGATTTAGGAAAGTATTTCATAAATTATGAGAGAAATGGGAGTACTGCCAATATTTTGCTTAACTTGACTGTTATTCCTGAAGAGAAGAGGAACTGAACAATCAAAACTGACCAACATAGGTGTTAACAGCAAAAGTTAGGAGGAAACTAAGTGTATTTTTTTAAAATGCTTACTCTTAGTTATTCTCAATTACTAGTGAAGTATTTATTTTAATCATGAAGTGACACACCCATGCAAGTTATTTGCTCTTATTCTATATTTTGAGTATCTTACAGAAAACACTGCCTTTGCATCAAATATAACTGCCATATAAAACACAGCACTGAGCCACGAAGATGATGAAGGAAGTAGAACACCTCCTGTGTGAGGAAAGGCTGAGGGAGCTGGAGAAAAGGAGACTAAGGGGTGGCCTCATTAATGTCTATAAATATGTGAAGGGTGGGTGTCAGGATGGAGCCATGCTTTGCTCACTGTCATCTGGTGACAGAACAGGGGGCAATGGGTGTGAGCTGGAACATAGGAGGTTCCACATAAATATGAGAAGGAACTTCTTCCCGGTGAGGGTGGCAGAGCACTGGAAGGGGCTGCCCAGGGGGGTTGTGGAGTCTCCTTCTCTGGAGATGTTTACAACCTGTCTGGACATGTTCCTGTGCGACTTGGTCTAACTGGTCCTGCTGTGGCAGGAGGATTGGACTGGATGGCCTTTCGAGGTCCCTTCCAATCCCTAATGTTCCATGATTCTGTGATTACATTTCTTTCACAGTAAATTATGTTTTTAACTATATACACTAAATAGTCAAAGTAATAGAGAAATCTAAGGGGACACTTTAACAATGAGGAACTCCAAGTATGAAAGAAATTATTCTGGTATCTAAAACAGCATCACAGTACAAAGCAATTCCTACACACATCTGGTAATGATTTGGAAAACTTTATTGGATTCTGGATAATAATGGCATCTGCTCTTTGTAAGTTTCCTCTTAATAAACAAATTGCTCACAATATAATTCTTGAAGGAACTAGAATGTTCTGCATGTTTCCACTTATATAATATCAAACTGATGATTCAAACAATTGACTTAGATGTTGAACCCGCAATTCTGAGCTCAACTTGAATGACACAAGCTAAGCCTTGGACACCTACTAGCACAGGGTTTTGTCATTAACGTAGTTCACAGTTTTATCCCTATAATAGTATGTAAAACTTCTGCCTCAATTTCAGTAGTCCTACTTGATACTACTTCACACCAATCATTTTAGAAAACAAGATGCTTTTCAACAGTCCCTTATTGATTACATTATTTATAAACTACTAAATCAGGAAACTAATACATGAATTGTATGTAAGAATTTTGAATCTAATTCATTCTCCTCATTTTATCATCATCTGAATCACTATTTTAAGTTTCACTGTGCTTTCAACATCATTTTAGCTGTAACTTTGTGAAGTATTTGACAAAATGTTGAAGGAAGACCAGACTAGGAGTAATAAGCTATTAGAATTTGCTAATATGAACTAATGGGAGTAAAAGTCAAAACCCCATGTTATTCGGGACTGTCTTGAAGATATCATTAGATGACACCGAGAAGAGCCTGGCTCCATCCTCCTGACACCCACCTTCACCAGTACCATTACATGGTGATACCACACAGCAAAAGGCAAACTTGTGTCTTACTGGACAAATTCAGACAAGTCTTTAGCTTTTGCCATTTTCTCTTTGGAAGTTACTGCATAAAATTCCAAATGCCCACCATTACAAGATCATTTTCCACTCAAAACCAAAATATTAAGAAAGCAATGAAAATCCATTTGGTTTGCTTTTACTGAAAAATTCAAAACAAACACTACTCTCAGGAATTTGGGTCAGGGTATTTTCAGCCAGAGCACTGCTGCCATCTGTGGGGCTGCCCAACAAAGCTGGGCTGTCCAACAAGGCTTACAGACCAAGCTTTCACACAGGAGGAAAAAAAAAAAGCTGCTGCATCACATCAGAAGATGGATGTTTGGTTTGGCTTTTAAGAAGTTTAATATATTAACATCACAGTTTAAATATAAGAGAAACTAACAGTGCGTGCATGAGTACAGATATCTGCCATCAGGCAGGGAACACATACTGGTACAGGCAGGCTACAAACACTGTTTAAGATCATTCTACAAATTTGTGTATAATTTTTATCTGAAGGATGAACCAATTTAGTTCCCTCTTGCTCTGAATATAAAGTCAAAGCTACTTCAAAAGCAGTGAAGGTTTTAGTAAAACTTAAAGTAGCCAGCTACACAAAATGCAGGTTTAAATTAGTGTTTGTGACAAAGTAGAATAAAACCCACGGTTCAGAACCGTGACACAGGTCTCTTGAAATGTATGAACTTACTTTCAACCAGAAAAAAAGCTGTGAAGAGCTCTGAGGTATAACACATTTCAAGAAAACTCTAACTTACACATTGCATTTCATGGTTCCGTATCTAGGATGCTTATTTCAGTGGCATTACCCCAAACTGGAAATGACTGTAAGGACTGTTAAGAAAACTTTAATGCAGCCTCTAAGTCAGAACTCCAAATAATAAGGAAGAGATTACATTGAGCATTCATTTGTAACAGTACCAGCATTAGCAGTAAGAAAGAAATCATGACCAACCACGACATACGTAAAACACCTCCGTGACTCCTCCCTTTCTCAGAGCTACATGTTTTTCTTTATTTGCACCTCCTTCATCATCTGAAGTCTAAAATCTGTATCAAAGCCGAGCTCCTTCACCGGCAGACAGCTACACAGCAGCTTTCAATATGATAGCCTTTTAGGAGGACAGAGTGAGGTGGATAGATGATGGTAGGGCAGTGGATGTGGTCTACTTTGATTTGAGTAAAACATTTGACACAGTCTCCCACAGCATCCTTGCAGCTAAACTGAGGCAGTGTGGTCTAGATGATCAGGTAGTGAGGTGGATTGTGAACTGGCTGAGGGAAGGAAGCCAGACAGTAGTGGTCAATGGGACAGAGTGTAGTGGGAGGTCTGTATCTAGTGGTGCCCCTCAGGGGTCAGCACCAAGAACGGTACTATTCAACATATTCATCGGTGACCTCAGTGAAGGATTAGAGTGCACTGTCACTTTGCTGATGACACAAAGCTGGGAGGTGTCGCCGACACTCCAGCAGGCTGAGCTGCCATTCAGCAGGACTCGGACAGACTGGAGAATTGGGCAGGGAGAAATTGAATGAACTACAGCAAGGGCAGTGTAGAGTCTGGCATTTGGGCAAGAACAACCCCAGGTACCAGTACAGGTTGGGGACTGACCTGCTGGATAGCAGTGTAGGAGGAAGGGACCTGGGGGTCCTGGTGATCAGCAGGATGACCACGAGCCAGCAATGGGCCCTTGTGGCCAAGAAGGCCAATGGGATTCTGGGGTAGATTAGAAGTGGTGTGGTCAGTAGGTCAAGAGAGTTGTTCTTCCCCTCTAGTCTGCCCTGGTGAGACCACATCTGGAATACTGTGTCCAGTTCTGGGCCTCTCAGTTCCAGAAGGACACAGAACTGCTGGAGAGAGTCCAGTGCAGAGACACAAAGATGATGCAGTGGAACATCTTATGAGGAAAGGCTGAGTGAGCTGCGTCTCTTTAGCTTGGAGAAAAGGAGACTGAGGAGTGACCTCATTAATGGTTACAAACACATGAAGGGTGAGTGTCAGGAGGATGGATCCAGGCTCTTCTCAATGTAATCTAATGATAGGACAAGGGGCAATGGGTGTAAGCTGGAACATAGGAGGTTCTATGCCAATACGAGAAGGAACTTCTTCCTGGTGAGGGTGACAGAGCACTAGAAAAGGCTGCCCAGGGGGGTTGTGGAATCTCCTTCTCTGTAAATGTTTAAAACCCACCTGGATATGTTCCTGTGTGACTTGATCTAGGTGATCCTGCTGTGGCAGGAGGGGTTGACTGGATGATCTTTGGAGGTCCCTTCCAATCCCTAATGTTCTATGATTCTGTTGTATTTGAGGAGATGGTAAGAGCATGCCTTGTGTCAGTACAGAAAGTCTTCAGGAATGGGCTAATGAGGATTTTTCATTTCCAATTTGTGGAAATAGAAGAGCCTTGTTTTTCCTTTTGCTCCAGAAGACATTAGTGTAGCTATGTGCATCTCAAGGGTCACACACACACACAGAGCTATGTACATGGGAAGATGTTATAGCTGTAATTTGAAGCATAAATCCATATGGTTAACAACAAAAAAATCCCAACTCACTAACACTAAATTGTCATAATCTTTGCAAGCTCCCTCACAAATTATCTTCCTAACATAGCAAGTATTAGACTGAAGAACAAGAAGAGGATCTATTCAATTGAGATTGTTGTGTGCTATGTGTGCTTGCGTTCAGATCAAGCCCTGCAATACCGTGACCAAATGGAGCAAACTTGGTCACTCACACAGCTACAGTGTGTTCAAGCTGAGATACTGCACTTCATTGGCAGTCAAATTCCATTTGTGCTTTTACATACTCAGTTTCAGACTTGAATCACGTGTTTTGAAAGATTACGTGACCATATACAGCTCAAACAACGGCCAACTACTGAATAGTGTGCTTTCTGTGATGCCTTTCTGTTAGGTTAGTTGAGAGTTGGGATTTTTTTGTTGAGGATTTTTGGAGGTTGTGTTTAAGTTTGGGTTTTCGTTTTTTTTAAATGCGAACTGGATGTTGCCAGCAGTTAACCGATGGATAAGATCTAAGCCTGGAGTACTTCTCTGGGGTAATTCAAAATCACCTTTTGGGATAAGAAAGGGGGAGAGGAACAAAAAGCACCCTAAAACCCCCTGTGAAGCCCAAACAGTGTAAAGCAATAAATAATGACATCTCCACTGCTAAGAGAATGCAAACTAAAACTGGCAGAATGTGTTCACAAATCATACTCTTAATTAGGTTTTAGCAGGATGCTTTATGTAGCCAAGGTTTTGTTGAATAATTTAATGATGGAACAGTACACCTGATTTTCAGGCTAAGCCAAACGTTATTGCATGAGATCATCAGACAGTATAATCAACCAGCTTTTACATGCTTTTGTCAAGACATGTGCTTTTGGAGAAGAAAAAAATAATCCGTCCCAAATGAAACAATTTTTCTTCTTTTTTTCCCCTGACAAACAGCTTCACCTTCCAAACTTTCTGGTGTGGCCTGGCATGGTAAATTGTGGCATCTGACACATGGGATGCAAGCCAGAAACCCCTGTGAGCTGGGTGATGGAAGTTAAGCTGTTGCCACAGTGGATGTTTGAGAATTCCTTGGTTTTGGGTTAAAGATAATTCACTGCCCTGAGTTCATGAGATTTCAGTAGTACCTAATTTGAGCCTGACTCCTAGCCCTGTATAGTGATTGCAGCTCAAACCCTGAGTTCTACCTGAAAACAAATCCAGCTCTAAGCTCAGCTTCTACAGACCTTTATCAAAACACAGATAGCAGCAGTGGTGGTCACTGACGTTCCTGAGACAGACTGAGTGGGGAGGTAGAGCACATCACCCCGCAGTAATATGCTAACAGGAGTCAGTGCTGCTAAGCGAAGTGTATTAAATTTTCTTACATTTTGTTGTAGCTTTTATTGTTGTTGGACAGAGACTATTTTCAGCCTGGAGGGTCTGCAGATCCAGGCACGTTCAGGCAGCACTAGAGTTCCTAACATGGCACTATGAGGATGGAACAGTTTCTAGGAGCAAGGAATATTGTTTAGGACAGGATGAGGGATGTCATTCTCCTCCTTTACTGGGCACTGGTGAGGCCTCCCCTTGAGTACTGGGGGCAGTTCTGGGCTCCTAATTCAAGAAAGAGTTTGAAGGGCTGGAGAGGGTCCAGAGGAGCAACAAGGCTGGGGAAGGAACTGGAGGGTAAGACTGATGAGAAGAGGGTGAGAGAGCTGGGAGTATTTAGCCTGGAGAAGAGGAGACTCAGTGGGGATCTCCTCCCTCTCCCCAACTTGCTGAAGGGAGATTGTAGTCAGGAGGGGGTCAGGCTCTTCTCCTAGGCAACCAGCACCAGGACAAGAGGGCAGGGCCTGAAGCTGCATCAGAGGAGGGTTAAGGTTGGATGTTAGGAAGCCCTTCCTTGTGGAAAGGGTGATCAGACCCTGGAATGGACTGCCCAGGGCAGTGGTTGAGTCCTCATCTCTGGAGGTGTTGAAGGCCAGACTGGCTGTTGCCCTTAGTTCCCTGGTCTGGCTGATGTGGTGATATTAGGTCCTGGGCTGGGCTGGATCAGCGCAGAGGGCTTTTCGAGACTCAATAATTCTGTGATTCTGGATTTGCAGTACAGTTGTGCCCAGTGAGTACCAAGAGCATTGATTACTTCAACTTCCGCCTGGGGACTATGAGC
This sequence comes from Phoeniculus purpureus, assembly GCA_028565055.1. Classification (NCBI taxonomy): domain Eukaryota; kingdom Metazoa; phylum Chordata; class Aves; order Bucerotiformes; family Phoeniculidae; genus Phoeniculus; species Phoeniculus purpureus. Next base: position 6,374,318 of record JAOXOE010000720.1, read on the forward strand.
ACAAACATTTAAAACCCTAAGGACTTAGTGGTGCTCTAAACCCACCTAAAGGATCTGTTCTGTCATCGATAATCCATGATACACCCAACTGCCCCTCGCCCCAAGCAGCCTACATACCGCTGTCGCCAGCCCTCCTCCACTGAGAGCATAACAGTGAGCACAACAGCCCCCACTAACAAGACAGGTTGAGGTATAGCCCCTGGGGTGGAAGAAATGGGCTACATTTTCTACCATAGAACACTACGAAAGGGGACATGAAAACTGCCCCAGGAAGGTGGATTTAGCGGTAAAGGGGGATAATGTTGCCCCCCTTTAAATCAGCCCTGGAGCACACACATACCACCCGTCACCCTCCTCGCAAGCTCTCTCCACTATAACTAATACACCAACCTGCTGAAAAGGAAGTTAGCTGTAACAAGGTAAGTGCACCGGAAGGTGCACTTAGCACACCAAGACGTAGCTCTAACATAAAGCATTCAGCTTACACCTGAAAGAAACCTACCACTGCCCAGGTCATCCTGAAGCTCACTTTAGCCTGACCACGCCTCAGCCCACCCCACTTAAAACCCACCACCAACCACAAAATAAAACATTTTCCCAAACTTTGTATAGACAATAGAAAAGCTTTTTAGGTGCCATAGAGACCCGTACTGCAAGGGAAAAGTGAAATAATAGTGAAAACCCAAGCAATAAACAGCAAAGATATCCTGATGGGTTTAAAAATGAGGGAAACTTCTATTCTGCATTTAAGTTTTGCAATCAGTATTAGCCAAGTCTGCACAGGCTCATGCAAGAGCACTTGACCAGATCCTGAGAAGGTTAGGGGGCAATACTTGAGTCAGGGTGGGAGGAACCACCTGTTTATTTTTTTGGGAGACTGCTTGTTCTTGACCCTGTAATATTGTGGTGAACTCAAGCACAGCTTATGGAAGTGTCTTTTATTAATTTTTCATGACTTGTGTGCGCATCCTGCAGACTTTGATCAGTTGTGTTATTCCCCTTCCCAGGATAATGCATTACCAGTGCTGAGGGCGGGGGTGTGCCTAGTTTAAAGATGTTAATGTTTCTTGGAATAAGAAGTAACACATAAGCAAAACAGTGCCATCTTTAAATTAAAGACATGGGATTGTAATCTGCATGTTGGTAAGAGAGAAGGTCTCCACTTGTCAGAGAACTCTTAGATTTGAAGGTGACCCTAGCTAAACTGTACAAAAGTGCAGCTCCACAGTTCCTCTGCTAACAAACAGTGGAACGCTGCTTCATTCAATGGCCCTCACACTACATTTATAGGATTTATGTTTATCTTAACTATAGGGACAGCTCTGCAGGTCCCAGTGTCTGAGCTAGCAAGGTAATGTTTGCTACTGTCTTCATGAAAGTTCTCTAAGGAAGGGAATGGCTCCTCCCATGGGTCCCATACAATCCCAGCTGGGGAGCAAACAGACATGTGGGTCATGCCTTGTGATGTTGGAGCATGCAGAAGGGAACTAAGACCCTCAGGTATGGTGTACTCTGCTCTCCTATCCATGTTAGGAAGAGCAGACTGAAAAACTTGTCCTGGAGTCTTCCTACATCACTTTGGGTGCTTCATCGAAGTATATATTTAAGTTAAACCTTCGTGTATTGCTCTCTAGTCAATGGAGAAAGACTGACATGACTTGACGAAGATGATGGTAGGGTCTAACATCGGGGTGACTGAATCACTCTCTGTCAGTGTCTTTTGCTCTCCTTGACGTCCAGAAAAACTGGATCACCATGGCTACATGTCTTGCAGTTAGAGGGGAGGTAACTGCTGTGCAAGAGGATGTCTCCAGAATGGTGAAGGATGAGTATGTTGGAGGCAGAAAGTGAAACATGCCTTTCCATGGACTTGGTTTAGTGCAAGATCTCATTTCTTGATACAGTGTTTTTTTGCCAACCATCAATTTCTTGATCTGCTTTTCCTGGTTTTATTAATTTAGAGCTCTAGGAGAAGGCTGTTGTATTTTTCTGGCAATATATTTATTCATGCTCTTGGGGAAAGGTGAGTGTGGCCAGTGTATCCACCTCGGAAAACCTGCGCTGATATAGGGAATGGTTCCATGTGAGTAGCGAAGTTCCAGTCCCTAAAGCTACTGCTAATTTGTGTCTGCTGGAGGAGGTATGTTTACTGTTAGAATAAAAACCAGCCTTGAGAAGCACTGAATAGTATGAGCACCAGCCTTTAGTCTCAGCATCATTCTCCTCAGGTGTAGTTCATGTACATTTTACACTGGTGCTGTTGCTTGGAAAGTATTTATGCTTCATTTGTGAATGTCTGCATTTGGAAGCAAGATTTAAGACTTTTTTCTTTTTTCCATTTGCGCGAACGCTGGAAATGCAGAAAGAAGGTTAAAAATCCTTTCACATCCTTGGTAGTTCATGGATGGGTGTGGGCTGTGCACTGGAGCAGCAGACATTATCACAGGGCTGAGGTCTCAGTTTCCACTAAAACTAGCTTTTCTCCTGATTTTATATGGAACTGTTTCCATAACTTGATTTCACCAAGTTTAGGTGATTAAGTGATTGTTATTACTGCTTGCAGCTTAAAACTTTTTCAGTGGATGATTTATTTTTGAAGTGGCTATAGATTCTGATGAGCCGTGCTGCACAATGCAGCAGGAACTATATTAATGAATAAAACAAGGCAGCATATCGCTGCAAATTGAACTATACTTGGTGTAGTCTTACTAAAAGAAAAGTAAGAAGCCTTCATTGTTATGGCTGGAATTGAGCATTAATTTGCTTGTATATAAAAGGAAAAAGCTTTCTGCTATTAAGCGTACAGACAAGGTGAACTATTTCTGTTCTGGGACTTCAAATTGGCATCACTGATTGATTATCATGCTGCTTTCCAGAGCATTGGCTCTCTCTGACCTGGGGACCCAGCTGGTCCTGCAGATGAGGCAACAGCACCGGCTGAGTTTATAGTTCCCAAGTTCTGCTGCAGGTCCTTTGTTAGACTCAGAGAAGAAGGCAAACCATGAGGTAGTTTAATGGTTTTTCCTTAAAAGTCTAAATCCTTATTAAATCAAGATTCAGTACTTTTTATGGGTCATAAAAGCCTGTGTTCATTTTTAATTCATCTGCCCTTTGTCTCCGGAGCAGTATTTGTCAAGTATAATCTTATGTCTTAAAATGCTTTGGTTATTCCTAGAATGCCACCCTGTTCTGGTTCAGCTTCATTTGGAACAGTAGTAAAAAAAAAAAGTCAAATTACACTTGTATTAATCTTTTTCAGGCTTACTCATGTGCACATGATTGTGTTAAGCATTTTACAAACTGATGCAGCTGGGTTATCCTCTAGGTTATTCAAAAAGTTTCACAGGGGCATCTTCAACATATGAGCACCACACTGAAGACAAACCCATGGCATTCTTCCTGGCTTTAGTGGGGTTAGTTAGATTTCAATGGTTTATCTAGTTGTTACCAGTCTTTAAATACAGTCATCATTATAACCGCCTCTCTGTTTCCGTTTACCCTGCAGAGGTTAAAAGATGAGGCTGGTTTATGAGCTTATTCTGCCATGTGTCACTATCGGCAGCACAATAGAACAGCAGGATGGAGAGGCAGCTCTCACCTCTCCATTTATTACTCTTGTCAACTTGGAAAGGATTTTCTACCTTGTGAAAGGCCCATCAGCAATGAATCAGTGAAGTGAAGACGACAGTTGATTTGTGAATTCAGATTATATAAAGTGACTAGGCTTCAGTGGACTGTGTAGATAAAGCAACTGTCATGATAAGGTGGCATGTGCAATTCCACGAAACCAAATTTATTGCACATTTGAGGAAATCATCCTATTTTAAAATGCCATAAATTTGAAATCGAATGTAAGTTATACCCTTGAATTTTGATTTATATTTTGAATATTTTTTTTAATGTGATGCTGAATAGCATCAATTCAATGCGAGGAGTTTATGCATTCCTTTCTTAAGGGTCATTTTGACTTTTCTGCTGAATAGTATCTCATTCCTGGTATTTTATTCCAAGCAGGAAAATAATTTGTATTTGATATTTAACCTTAATAAACATCAGCAAAGATCAAACGATGATGTCTAAGAATAAGACAGGCAAAGTTTTTGGAGAGGGACGAGACGATGCAATTCTCAACACACGAATGCTGGGTTTGTCAATACGTATTTCCAGATCATTAGTGATGTAAATGCCTCTCAGGTGCTTAATAGAGGCAAGTGAATAATTTCATGGCATCGCAGCACTCATTCATGTGGCCTTTGCTGTAGTGTCAACCTGTAGCACTCATAGGGTTACTCTTTGCTTACAAATGCAGATTCTTTCACTCTGCTGGGACTTGGGAGTGGAATCTCCTGCTCCCCATCATTGGACTTTTCAGCAGTTGTTGCAAAGCCTGAGGGTTTTGTAGAACAATGTGTTGCTCGTGGTGGAACATGAGTGTGGACCCATGTAGTCTGTTGCCACTTAAAGGAGAAAAGGCACAACGCATCAGAAAATATCATGAGTAGTCACTCTCTTCTTGGTGGGTATATGAAGTGCTGTGGAATATCCACCACCTGTTTTAAAAGCTGCCAAATGCTACAGGATTAGGCAAGGAATAAGCCATCTTTTCAAAATATTTAAAGACAGCTTTACATTCAAAGGAATTTTAGGCTAAGAACATAACACCTGCTGGACTGGATCAGATTTAGATGGTCTCTCTGATGCTGGTCTGCACCAGATGCTAACAGAAAGGTGTAAAGAAACCTGCAATGAACAGATATGGGAGAGTGTCCATTGGGGGAATTTCTCCCTAAAGCAATGCATCTAGCAATTAGCTTATGCCCTCAAATTGGAGCTTTAGTATCACTTTCCTTTCTGGTGTAACTGTGGATGTTCTTATTCACATAAATATCTAAGCTTTTCTGAATCTTGCTAAGCTCTTGGCTTTAATAATAACCTTGTGACAACGAGTTCCACATGTAAATTGGGTAGTATATAAAAAAAATGACACTTCATATAGATTTGGTGCCTTTGATTTGACTGGGCACCTTTTTCAAAGGTTGGAACTCTTAAAAAGCCAAACCTTCAGAAGGCACACACAGCTATAGTAATGACTTTAATATGTTTTATTGTGCTGTGTTTGTTTTTTGGTTTAAATTCATGAAAGAAGGAAGTTCACAGGGTCTACAGGCCATCTTAACACAGACCCTTAGTCTCTCACAACACATCTGGGCTTCTAATGTCACTTCAGAGAGACGCCTCCTCCCATATCCAAATCCTGTTGTGTTTAGCAGAGAGTTTAGCTCAGCCTGATTATTAGATTTTAGGTTTCAGCACAGACTTTAAAAAGCAAAAGCAGAGTACTTCAAAGAATTGATGGTTTGCGAAAGCATCTGCATGTTTGACCAGTCCCCAAACATATGGGTTTCTGTGAATTGCCTCTGCCCATAAAATGAGATGGACACTTGAGAAATCAGATTTTTGCTCTGATATGCTCTTAGCATCAACAAGTTATGATCTTTAGGTAAGTGTGAACAAAGATTAGTTTAGTTTAAGTGGGCGTTGTTTACCTGACAGCTAATCTGAAAGAGGTTTTGTTTTAATTGTTAGTTTGACCTCTTACAGGTTAACAGTGTCTGTACTGGCAGCAATGCAATGGGTCATATTTTACTGTTGTATCCTTTGGATACTGAACTGAAGCATGTGAATGTGGAAATGAGTCCTTGGGAGTGAACGTCTTGGGAGCTACTGTGGCCAGAAACCCCTCCTGGCAAGTGCCAGGTCAACATTTCCTAAGTATGTTCTAGTCACAACTCGGCTCTCTGGTGTAACTTCTTACCTTCCAAACACAATAAGGCTTCCATGGCTTTCCCAACTCCAGATGGCAATAAAACTGGGGGTAAAAATTTTACCTCCACATTTTAATAGGAACATTTTGGCTGCCTTGGTATCTATGAAAGCATTTAGAAAAGTGTTTTCAGTGCCCAGAGATCTCTGCAGCTTGAAGTCCTTTTTTTCTGGTGTGGTATTGCCAGCTGGCAGAGATTGGCACATCCGCAGTGACTGGTGTTTTGGGTGGTATTTGTGAGCGGAATGAACTCTCCTTCCATCATCTCCATGCACCCACTGTAACAGTATGCTCTGGAGGACTGCAGCACGGGAACAGAAACAGCAGATATCAGAAATCCTAACAGAATCATTTAGGGGACTGATCTGGAAAGAAGTTTCAAGCACTAGAGTATTGACTCTAATAACCCACAGGACTGCAAGCTACCTGTTACTTAGGGCAAAGACACAGTTTAAATGGAAAGAGGGAAATAAAATGGGCTAGAGACCCCGATACTGGACCAAAATGTTTTGGGTTTATCTGAAGAACCCACGTATCAGATGAGTCAGAATTCTGTTGCATTAGTTGCTTATGACATTTACACTGGAAATACTATTTGCCATTGGTATGGTTTTGAAAAATGAGAAGTACCAGATTAATACAGGTATTCATACACATTTGTGTGAGAATTTGAAAACTCACAAAGCAACACAGCTTTTTGTACTAGTTTTCACCATTTTAAAACTAAATAGTATTTTTTAAAAGAGAGAGACTAAGGATGGAGAAAACTAGTCTGGTCTGTGAAGCAGTCCATAAAAGCATCCTTAAAACTCAACATGTGTAAGCATACAAGTACCACAAAAAGCTCAACATCCTCCCACGTGTAATACTTGTGTCTGTAGCTCTTGGGTTTTCACTTATGAGGAAGCTAGAGCTCTTTAATATGAAGAGGAGTAGGCTGATGGGAGAACTTACTGCTATCTATGTCTACCTGAAAGGTGGTTGTAGAGAAGTGAGTGTTGGTCTCTTCTCACAAGGAAAAAGTGACAGGACAAGAGGAAATGGCCTCAAGCAGCACCAGGGGAAGTTTAGGTTGGACATTATGAAAAAGTCCCTCATGGAAAGGGTCATCAGATATTGGAACAGGCTGCCCAGGGAGGGGGTTGAATTGCCATCCCTGGGCACGTTTCAAAACCATGGAGATATTGTGCTAAAGGGCAGGTATAGTGGTGGCCTTGGTGCAGTCTGGTGAATGGTTGGAGTCCATCTTAAAGGTCTTTTCCAACCTAATTGATTCTCCTTCTCCAAACCTTAGCTGCAAGTGCACTGTACAAGACACTGCAAAGTTGGTCTGTGCCCTCAGAGGTTTACAGTTGGACCAGTGTGGGGAGGCAATAAAATGCAACTGTATTAGGCTACAAAAGCTGGAAAGTAATTTTTCTTGTTCCGTTGGCATTTTGACAAATCACTTCACAAACCTCTTTTTCTTCAAACAAAGCCTGTTTTGCCTTTTTTTATTTTCTTCTTTTTCCTTTAAATCTCATCTTGTGTTAGAACTGCTCTTCAGCTGAAATGCAGGTCTGTGCTGGAGAGGATAGATAGGGCAGCAGGCTAGATGTTGCCACTAGAATGTAGGCAGGTAAATGGGAAAACACTTGTGATGCTCTTTTTAGGGGCTGGCAGCTTTGAAAACTAGCTTTCATGTGAATATCAGAAACTTTATTGCTTTGACTTGGATGACCTCATCTACTAAAATGAAGTCATTCATGGAGCCAAAAAAGACAAACCTTCATTCCAGAGAATTAATCAAGTCCATCAAGTGCTCTGCTTACATCTTATCTCCAGCCACTGAGAGAGCAAGCAGTTAAAAACTTGACAGCCACCAGATAGCCTCCTGTTCTTCATGTTATGCTAACATCAAAAAGGAGCAAAGAGGCTTCCAAAAGCTCAGACTTGCTACTGGATAAGCACAGCTTGACATAATTTCTGACTTGGGGATTACGTTGTTTCAAATCAAGGTATTTCTTCAAGAACAAAAACATGGCATTCTAGTGAACTTTAGCTTTTTTTTTGAAAAAAAAAAAAACCAACTATTAACTCTGCCAGATAGGAATGCTGAGCACATAATTACTCACCCTGCCTTTTCATCCCAAGCTATCGCAGAACCCATAAACATTCCAATTAGGCAGCCAATTAAAATGAGAAAGAGCCCTCCTGAATTATACAGCAGTTGGAGGCTGTTCTGCCTTTCTAGTTGTCAGCCAGTGAAAGGTTTTTATTGCATTTGAACTGAAGGAGGTGAAAGAATTAAGTGAAACAGTGATGTTTGAAAAGCCCATGTGAAGGGGCAGAGCAGTGATAATGGTTCTCAGCACTAGTGACAGGGAGCCATTAGTAAGCTATGAAAAGCTTTGTTATGCTAAGAGATGGACATTATAAAAGGTAGAAGAAAGCCGTTACTTATAAATAAAAAACCCCTCTTAATTTTGTTATAATAATATTGTTATGGCAGGGACTGCATAATGTGAAAACCTACTTATTTCATATGATGATTGTTTTGTTTGGTTAGGGGTGTTTAAGCTGTTACTTTCCATCTAATCTAATGCTGGCCATCCTCTTCTCAAAGAGTCTGGAGAGGGATTTGTTCAGGCTAAATTATCTTCTGCCAACATGGCATCCATTAAGATATCGGGGAGTGATAAAGGGAGATCCAAAAGCCAAGGAAGGCAAGGGGAAATGCCAAATGTGTTGGATGCTGGATCAAATACCTGTAAAATTTTGCAATGAATTGCAAAATCCAGGGTCTGGATTATAGCATAAAACTTTCCCTTTCTTATTCTCTAAGAGGACCTGTGGGATCTTGCCAGTTCTGTTTATGCACCATAAAAGTCATACTTGCTGTGCTGGGTTATGCCCTTGATTACACCATTCTTGACCTTTGGATGATGGCCCAAGCAGTTCCATACACCCTAAATCATGAGTGTGGATTTACCAGGGAAAGTATTTTCTGAGGCACACGAAACAGCAGGGAAAGACTTGCTTTTTCCTACTAGCACCTCACTGTTCATGGTCCTGCTTCTTTTTTTCCCCTTTACTCCTCACCTGTTAAATGCTTTTGGCAAGGTTTGGCTCCAAGGCAAGTCATGGCTGCTTAAGGAGGAACTGAGCAAAGAGGTGGCGGTGGGGTGGGTGGGGGTGGTACATGGGCTGGTCCTTTCTCTGCCTCAGACGTGTCAGAACAAAACTGTGCTAGGCTGAGTAATCTGTGTTTTACTTAGGGCTGGAACAACTGAATCTATATTCCTCTGAGGCTGAATGCTCTTAAGTTGCTTAATCTGAAACAGTATCTCCCAAATGTGTCTGTTCAGTGGCAGATGATGTCAACACACCATTTTTTTCTTTTTTCTTGTGGAGTAGCTCTTCAGTGTCCTAGGCTTAGTTTTTCAGTTGTTTCATCTCTCTGACCACTTTTCATCTCTTGTTTTACCCACAGTGATTCCTGCCTCATCCTCTGTTCCTTCTCTCATGCCTGCCTGTCTTGTGTTTCAATTTCCCTCATATTTTCTGATTTTTCTATGAGTTTTTGCTTCTCAGCCATTGCCATGTAAAGGCCCCTCTGCACCCGCTGAGCAGAGCTCACGTGGGGTTACTGCCTCCTCACTTACAACTTCTGTTTCTTATGTTTTACCACTCTGCCATCACGGGAAAGAGTCTGTTGATTCACCTTTAGTTTATGGTGGTTGCCACGCGATCCTCCTCCACAGCAGTGGCTGCCTTCAGAGCTGTTGGACCAGCACTTTAGGTCAGACTGGGACCCTGGTCCCAGGACATCAGGATACTGGCTGTGTTCAGCTACAGCTTCTGGAGACAAGATAAACAGTAGCAAGGACGTAAAAAAATGAAGTCTGTGTAGGCACTAGAGCCATGAATCCAAGAATACATGAATCCTACAGTGTTTCCATGTAAGGAATATTTCATGCATCAGGAAGATGTTTTCTGGTAGCCTGGGAAGTGTCACTTCTTGCAGAAGCAGATTTTTGTACTGAAAGAGCATAAAAAGAAGGGGTCCTCTTCTGTATAACATAGAATCAGAGAAGGTCAGGGGTTGGAAGGGACATCTGAAGATCATCTAGTCCAATCCCCCTACCAATCTAATCTCTGCTACAGTAGATCCCACAGGAACACAACCAATCAGGTTTTGAATGTCCCCAGAGTTGGAGACTCCACAGCCTCTCCAGGCAGTCCGTTTCAGGGCTCTGTCACCCTCACTATGAAATAGTTTTCTCTTATCACAGAATCACAAAACGTTAGGGATTTGAAGGGACCTTGAAAGATCATCTAGTCCAATCCCCCTGCCAGAGCAGGATCACCTAGACCAAGTAGTACAGGAACATGTCCAGGTGGGTTTGAATCTTCTGTGTTCTAGTTTAAACCCACTGCTCCTTGTCCTATCACTGATCACCACCAAGAAGAGCCTGGTCCCATCATCCTGACACTCAGTCTTTAGATACTCACAAGCACTGATGAGAACCCCTCCTCAATTGCCTCCTCTCCAGGCTCTCTCAGTCTCTCCTGGAGTATCATAAGGAAGATACTCCAGAACCCTGATCCTCTTAGTGACTCTGCCCTGGCCTTTTTCCAATAGCCCTGTTCCACTTCAACTGAGGAGCCCAGAACTGGATGCAATATTCCAGATGTGACCCCACCAGGGCAGAGAAGAGGGGAAAGAGAACCTCCTTTGACCTACTGGCAACACCCTTCTTCATGTACCCTAGGAGATCATTGAACTTCTTGACCACAAGGGCACGTTGCTGGCTCATGAACAGCCTGTGGTCCACCAGCACCCCTAGGTCCGTTTCCCCAGAGCTGCTCTCCTTCAGGTCAGTCCCCAGACTGTACTGATTCATGGGGTTGTTCCTCCCCAGATACAGTACCTGCACTTGCTCTTGTGGAACCTCACCAGGTTTCTCTCTGCCCAGCTCTCCAGCCTGTCGAGGTCACACTGGCAGCTTTGTGTCATCAGCAAACTTGCTGAGGGGGCACTCTGTCCCCTTATCCATGTCGCTAATGAATATATTGAATAGGACTGGACCCAGTCTGACCCTTGAGGAGCATCACCAGACACAGGCCTCCAGCTTGACTCTGTCCCACTGACTACCTCTCTGGGTTCTGTCCTTTAACCAGTTCCCAAACCACCTCACTATCCAGTCTTTAACTCCACCCTTCTGGAGTTTGACTCTGAGGATGTCACGGGAGGTAGTGTCTACAGTCTTGCTGAGGTCAAGGTAGACCACATCTACCGCCCTTCCCTCATCTACCCCCTGAATTACACCTTCATAAAACGTTCTCAGGTTAGTCAAGCAGGACTTCTCCTTGGTGAATACGTGTTGACTACTCCTAATAACTACCCTTTCCTTGAAGTACTTTGAATCACCTCCCTTGATCTACTGGCCATGATTCTTTTGATGCAGCCCAGGACACGGTTGGCTTTCTGGATTGTGAGTGCACATTGCCACCAGTTAAGAGTATTCTTAAATGAAGAGAAGATATCTGAAAAAATTTACAAACAAATTGTGCTCCCAGCTCTCTATCTGCTACTGACATTACCAAAGTCATTAACCAATTACATGTCTTTATGTTTGTGTTTTTCCACTTGGATCCGTGCATGCACCCCAACCAAATGGGTCACAAGGAAGCTGGATGATGTTTTATAGTGTCTGTGGTGCAGAAGGTAACACTAGGTCCTACTATTGGTTATGGCATGTGCACCTGTGTAAGAGAGCACATCAGATTCTCAGCTCTCATGATCTGGGAACTTCAGTGACCTTAGGATTCTTGCATGAGACCTGCCTATCTCTCTTTTGTTGTGTAGCTTTTGTTTGTTCACAAATATCATAGGACAAAGGCTCATGGTTTGAAGCTGGGAAAAGGCAGATTGAGGCTGGACATGAGGAAAGTTCTTTAATCTGAGGGTGGTGGATCCCTGGAACAGGCTTCCCAGAGGGGTTGTGGATGCCTCATCTCTGAAGACATTCAAGGTCAGGCTGGATGGGCCTCTGGGCAACTTGTTCTAGATGCTTGTTGTATGGGGGTTGGACTATATGACCTTTGAAGGTCTCTTCCAACCCAACACATTTTATAGTTTTATGACATCTAGTTTTCATCCAGAAACACAGCAGTGTTCCTTTCCCTTTGTTTTCTGTTTGCCAAGGCTCCAGACACAGATCAGTGTGTCTGGGGTGACAGCTGAGCTTTGCACAAGTTGCCAGTGCTACTGTCTTGGGAAGCATAGTCAGCTTTTACTTGAAGAAGGAATAAAGACGGGCTATTTTGGCTTTTATCTGGAAGTCTACTCCTGAGCTGTGAGTATCGTGTCATTAGAAATTAATTTCTAGTTTGACCCATAATTCCTGGAAGGAGACAGAAAAGCTTCTGGTGAACCTGGTGTCCATGTAGCACCAATCATTGTTTTCTCCCTTCTTCATGCTGTGGTGAAGGGTGCTCACAGCACTCCCACTCATGGGTAGTAGTCATACACTTCTGTGCAGGCACTTCCCGGTGTCACCTGTGAAAAGGGAGATGAGAAATGCAGCCATGAATGTCCTGTGCTGCTCCAGTACGGGTGTAAAAATGGGATTTCATTTAAAATACAAGCTCTTGATTTTGGGAAAATCTCACCTTTTTACAGGAATGGCACAGAATCATTTTCAGTTGGGCAGCCTGTTCCAATGCCTGACCACTCTGCCAGTAAAGAATTTCTTCCTGATATCTAACCTAAACCTCCCTTGCAACAACTTCAGACCATTTCCTCTGGTTCTGTCCTTATTCACTTGGGAGAAGAGGCCAACTCTCACCTCTTTACAACGTCCTTTCAGGTTGTTGTAGAGGGCAATGAGGTCTCCCCTCAGCCTCTTCTTCTCCAGACTAAACCTGCCCAGTTTCCTCAGCCTCTCTTCTTCGTAGGACTTGTTCTCCAGGCCCCTCATGGGCTTGGTAGCTCTGCTCTGGACACATTCCAGCACCTCAATGCTCTCCTTATAGTGAGTGGCCCAGAACTGACTCCAGTACTTGAGGTGAGGCCTCACCAGTGCCCAGTACAGGGGGATGATAACATCCCTGCTCCTGCTGGTGCAAACAGCTGAAATACATAGCAGACATACAGCAGCAAAGTTTAGTGCTTCAGAGCTTCCTCCGCAGGCAGGGAGCAGGTCTCTAAAGTGACTTGAAGTATACGAGAAACAATTTTTTTTAAAAACTGTAAATAATTCTAGAGGCTAACCAGACTGTTCCTAGAGGGTAAGGAAAGGAAGCATTGGAGACACTGCTTTCATGGACAGATCACGGATGGATCAAGAAGAGTGTGTCCAGCAGATCAAAGGAGGTTCTCCTTCCCCTCTACTCTGCCTTAGTGAGACCTCACCTGGAGTACTGTGCCCAGTTTTGGGCTCCTCAGTTCAAAAGGGACAGAGATCTGAGAAAGTCCAGTAGAGGGCTATGAGTATGACCTATGTTTTGAGGAAAGAGTTAGGGAACTGGGGCTTTTCATTCTGGAGAGGAGAAGACTATGAAGGGATTTAATCACTGTCTGTAAATACGTGAGGGCTGGGTTTTCAGAAGAATGAGACAATCTCTTTTCACTTGCGCCCTGTGATAGGACAAGGGGCAATGGATTCCAGCTCAAGCACAGGAAGTTCCAACTCAACATGAGAAAACTTCTTTACTGTAAGGATCACAGAGCACATGAATGGGCTGCCCCAGGGAAGCGTGGAGTCTCCTTCCATGGAGACTTTCCAGACCTGTTTGGATGTGTTCCCGTGTGACCTGCTCTAGGTTCTATGGTCCTGCTTGAGCAGGGGTGTAAGGCTTGATAACCTCTACCTTTACAAGTCCCTTCCAACCCCTAATGATCTCTCTGAGCCTATGAAACATGGGAGATAGTTCTAGTGGGTAAAGGTCCTAAAGCTCTTCATAGAAAAGATAATCACCTGTTAGAAACAGGAGGTTTGGTCTGGTGATCTCAAGGGAAGGGGCAGGGTAGAGTTGCAGGTAAAGGAGAGGGGAACTGAGGTCACTAACCAGCAGTTCCAGGTTACTCTGGAGGCCCTCAAAACTCATCATCTGTTTTGGCAGGATATTGCTGACCAAGGTGCATAGAATGAGGTTGATCCTTGACTGTGCTGGCTGGTGCATCAATTGCAGCGTCCCAGTAAGCAGATATTGCAGTGTCTTTGTTGTTGTTACACAGTGTCCTAACTGCAAGCTCTGTGTTTAGCACTCCAGCCATGAGCAGCAAAATGCTCTGGCACAACCACACCAGTGAATCTGACCTGTGCAGTTCACTTCAGGAATTTTAAGGCTCTTGATTTCATTTTTTTTTTTCTGATCAGTTCGTGATTTCTTTCTGTATCATTAGAGCTGTAAGGTAGCTAGAACTGTGCTAGGAGGTGGCCATGCTGCATCCATGTGATCTTTAAACAGACAACCGTGTGCAGGGTGATTTTTAGACAGAAGCATTCAAATCTATTTTAATAGTTAACTGCACCCTTGTTTCAATTTGCCTTTTTTTTCTTCTATTTTTTAAAGGCAGCAAACATGTAAAATCATCATTATTTTGTCTACTTAGTCTTGTTGGCTGCTTAATCCTCTAAATTTACTGCAGAGATAATGGGAAGAAGGGATGACATCATGCATCTACAGCTGCCTTTTTAAGTGCCAGGGCCAGAGGAACCACTTATAGTAATTAGGAAATCCTTAAACAAGTGTTTGTGAAGTATTGGCTAACCCCCACTGTTTGCTTTTTTTTTTCCTGGCAACACACTAGAAAGGTTTGACCTTGAATCATTGTCTACTCACGGACTTTCTATCCTTTCCAGGCTACTGGTGGATTGCTTTCTTGTGGTATGGTGTCTTCCATATTTTAAAATATAAACTAAAAAAAAAACCAAAAAAAACCAAAAAAAAAACACCCCCCCACCCCCCTTAGTGAAGGAAGAAGGTGACTGGAGAAGTGTGCTGAGCAGGCCCTAAGGAGTGTTTCAGAGGCATCAAAGATGAATTAATATTCAATTATCCTTCTGTAAAACACTCACGTTGTGTGTATTACCAGTCTTCTCAGATGCTCTTTCTCAAAACTTCTTTCTGTTCATTTTTAGTCTTTCCACCTTGTAGTCTTTCCATTCTTCCTGTAGGAGCCTTCCTACAGTGTGGTTAGATGTAATTTTTGCTTAATTATAATCACAAACTTGTTAGTGTTTTCAGTTCTAGACCTAGGACAAACTGAACAGCTCAGAGAACATGGTGTGCTGCTTCTGAATATTCTGTTAACTGATTAAAAACAAGGACTTCGGAACCTAGAGGATGAGGTGTTAAAAATAGCATCTTTTGTCTGAGACAGTCAAGTTTCCACCCTGTCATTTACACATTTTAAATTCATCTCCTTATTCAGCCTGCATAGCACTCACACTTTGGACCACTGGGTGCAGAAATCCTTGCTCACTAGTGCGGTGAGCCACTACACCAATTGGCCCAAGTCATTCTTCTCAGAATTATATTAACTCACGCAACAGGACACTTCTTTTTATCAGGAAGGTGATTGTATTTTTGTGTGGGATGCAAAAATACACTTGAATGTTGGTACAGAAAAAATTTTAAAACAAAACCTCTAAAAAGGACAAAAGATTAAAAGTGTGTGAGTACTTTTTTCCAGTGAATTGCATTTATACTCACTGTGTGTTAATTTTGAGGCTAAAATCTATGATGATATCCTCGTAGAACAGACGACATTATTTTTCTAGGAATTTTAAAATAAAAAATTGCTTTCTCTCTGACTTGTTTTTCATTGCTGCTCTACCTCCCACACTGCTGAATGAATTCCTAGCATTGTCATATTTTTTTGAAAGAAAACCTTTATGTGTTAGCTAAATTAAGCTGTGTTATACTCAGTATCTTCAAAGGTCTTTCGTCTGCTCTATTCTATCTGAGGAGCAGTACCACTGTCAAAAAAATGGACTAATTAAGAATGCGGTGCTGAGACATCACCTTAGAAGCAGTGTCCTTTAGGCAGAATGCTGCCAGCAGAAGGGTCAAGGAACGTGACACTGGCTGCTGTATACATGCTGGTACAGCCCTCCAGCGCTGCACACTGCTACTTGCTGTGCCGTAGCCCATGTGAGGACTGCTTGGCCTGTGTAAGCGTAGGAAGGATTAAAACTCAAGCATCTCTGTTTCTAAACCGAGCTGCTACTCTCAGAGCTGCGGCTGAATTGGTGAGATTCTCTTAAGTCTTGTATATGCAATTATGTATGACAGGCACCTCTTAGCCAAGTGGCATGTAGCCTGGGAGGTTCCTAAGGAGTCCTACAGTAAGTTCTGAAGAGCTGTTGGTACATTTCCTCGTCTGATTTGATTACTCAGTCCAGTGGAAGGTGAGCTTGAATTGTTCTGAATTATACTTTGTCAAATCTCAAGACTGACAAAGTGAATCTGACTTACATATGAAAAATGGATAAACCTGTGCTTTATTCCTAATGGCAGTCCTTCTCCAGAGATGATTGTAAATTCCACATACTTTGGCTTAGAACACTTGCAACATAGCTGAAAACAATTTTTTAAACATTAAACTGTTTAAAATAGATCTGGTTCTGTGCTGACAAAAACTCTTGCCTTATCAAAGAACAAGCAGAACAGTGTTTGAGGGAAGTTTAGTTCAATGTGATTTTTGTAGTGCAATGTACAATATCTTGCCAGAGGTGAGGAGACAGCATTAGTGGAGATGGTGGTGAGGCAGGGAGACCTGCTGATGGACATTGGACAGTGGTTAGGAAAATATGTCTTGCTGTTTAGGGTGACGATAAAAAGCATAGAGTAAAAATTCTTGCACACCAATCCCTGAACTGAGTTCTCCACATTCTTTTTGGGACCTTCTAAATGACATTTATTTAATTCTGAGGTCTCTGAGCTACCAGATCTGTGGGGTCTTCTGGGCATTTGTTTGAATTTTTGAAATAAACCGTTTAGTAGATGGAATCTGTTTTTCTTACTGTTCTTTCTTTACATTAGAAAGTTGATTTTTGTAATTATATAATTCTGGGATTTATTTTCTGCACAAGATCAACCGTAGTAAACCAGCTTGGGATTTTACAAGCCTTACAACGCCCATACAGGAGCACCAAGCCAATCTATTTTCTGGCAGATAATAGCTTAATTACAAAATAGAGATTGTTTCAATTAGAACTGAAGTCAGCATATTGCTGGCTATTTCCTAATGTATATATCACAGTGCATGACATCTTGGGACAGGAAATGACTAACACATTATCCAATGTCATTTATATCAACAGAAGCTTAGCCTTGATGCCTTGGCTGTATTTCAAGCAGAGTTAACACCCTTATTTATATAAAAATTGCTGTGAGACCTTCCACAACACTGAGTGGCCAGAGCCATTGTTTAAAAACTCATCCCAAAGGCTCCATGTCCAGCACATACCATCAAAGCTTCTGGGGTTGCTGACTCATGGCAGCTGCAGCACCGATACACTGCATCATCAGCTCAGTGTAGGGAGGCAATTTGGCTGCTCCTTGTGGGGCCTCTTTCCAAACAGTTACAGCTCTGCACATCTAATCCCACAGGCCTCAGGCATAAAGGAGAACAGCTTCCTTCTTCAGCCTCTTGCCCTATATGCTGGGTTTGAGGACCATCTTTGGTGCTGGGAGGTGGGACTTGGCTTTGCAGTTTTAGTCCTGAATGTTGTCTTCCCCAGGAAAGATTCCTGTGACACAGCAGGACAGGGATCCTTGTACAGCAGCAGAGCTCTCAGTGCCCTTTCTGGTTGTGTGGAGGTAGGGAAAAGCAGAATTGCTGCCTGGACAGTTTTTGGATGCAGGTCTGAGTCAACACTAAAAAGGTTTGACTGTTTGCCAGAACACTAATGTAAGTAATTGCAAGAGCTCCTAAGTGGCTTCAAAGTACAAATATTTTTAATTACTTATTGTAAAGATAGACTGTGCCCAAAGTAAGCAGTGTAGAAACAGGATGCTGTGGCGTAGAAACTCAGAGGGTTTTTTAAATGGGTAATGTAGTGGTCCTCTGTGCCCAGAGCAAGTTCACCCTGGGAAGCAGCAGTAGCACTTAGACATCTGGGTCACTTTAAGTACTGAGAGAAAAAAAGAGTTGTTCTTCAAAGGATTTTGGTTTGGCTGTTTTCTCTGCATAGAATCACAGAGTCATCATGGCTGGAAAGGACCTCCAGGGTCATCGAGCCCAACCTTTATCCTATTATCTAACTGCTAGACCATATCCCTAAGCGTCGCGTCCACTCGTTCCTTAAACACCTCCAG
>JAOXOE010000720.1:6392556-6421565 GCA_028565055.1 Phoeniculus purpureus
GAGACCTGACTGCTTTGGTTTCCTTTCCCCTTAAAACCTGGGAGCAAAGCAGTTTCTTAGTTTCAACCCATTACAGAGTGAGTTAAAAATATATTGGTGCTTTTCTCCTCCAAATGGAGTCAGTTGTCTCACTGCCTGGAGTCGGTTTGTTAAACCCTCCCTTTGTGTCTGATGCTTTAGCTAAAAGCTCTTGGTTAAAATACAGTCGGAGTCTCTAACCCACAACACTAATACTTCTGAGGTGGGAAGGATGTGATCCAAGGTGAACCCACTACATAGGTGGGATGCGTGGGGATTCAGACAAGGACCCATGACAGGTATTAGCATTGCACTCTGGACTAGCTGTTTCTCACAATTTCAGTGCAAAACATCAGTGCCTTCAATGTTGGTCATTTAGCTAAAGCAGTCAAACTTTCACTTGTGTCTTTTGGAATCTTTAAACCTTCAATACCTTATGCAAGCAATAGAATTGACTACCTGTAACTGCACATTGTATAATAAAATACTATGTTCAGTTACCCACTGAAAGAGCATTATTAATCCACTGCAAATAAAACTGTGGAAAAACAAATCTCAAAATTTTAGGGTTTTTGCTAATTTTTCCCAGTGGATTTTGCTATATTTTTATTGGAGGGTGTGGAAAAAAAGAGGTTTGTTTACTTTACCAGGATGCATAAGGTGCTGTCACATAGAACAGTCTAAACTTCAAGGGCTATTTTCAGCATCATAGAGGTCATTCTGTTGCTCGTGGGAGCAGGCAGGTATTTTTAACTGTCCCTGTTTTTCTACAACCTCATGGGCAGATCTTTTCACACTGGGTTCTGTAAGCTGAAGACAAAAAACCACTTGGTTTCCAAACCACTTCTGTGTTTTAATACTGCAATTCCCATGCGTTAAAGTGTAAACTGCTAACTAATCCATCGGAGTTTACGCAGGAGAAAGTTGTTTAATTAACACTTTTAATTTCAACTATGAAAGAAGGTGGCAATGAGGTCTGGAGGATGGAGAGAGGCTTTGTTTGTCAGTGCTGAAGACTCCCTGCACTGGAAGGCTGCTGATGCTCATGTAGAGAGACCATCTCCCGGCTGCTAATTAGGCTGCTCTGAAGGGTTGGTAGAAATGCACTGGAGAAGCGCTGTTGTTTCGTTAACAAACCACCATGCCATCGTAAATCAGGAAATGGTCTGGTCTGTAACTATTATACACCGCTCATTTGGCAGGCTATAATTTAATAGAACAACAATGATCAGACTCATATATCAGTTAATTTTCAAAACATTTTATTCTGCACAAATTAACTCAGGTCCTGGAGGGCAAAATGACAAGAGGTTACTCGTACACTATGTATTTAATTAATTGAAAAATGCTCAAATTGCTTTTACAGTTGTTATTAAAAAGTAGAATCAGTGTTGCCAGTGCTCAACCATAATTAGAACCCCGGGGAATTAGATATTTAGCATTAGTAATGTACCAGCACTTAGGACACAAATTTCTATTTTTGTAATGAAAGCAACACAGTGTAAGTGCAAATGGTTGAAACGACAGCTGTGACAAGCAAAGCAGCCTGGGATATTTCAATAAGACACCTCGTCGGACAGCGAGTCGCACCGCATTACCCATTTGTAAGAGATCCGCCAGCTTAAATCCCAACAGCCAGGCGTTACACCCAGTATTTAGATTTCTAATTGCTCACGGGATGAACGGCCGGGCAAATGTCATGCCGGCAGCGGGGGGAGTGCACAGTGTTTCCCAAACAGTGCCTTTGTCAAGATGGGCAGGGGCTGGGGGGCAGGTCCCGGGGCTGCCAAGGGAGGAAAAGAGATCTTGTTTGTTTTAAGTTTAATTACGTTTTTAAGTGTAAGTGCTTTCAGTGGTACAACATGAAAAGTCGGATATTAGGCTCTAATGAGCTGTAGTGGTAGATGGCTGGAGACCCTGAGGGATTAATTCACTAAATTAACTGGATAAAAGTACTTGGTTTGGGCATGGTACGATGGCTGAGCTGTGCTCAAAACTCCCTCTCAGAACTGTCTCTTGTTCCTGTTTTTGTTCTAAACGGCCATGTAGTGAGTTTCACAGCTGCCCGCTATGGCCATTCAGCTTGTCAGAAGGGATAACATTACAAGCTAATAAGTAATAAAGCATATTTCACTTCAGTTCTCCTCTGTTGTTGGGGCGCTTTGTCCCCTGGGATGACAGGAGATGGAGGAGAGCTCGAAGCTATTTGTGAATCTGCTGAATAAAGAAGGAGCTGGGTTGGGACAAGGCAGCTTCAGGCACTGGTTTGTTCTCTAGAAATAGGACAATCAGGCAGGAGAGATGGAATAGTTGGTCTGGAAGATGCTTTCCTTCCAGTTGGCAACTTCTCATGGGACAGATGTTGTGTTTGAGCTGAGCACGTAGTAAGGACACAGTGTCTAGACAGCACTGGACTAGGACAGCTTGTTTCTTGACAGAAGCAGGTTAAGGACCAGCTGCTTCTTTCCTGCTCTGCAGCCACTGTTTCTGCTGCAGGTCACTCTGCAAGGAAAGTTTATTTTACCTGTGCCAAGAACAAACAAAAAGACTTTCTTTGCCTGTGAGAGTATCTCTGGTTCTGGAATTTAAAAGAGTCTTTGTCCTGAGATGTTTCACAAACCGCCCCTTGGCTGAGCTGTGGTAGGGGTGAAGCTGCCACAGTGCAGTTTCTGGAGCTTCTGCACCAGCCCAGGTGCAGGCCCAGGCCAGGTTGGGTTTCTGTTCTGCCTGCTGTGGGGATGCTTGTGAGGAAAAGGCTTCTCTTTTGAAATAGTTTTGAGTTGTTGGCTGAGTGTTCTCTGCAGCATCTAGTTTTAGCTGAAGCTACAGAACTTCAGTAAAGTGAGGAGCAGCTACCAATGGAGCTGTGTGATGGAGAGTGCTAGGGACCTGGCTGCAGTCACCAGGACCATTGGGAGTCAGTGAGGCAAGTGCAAAGTGGTTATGAGCCAGGATAGTGTTGTGAATAAACACCTCCCTCTGGCTAATGACCTGCAATGGTCCCAAAGGTCTCTTCTGAGCAGGTAGCGCTTCTAAGAAAAATTGTCTTTTCTCTAACATGTTCATGAATTTGGGCTCCAGGGGTAGGACAGAGCAGCTCTTGTACCCAGGAAAGACTTGTGGGTTGGTTTTGAGGTTCCCCAGGTGCATCCCAGTGCTCAGTTCACTTCTGCTCTCTGAGAGTTTTCCCTTCTTACTGGAGAATTGCAAATTCTTCCCTCATCCGGAATTTGCATGCCATGAATAGAACTGGGTTACCTGAGGGTTTGATGGAACTGTGGATTACTGCTGAGTCTAACTAACTCTCAGCAGCTCTTGTTTTCATCAATAAACTCATGGCATTTCCCTCATCCCCATTCCTTTGATGCAGTCAGACAGCATGAGAACACTTTCTAGTGACCCTGACTTTCGGTAGAACAAGATGCGCTTGGGATGGGCTCTCTGGCCTGGCATCTCAGAGCTGTACTCAGCCTCTCATGGGGATGAGTAAGCAGCTGCACACACCTGAGAGCAGCACCAGTCAGTGCTCTAGGATCTAAGAATTTTCTGTTCTGACTGGGCTCTTATTTATTTATTTTTAAAGTGTGTTTCTACAAAGCTGTTCTCTCCTAAAGTTTGTGAAGACTGGATCTTGTCTGTCATTGCCAGTTTTGATTCCCATAGTAACTCTGGCAGCAGTTGGTCTCTCCCCAAGGATGGGGAATGTTGCCTGGGGTTTAGCTGCCTGAAGATTAGCAGTTGTAAAGGCATTTTCCCTTTCTGCTTTATTTTTGTTCTTTGTCATCTCCTCTTCCAAACTCTGTTCTCACTGAGCCCAGTGCTGTAAAACACACCAAGGCAACCTCTGACACTTGCTGGTTCCTCCTCCTTGAGGATAAACCTGAGGTCAAATGACTCTTTTCTGCTTCAGATTCCACCAACATCATCTCTTTGGCAGCATATCACAAGCTTCTTCATCTCTAACCTCTACCTTAAAACACAGACTAGCAAAATAGGAACTTGAGAGAAGGTTATCCCTAGCCAAAGATGTTCCAAGTTACTTCTAAGGCTGCCAGTAGCCTTGGCTGCTGCATGCTGTGAGCTCTTTGCTTGGTAGGAAGAGGCTTCTGACTAATGCAACATTACAGCTTTGTGCCAATTCTGTGGGTTAAACAGCTGTGAACCTAGTGTGGAAAATGAGACTTAGACTGCAGAAAACCCCTGACTGAATGACTTTCCCATTACATACTGGTTTTACAAAGGTGTTGGGCTGAGTGCTGTTCCAGCAATGCTTGTCTCCTCAGCTCTGTAGGTAATCACAGAATAACAGAATTACAGAACATTAGGGATTGGAAGGGACCTCAGAATATCATCTAGTCCAATCCCCCTGCCACAGCAGGATCACCTTGACCAAATAGCACAGGAGCACATCCAGGTGGGTTTTAAACATCTCCAGAGAAGGAGACTCCACAGTCCTGCTGGGTAGCCCGTTCCAGTGCTCTGTCACCCTCACTGTGAAAAAGTTCCTTCTGATATTGATGTGGAACCTCCTATGTTCTAGCTTACACACATTGCCACTTGTCCTATGACTAGATAACATTGAGAAGAGCCTGGCTCCATCCTCCTGACACCCACCCTTCATAATATTAAAAGACCCCTCAGTCTTTGTTACTTCAAGCTGAAGTGACCCAACTGTCTCAGCCTTTCCTTATAAGGGAGGTGCTCCACTTCCTTCATCAGCTTCGTTGCTCTACGCTGGACACCCTCCAGCAGTTCTGTGTCCCTCTTGAACTGAGGGTCCCAGAACTGGACACAATATTCCAGATGGGATCTCACCAGGGCAGAGTAGAGGGGGAAAAAAACCTCTCTCGATCTGCTAACCCCTTCCATTCTGATCCACCTCAGGATGCCATTGGCCCTCTTAGCCGCAAGGGCACATTGCTGGCTCATGGTCATCCTGCTGGCCACCAGGACGCCCAGGTCCCTTTCTGCTACACTGCTCTCCAACAGGTCAGTCCCCAACCCATACTGGTACCTGGGGTTTTTCTTTCCCAGATGCAAGACTCTACTCTTGCCCTTGTTATAGTTCATTAAATTTCTCCCCACCCAGCTCTCCAGCCTGTCCAGGTCCCGCTGAATGGCAGCACAACCTGCATTAGCAATGACTTCTGCCATCTCCCTTAGCACTCGCAGATGCATCCCATCAGGGCCCATGGATTTATGTCCATCCAGTTTGCTCAATTGATCCCTAACCCAGTCCTCATCAACCAAGGCAAACTCCTCTCTTGCCTCAACTTCCTCTGGAGCCTCAGCAGTCTGGAGCTTGATATCAGGACAGCCCCCACAAGTATAGACAGAGGCAAAGAAGGTGTTCAGTATCTCTGCTTTTTCTGTATCCTCTGTCTTCAGGACACCCACCTCATTCAGCAGGGGCCCTACATTGCCTCTAGTTTTAGTTTTACCTGTAATCGAGCAGTTCTCTTTGGTGCTGTGCTAGGAAAAAAAAGCAAATTCACTGAAAACGCAGAGGTACAGAAGTCACTGCCCTGTACTTCTCATGAAATTGAGTTCAGTTATTGTCCACTGTGAGAAAGAAGTAAATGGGACCAGAGAAATTTTCTATTTTCAGTTGCTTGCTGAGTTGGGGTTAATTTCCTTCCTCTGCGCCTTGTTTTCCTAATCCTTTGAACACCTAAAACTATGCCATAAAGAAGTAAGCTTTGCTCTCTGAGATGTGCTGCCTGCATCCCTTTCTGAATTTGTGTTACAGGAATTATGTTTTACATGTGTACACACCTGAAGTATTTCAGATCTACTCTGAATAGCTCCTAGGGCTTTTAGGGGGTGTTTTCCTTTTTGTTTTTATTTAATAACTTCATCCTCAGGTAGTTGCTGATGTTATTAGAGCCCCCGTGGCATCAGAGGGTAATGAAACTTCAAGTCATTCTCAGGACTGTAGACTCAGTTCTTTGGCTGCCTCAGAGTATCCCAGTGAAGTGGAGATGGCAGCTCAGCTCACTATGTTTGCAGGGTCGACCCACAGAGAAAGGACTTCGCTGCTGCTTTATTCTTTGCTTTATGTAAGTTGGAGCACAGGATGTTCCACCTCAACATGAGGAAGAACTTCTTTACTGTAAGGGTCACAAAACACTAGAATGGGCTGCCCAGGAAGGTTGTAGAGTCCCCTTCTCTAGAAACTTTCAAGACCCGACTGGATGCATTCCTGTGTGACCTGCTCTAGGTTCTATCACCCTGCCTGAGCAGGAGGGTTGGACTTGATGACCTCTGGACATCCCTTCCAACCCCTAATGGTCTGTGTATCTGTGTGTTCTAAATGAGAAGGCTGGACTGCAAAGAATACATTCACAAACTTGCATCCAGCTGCTCGGAAAGCTCTGAAATGCAGTCCTTGCTGTGCTGTGGTGTGGATCTACAAGGTTCCAGATAGCTGGAGAAGTGAAATCTCTCATTTCCAGCCTGGGCTTGTATGGAAGATGTGTAGGTCAGGGTTTTGATCCTGGTGGTGGGGTGAAAGCGGAGTTGTAAGGCTCTTAATGTTCCTCCTCCATCGCATGTGTGTCTATAAAATGAATTGTTTAATGGGTGCGTAAGCATCTATTCAGCCTCTGGTAGATGCTTTGCCAAGGTTCAAGCTTCCGGAGGAGGATTAGCCACCTGCTCCAGTTTTCATGATAGACTGACGAAGGGGACACCCACCTTTCATTTCACTGCAGAGAATGGCCATTCCTCTGCAAGGTCATGTTTTTGTAATTTAATGATTACTCTGATAATTAATGATTCCTTTTGTAATTGTTAGAATTTAGATCACGGCAAAACCTGCAAGCTGGTTTATTTTTAAAGGAAGGGTGAAATCTACTCATCTCATGGTTTTGCCATGGTCTTGACTTATTCTTCTTTCTTTTTATGTGACACACAGTTCTTTGCACACAATTATCCCTCTTGATGTATAAAATCAATGAACACCATAGGGCAAAAAGAAATTGTGATAAAAAGAAGTTTTAAGAGAAAAATGAGCATTTGATAGCCTGAACTTATAATTAGGCTTTGCAAAGTGCTTAGATTTTGCTGCGTGGACAGGATTAGGAGTTGATGAAAGGCCCATGCTAAAAGGCTTAAATTTATGTGATGGTAGCATTGCTTTACGATGAGCAGGATTTAGTGTAGGGGTTTGACCCAACATGCACATCACAGCAAATGAACTGGGTGTGCTTGAAGGACAGGAATGTCACACGTTTGTTGCTGAACTTTGAAATATGTGAACCTCCTGAACTGAGAAAATGAAATCAACTGAAATCAGGGCTGGGCTGGGCTGGGCTTTTTCCTTTGGGATGCCTCCTGAAGCCATGCAGCATTGCTTTGTGATGTTGGTTTGGTTTTAGGGGAGAAGGAGGAGGTGTGTTCTTTTAATTCCTTGTTGGACAGCTGTTGGTGGTATAGCTTCCACAATGAGCTCTGAGGCAGCGTGAGCCTGGCTTCTCTTGCAGCTGGGTATGGGTGTGCTGAGCTTTTCCAAAGGGAGAAAACAAACGGGAGGCTGGAATGAGAGACCTCCAGCTGGGTCGTGTTGGTGCTTGTGACCCTTCTGCCTTGGGTGCAGCTTCATACTGAGGTTGCTGCAGCTACCACCACAGAGCAGGGCTGGGGCTGCTGTAGATGCTGCCATGGAGAAGGGCAATGGCTGGGGCAGGGCAGTGCTGCAAGAAGAGCTGAATCTTCTTGCCCCTGGCTGTGTGCAATGGCTGCGAACATTGCCCATCAGCAGGGAGATGTGCAAGTATGCAGTGGAATTTCAGAGCCCTGACTGTTGTATTTGGCTGTGGTTTAGGTGCCCATGGGGGAAGAAGAGACAATAAGATCGTTTGTTGGGGTCTGATAATCCACTTCTGAGCAGTTCACCACCAATCCAGATGATAAAACAGTCTAAAACACCTGCATGCCCAATGCTCCTACTCTGCATTTCAGCATGGCTCTGGAAATGCATGGAAAGCTGCTGCTCTTCCCTCTTCAGAGCTAAATAGTTCGTGCATAAAGGCTCTACAAAGATTCTGGATTTGTCTCCCATCTTGTCTTTCACCAAAGTCAGTTTTACAGCCTTTAATTTTGCATTTTTATGTTTGGGAAAAAAAAAAAATCCAAACAAGCTGCATCACATAAACTGCTTTCCCTTTCCCTTCCCTTCCCTGCTGAAATATTTCAGGTTTATAAAACCTTGTGCAAGACTAAATATTCTATGACTCTGCAATCTGGAGCTGCAGACATTTAGCCAGGTGTAACAGTACCCATGTTGATCCATGGGGTTTGGTGCTGCAGCTGGGTCCCTGAGATTCTTGGGATCAGTTTACTTGGACTGGTTTAGTCTGGCAGATCATAGCAGGCTCCCAGTATGACTCTTGCATACTGCAAACCTATTCGTAGTTCATTTAAAACCTATTTGAAGTTCAACAGCTTCAGCTCAAGTCCACTTTGTAAGTAGCTCTGAATTTCTGCATGTGTTTTGAATATATTTGCCTCACCAGCAGTAATGATAAACAGCGATGGGTGGGTGGTGGGTTTTTCTGCCTGGTGTTTGTCACTCCTGGTTTGCTTGCCCTAGAACATCGGTCAATTTCTGTGCTTTCAGACTGAAATGTAAAGTCTAAACTGGCCTTCCTGGGTAATGGTTTAACCAAATGAGATGAATGACAATGTTTTCTATTATATAATGGCAAGGTAGTAAATAAAAATGGTTTTCAAGGCTCTCACATGATTGTGCTCATGCCATCAGACAAGCTTTTTCACTTGAGATTCCATAGATTACCTTTTGCTTCTCCAATCAATGTTGTTATTGGCAAGTGTGTCCCACCTCCTGGTGTGTGAACCTGTCTGGAGCAGGTGTGCTGGGAGTAGAATCATAGAATCATCATGGCTGCAAAGTACCTCCAGGCTCATCACATCCAGCCCTCATCCCAACATCTCCCTAACCCCTAGACCATGGTCTCAGGTGCTCTATCTACTAGGGTTTTAAATACCTCCAGAGATGGTGAGTCCACCACCTCCTTGGCAGCCTGTTCCTGTGCCCAACCACTCCCTCAGGAAAGAGCATCTTCCCAAGATCCAACCTAAACCTCCCCTGAAGCAACTTGAGGCCATTTCCCCTCATCCTATCATTAGTAATTTGGAAGAAGAGACCAGCACCAGCCTCACTACAACCTCCTTTGAGGTAGCTGTAGAGAGCAATAAGATCTCCTCTCAGCCTCCTCTTTCTCTAGACTAAATAATCCCAGTTCCCTTAGCTGCTCTTCACAGGGTCTGTTCTCCAGCCCTCTTCCAAGCCTTGTTGCCCTTCTCTTGCCCTGCTCCAGCCCATAAATGTCTTTCTGATCCCGTAGCACCCAAAACTGGACCCAGTACTTAAGGTGTGGTCACACAAGTCCAGAGGCACCATCTCACAGGAAAGTCACAGGAAACTTACAGTCCAAACTCCCTTCCACCAGCTCTGCCTGCCTTGGCATGTTTGGAAATGCACAAAGCGGAGGAAAAAAATCCTAGCTTGTTAAAGGCTGAGCTTGTCTGCTGGAAAAATGCCCGTTTGCAGGTGAGAAATTGTCTGTCTCAGTCAGGGCAAGAGGAATTAATAGTTTGGTGCTGTCTGGTTTGAAGAACTGTGAGCAATCTGGGCTCTACCACTTCCTCTGAGAGTTTACATTGCTCAATACACTGGAGTACCAAGAAGTTGTTTTCTTGCCCTGGCTATTCCACTGAAAATTTACATTAATTGCAGTGCCGCAGCTGGCAAGAAGGAATATTTTGAAAAATATTGGAGTTTGATTAGGACCCATCAAGGGTTCTGCAGATAGGTATTGTCCCCCGGGCAATCTCTGGAGAGGACAACCAGCTTACAGGCATTCTAATGGAATGTTCTCTGCAGAGTCCTCATTGCCTTGGCCTTCAGGAGTCCTTATTAGTTTCTGTAGGGTGTATAACACGTGTGACACCTTTATGCATAATTACTGTGACCTTTCTGCAGATCCTAGAGCTGGTGAAACTTTGTCAGAGAAGAAAGTGTGTAAAAACGTGAATACCTCTAAAATTGGAGTAATTAGAATTGTATGTCGGAGAGGTTCTGTCTCAAACACCTGGTGACTCCAGCAGCAGCCCTTGTGTGCCTGAGGTGGAGAAGAGAAATGGTCTCGCACCAAAGCTCATGCATGGGAGACAGGATACATGGGTTTTGTTCTGTCTTACACAGATTTATTCTGTGACCCTGTGCAAATCACTTAACCTCCTTCTGCCCACAGTCCATAAAATAAGGGTGGTGTTTCCCTACCTCATGCAAGTGCTGGATACTTAATTTGTTAGTGCTTATAAAGCATCCTCGGGTCTTTTAGTGAAAAACTCCACATGTCCATGGGCTTCACATCCATGAACTTTTAATGCTGATTCATGAACAGCTTCTGAGCCTTGGCTACTCAGAATTGATATACAGACCATGGCTGACAAGTTCATTTTTATCAGGGACCTAAATCTACTCTGTGCTATTCCAGGCCTTGCAGAAAAGAAGTTCCCACAGAAATTCCAAAACCCAAATATTGAAATGTTCCTATTTCATGATGAAATGCATATGTATTTTTACTCTAAAAAAATCTATCAAAACTTCTCCATTTGGCCTTCTGGAAGCGTCTCGGCCCAGCCTGATGACAAGCAAGTTGAGGAAGATGCTGAGAAGAGAAATGGAAAATGTGGACATCTCCCAATGTTCTCTGGGGAGATTTGGAATTGTCAGGAGATATTAGTTATCCAGAAAAACGTGATCATACTCAGTATGGTGAGGCGTGTCATTTCCCACTGTCTTTGTGTCATAGGCCACTGAAGTGCGTTGAAACTAAGAAACTGCTTTGCTCCTGGGTTTTGGCACCAATTTTGTAAGGAAAAGAAAACAAAGCAGTTAGGTCTCGATGAGATCTCAGATAGAATTTGCCAGACAATGGATAACTTAGGGAAAATGGAAAAGGGTTTATTAACTCTATAACTGTATACAGAAAAGAAGAAAAGGTTAAGCAAATTAGTGCACACAAACTAGAAACTCTGTCACAAATGCCGTCACATATTCTGAGAAAAATACAATGGGAGATCACTATCGTATCGGTCCTTGGGTTTTTTCACCTTAGATTCCTGGGAAAAGAGTATGTCAGTAGAGTAGAGACGAGTACCACCACCCTCTCTATTATTCATGCATCACCCCTGCCTGTGAACAGCGGCACTCTGACTGTCCAGACTGGTGAATTCTTCAGTTCTTCAGTGTAGCTTCTCCAGCTCAACGCTGGTCAGGCAGGCCTGATTCCTCAGCACCTGAACTGCATCCCTCGGTGCAGGAGACATGCTTTCGAGCAAAGAACCCAGACTCTGTCTTTCATGCTCAAGGTTTAGGGATTCTCAAGTCCTTCTGCTTTCTTCAGCTAAGCAGAAAGGAATTCTCCCCAGTATTTAAGCATCCCCAGTTTTCTTCAGTGGCAGAAATGACAGTCTCTCTTCCTGCTGATCAGTGCTCTCTAAGATGGTGGCAGACCCTGGCCCCAGCCACACGTGGGACCCAAGATGGAGACCAACCACATGGCCATGTCAGCAGGGGCCCCCCCCCGACTCTGCAAATGTGGCCAAGAGGGTTCCATAACCCTCCCCTCTCCTCTCTCCTCCTGTCTCAGCTCCAGGGGAAAAAGGAACAATCCCTTCAGCTCACTGTGGGTCGCTGAACGGCTGCCCTGTGATGGTTGTGGGGGAAGATGGTAGATTGGCACTAAGGTCTTGCTTCTCTGGTCCATGGTGCCAGGTCTAGGCTGGGGCGGAGGTCCGGTCTGGGGCCAGGCCCCGGGCTAGGATTCAGTTCCAGCACAAGAAAGATAAATACTGGAGCAGGAGGCCTGCTGCAGATTTGGACAAGGCTGAGCAGAGGTAAAAGAACATCTGATAGCCGTCACCTCTTGTCTTTTGCTTCATTAAAGGGAAAGGCAAATGGCATCCTGGCTTGGATCAGCAGTAGTGTGACCAGCAGGACTAGGGACGTAATTCTCCCTCTGTGCTGGACACTGGGGAGGCCTCAAGTACTGGAGGAAGTTCTGGGCCCCTCACTTTAAGAAAGAGATGGAGGGGCTGGAAACGGTCCAGAGCAGCAGTGAGGCTGGGGAAGGGACTGGGGGGAAAGTCTGATGGGGAGAGGCTGAGGGATCTGGAGGTGTTTAGCCTGGAGAAGAGGAATCTTGGGGACCTTTTCCCTCTCTCCAACTCCCTGAAGGGAATTTGCGGAGAGGTGGGGTTTGGGCTCTTCTCCCAGGCAACCAGCACCAGGACAAGAGGGCAGGGCCTGAAGATGCCAGGGGAAGGTTAGATTGGATGTTAGGAAGCCCTTCCTCACAGAAAGGAGGATCAGACTGTGGAATGGACTGCTCAGGGCAGTGGTGGAGTCCCCATCCCTGGAAATGTTGAAGGCCAGCCTGGCTGTGGCCCTTAGTGCCGTGGTCTGGCCAGTGTGGTGCTGTTAAGGTCTTGGGCTGGGCTGGATGAGCTCAGGGGGCTTTTCCAACCTCAGTCATTCTGCAGTGCTGCAACTTCTCATCTTTTAGCAGCACAAAGTGTGTCAGACCTACCCTCTTCCAGTGTCTCAGCTTCAATACACATTTCTAGGCAGTTCTCCTTGTGTCTGCCAGTTGCACTCTCTCAGAGGATAGGTTTTACCTATTTTAATTTTAAACTTTGAAAGTGAAAACAAACCACTTTTATCTTCCCATGGAAATCCATATCTACTCACTGAAGGCTGAGGTACCCAGAGAAAATGTGCCCTCTGCTTGAGACACAACCACTTCTGCTGGTTGCATGATGAACTTTGGTGACACTGTGCTCAGTCATGCTTGTTTGGAAGACTTGCTGTTGAGGAATAGCAATGAAGCCAAGATAATTCATCCAACAATTAAATATATTAGCATTTATTTCAGCAACCCACTTTAATCTTGCAGTAAAGCTTCATATATAATTATGATAATTAAGTTATTTGGTAATTGTAGTTTGAAACAAGTTTGTACTATAAATGCTACGAACTTTGGATGGCTGGGATTGCTTATTACATCTCTCTTTTTGGAGTGGAATAGGAGTGGCTTTTTTTTTTTGCACAAGTTAGCAGGTTGTTTGCTATAGAAATGGTGATTTTAAAGGGGAGCTGAAATCACAGAATCACAGAACATTAGGGATTGGATGGGACCTTGAAAGATCATTTAGTCCAATCCCCCTGCCAGAGCAGGATCAAGTAGACCAGCTAATTGAAAATACTAAGTTTTAAACATTGAGGGTTTTTTTTTTTAATAATTCAAAAACTTAAGTCTGTGTCCTGTGAAATATGATAATTTGAGGCTGTTGTGTTTACAGCATTCAGAGGAGGGGAAAAATTGCATAGGACAATACTAAGAAAGTTCAGATTAGAGGAGCAAAGGAGAAGATGGAGGAAGGAGGTCAAAAGGGGCAGATTAGACATCCACTAAGAAAATACATTCCGAGGACACAAAAGTCTGCATTGACAGGACTGCTGAAGCTGAGAAGGATGTTTGTACAGGAGATCACTGCACAGATTTCTTTAAACTTGGCCTTGAACTTCCTTTGTAATGTGATCCCATGGATATGGAAACCTTAGAGTAGTGTTACAGTCTTGACATGATGTCTAAGACGATGATGCTGTGAAGAAGCAGAGAAAAGAGACACACTTGATTTTTTACTCTTGCTTCACGAGCAAAGAATATAGCAGCCACCAGGTACTGCAATGGGGACTGTTGGTTGTTGGCTGCAGTGCTTCTCCTCAGTCTCCTACAGGCTGAATGCCAGTCACTGGTGACCTTTATGAGTTTTTCTACTGAAGGAAGGCTTTCAAAAATCCTTTTTCCCCCCTTTAATACTGCAGGTATCAACAGACTTCTCTTGTGCATGCTGCATTTGTTAGATCCTCACAAGTGTGTGTGGCATCGTCCAGGCAAACTGTGAGTTGGTAAGATCATTTTGGCATTTCAGTGGATGGCCATGTCTTTATAAAACAGTCACATACAGGGACATTGTTCAGCTTTCCCTATTTGGAGCTCACTGGTAAAAGGAAACTCCCAGCTATATAGTCCTAAATTTATTTTGAAAGTATTTTTTTCAAATTCTCTGCTTTTCGTCTCTCAGTTCCTTGCACAAGTCATTCTGCTGTATCTTCCTTGCTATTACTGTTCACAGATTCACAGGTTGCATCCAATCTCTAATCCAAATGGAAAGGCTGTTTTAAACAGGGCTATCATTCCAAAGAGAGCAGCCACAAATAGGGCAGGAACAATCTCAGTTCAAAAATAACATTCTTCTCATCATGCCATAGTGTAACCTGCAGATGAGTATTGGGTTACTGGGTTTTTTGCTCTTTGGGTAATACTAGTTATTCTGTATTACTTATTATTTATTATTAGTATTAGTATTTATAATTAGTATTATTGTTTATTATTGGTTGCTACCCTGAACAATTCCAATGCAATTTAGATGTAGGAGCTCAAGCCTGGGGAAAAGAACAGTGGGTGAGTCTGTTTGCTGTCCCAGCCTCTGCAGGGTCTAAGTACAAACACATGACAGAGGAAGAGACAGGTTGTGAGGAAGAGATTGAGGGTGTTCACACACAGGATGGTGCGGGAATGGGTAGGCAGGGGACTGCAGATCTCACAGAGCGGTGGAGATGGGAAGGAGGATGGTGATGGGGTGAGCAGGGGAAGGGGAGGTCTCTGTGGCAAGGCCCTGCTGCTGAGAGTAGGGCTGTGGTGAAAGAGGAGACAGGGCATGTTAGATTGCCTTGAGAAAATGCTTGTAGTTTTTTTAATCTTCCTTTTGTTTGACAGGTTGGCTCATGTCTGCTGAAGCTCAAGTGTAAAAAGCTGGCGTGTTTGTGTTGACTTTGGAAGGCTCAGGGCTGTAAGACTGGAGGCAAACTGCACCTTGGCTCAAAAAATGGGCTTCTTATGTGTTTATGCTGTTGCTTTCTCCATTAGGTTTTCACTTTCCCGGACAGGAGTCCTCTCCTTATTCCTGTACTGCTCCTCTCTGCACAGTCAGATGCCTTTTTAACGATATCTACTTAAAAGTTAAAGTGTTTTTTATTTTTTAATTTGCTGTTGGTAAGCATGACTTATTGAGAAATGGAATGCTGCAGAAGTAGCTATAAAAATGTCCAGACCTGCACTGCTTCTGTGTTCCCTGTGTTACTAACAGTAGTGGGGAGCTTTGGAGAGCACAAAAGAAAGAAAAACCCCTTTAGCTGCTGCCCAGACCACTTTGTGCTCTCAGCAGCACCCTGTTCGGACAGGGGCTTCTGGACTTTTGAAGCTGTTCTGAACCTCAGTGGAAAGGGGAGATGAGCCTTGTCTTTTGTAATTAGCCTGTGGGCTCCCCTCTTTTAGCAGTTTGTACTCAACCACTTTCCAGCACTGATGTTGTGTTTTATAAGATGCAGTTTTTCTATGAAGCAATCATTTAGTACTGGTAGAAGTTGGACACCACCTTCCTTGTCAGGGCAGTCAGGGTTTGATCTGGTGGCTGCCTTGCTGGAGATCTGACTGCAGGGCAGTGGCCAGTGGCCAGGACCAAGGGCTTAGTTTTAAAGGGCATCCTGTAGCACTGTGGATTTTCATCAGGATACAGGACGGTTTAAGAAAACAAAAATCCTGACACCCAGCCTCTTGGAGACAATGGTCTGGAAAGTCTGCCTCTGGCTGCAATCTGTTGTGAGCAAGGCCCTGGGAAGTCTGAGCTGTGGTTCACGAAGCTGCTCGATGCCAGCTTTAATCGGCCTAGGTGGATTTCTTACAGCAGATGATGAGAAAAGATAGGACCTTATGAGGCTTGTGGGGGTAGGAGGGTGCTCAACTCTCAGGATGCTTCTGGTTTTTGTTTGACTTCAGCCTGAATGTTTAGCTTAATTTGCTTTTGAGTAACTAGAGTGTTTGGAAGCTTAGGGTGGATAGAGAGAGAGACTACAGCTGGTAATAATAGTACAGCCTTTTATGATGTCAATTTAACAGTTGTAAAACAATTAGGGAGAATTATGTTAATAGCAGGCTTTGTTCACACTTCCCTTGCCCAATTCTCTTTTCTTTTTTGTGTGAGCATGCCTTTCCTACCATGCTTTGGGAGAGAGTAAACAGTAGAGCTCTGTGTGTTTGCATTGTGTATGGTCAGTGTTACCCATTAAACCATGGCTGGATGTAGGTCTTCTAAAATTTTCACGAATCAATTTTCCAGTGCTTTGGTGATTGCATTTTAATGTGGCTGCTCCTAAATAAACAAAATCGTGGTTTTGGGAAGCTCAGACAGGATAAGAAGTGATTTGTATGGGAAACGGTGGCTGATTTGCTCGGACTGTTGCAGCTGTTTCCTTCTGTGATGCAAACAAAACCTCTTCAAATCAATCAGATCCATGTTGGCTGAGCCCTGCGACCCACGCAGAGGGGTGGCCGAGCTTTTCCCTGCTCTGGTGGGAACACAGTTGTGCCAAGGGCTGCCAACCCACACTGAGGCATCGCTTTGTCTGTGGCTCCCACTTCTAGATCACAATCAGGATCCATTAGCACTGAGGCTAATCTCTGGATGGATGTCTCTCTTACTGATAGTGCAGCCCACGTGAGGGCATCTCTTGCTGCTCTCCCATAGCACATCATGGCGTTGTTTGCCTCCACCTCTCTCCCTTCCCGCGCCCAGGATGCTCCAGCCAGAGCCCTCGACACCTTGCTGACTTGTTCGACAGCCTCACCTGTGCTCAGGATTTGTCCTTGCAGTGATGCCACATGAAGGGCTTAGCACTGCCTGAGAGCAGTGATCTGAAACGTAGGAAGTAATGCATGTTGAATGGAAACGATAACAGAATTATTACACTGAAATAAAGAGCATCATAAATTGCAGGGGGTGGAGGGCGGGGAGGGGGTAATTTCCCACTCAGTCCCAAGGGAGGGAATAGATCTGAAAATCGGAATGCCAAATTTTTCCCTCCCCCCAAAGTAACACGTGTGCATAGATGATCCTTTCAGGAGGATCCCCTTAACTCCATTTACCTTGACAGCTGTCACTTGGCACTTGTACTTGTCATGGCCGTGTGTAGTTTTTCATGAATTACCAGCACCGGTGTGTTTTTTCGCTCCCTCTCAGTCATCAGCCTGTCAGCCAGACCATTCATAACAGTTTCTGGCAGCTCATTGGGGAGATCAGTGCCATCACATTGTGCCCTACCAACTCCCCCACCTCACTGTTTGCCTTCCTCTGTAAATATTACAAGCAGTGCTCTAACAGAAGGGATGTGTGGGAATGGAATAGCTTAACCTCACAGCGTTAGCTGGGATGGCAGCTCTGCCTTGACTGATTGTTCGTGTGTCCTCGTGTTCCACTGACTTCACTAAATAACATGTAGACATCCCGCTCTGAAGTCTTGTATATGATAGTTAATTAGACAACATTTAATTTGGCTTAACATTTGTGTCAGTTTTGTGGAAGCAAGCCTCTATAATTAGGGACTACAGATCAGGTTTCTGTCAGACTTATAACCTCTCACTCTAATTTACTGCTCACTCCTCTGGTGCCCTGTCACACTGGGTGCGCAGGAGCTTTCTTCCCTCCCGTCTTTTCCGCTTGACTAGTAAGAAAGTTGCCCGAATTACACAACTGACAGCAAATGGGATCGTTCATGGAGATGTAAGAGCGTATGATTTGCCAGTATTTAACAGCGAGCTCGCCCATCAAAACAGATTACGGGACCGGAACTGGTGTAAATAATACATTTGCACAAGCCTAGAATTCAGTTTGAGCTGCTCTGTGTGTCTGCGGCATCCAACGCAGGTTTTTGTGATGCTTTTCAGTAGAAATTCATGTGCAAAGCAGACTATGAAATTACAAGCTGTTAATTAGGAAAGCGTTTTCTTGTCCATTTGAATAGGTTTTTAGGACAAGGAAGCTCTGTGTGAAAACACTCTCTCTGGGATGATTACAAAGAAGATGCTGTTTGCTGCAGGTTGTGAGGTGTCCACGCAGCAAAGCACGTCTCACTGGTTTGGCATCCAGAGCACAAAAAGACGGTCTAAGGTTTTGGCATCTGAAAAATTGACACATTGCCCACCCAAGTCTTCTCCAGTGCCAGTTTTACCAGGTTGCTCTGGAGCTAGTCAGGTGTAAAGGTGTAGCTCTTGGCTGACTGTCTCCGTGAGACCAAGATATTTTAATGATCCAAATGTAGCACAGTTTTAATTGAGTTTCCTTTCTCTCCCTGTGCAAAGGGAAGTTTTAAGCAGATACTCCTGATTACTCTATGCAAGCCGAGTGTCTGCCAGGCATCATCCTCCTTTGAACCTGGTGGATGAAGTTTGTCTCTAATTAGGGAGGAAATGGCTGCTTTTTCTCTGGCTTGTGTTTGAAACTGCATGCAAATGAGTAGCTGGTGATTCTCTGGAGAAGGGCAGTGCATCAGGTGCTCTGAGGCCACCTAGACCGGGACAGTGAAGCTAAGGATTTCCCTCAGGCAGCTACTCGCTGCTGATCAGGGCATGGAGAGTATTCAGCAGAGAGAGCTTTTAACTAACTGACAAGTCTCTTTCTCTGCTGTGACGTTTTGTTAAACATTATTGCTTCATTAGGTCTTTAATTTGTTTTACCGTACTTCAGAGTGAGGAGGGATGGAAACCTTTTGGTAGCAACTCAGCACCAGTTTGCTCTTGATTCCTCAGGACTGTATTTTCAAATAAGATGCAAGGACAAGTTGTACCATAAAATGTATAGTAGATCAATGGTACCCAGAGTTCAGGTTTCAATCAGCACAGCTGCTTTCTGACCAGTAACCTCGGTGCTGGGCTGAGAACATGTGAGTGCATAAACACACCTGGCTAGTTTACTGCTGTGAAAGAGGACCTCACTCCTTGTGTTGTGAAGAGGCTCCATTAGGATGAGTTCTGTGTGTATCCAATGTTATTCTGCTGCTCTCAAGGATCAGAACTTTTCCCAAACACATATGCCAGTTTAGGTGTCTGAGTGCACAGTGACCACCATGGCTTTGCTGGGCTACTGGACTGACACGGATTTGTTAAGTGAAACTCTAGACTTGTCTGTAGCCACTCTTTACACGTTTTGCATGGAAATCAACATTCTGTCATGTTAGTCACAGAACATTTCCCTTCTGTAGGAAATTATGCATTTGGAACATCGTGCTTGGCCAGTGTTTTTTTGAAAAGAATGTTAAGTTTATTCAAAGGCCAGAAGTAGGAAAAATTAGAGTAATAATCACAAGGAAACAGTTTCTCCTGAAGAATGAGATACTGGATTACAAGGTTGCATATGTGAGTCTGTGGATTGCATTGAAGAAAAAGGACTGTCTTTTCTCACACATTCATGGTTTTGACGGGAGTCCTCCCAATGTGGAGACCTGGGATTTAGTGTGAGATGGAACATTTCACATGTGGGAAAGGAAAGTGTTCAATAACGCTGCCTGAGCTTGAATTACTTGGACAGGTAATGTGTTGTATTTTGTATATAAACACAATGCTAATGAGTTTAACTGGAGTGCCAAGACCACTCTGACAGCCCTACTAGACAGCCAAGCCTATTTTTCTCTTTGAGCAGCAGCTGCACCAGGTGTTTGGGAGAGGAGGAGTAAACCCTGTGATACAGCAACCTGGGAGCTGAGTCTGAGTCTTATGGTAGTAGCAAGCATGTTCAAAACCATTTTCTTTTGCTGAGACTTGCTTGTTTATTTGATACAGAATGTGTGCAGGTTTCTTTGAATGGGTATAAAGGATTTCTCTGTGGAAATAGATGAATGTTGCTGTAATAATTTTGTTTTGCAGAATCCTTTCACTGAGAATACCACATGAGCCTGTAATATTTTAGTCTCTGGCATCATACATGCTTAGGATCCCTTATGTATCAAATATAGTTCATGGCAAAGCTAAAGAAGCTGGGGTCCTATTGAAGGGCCCTTTATATCTTGTCTTTTCTTTGTTCAACAGGGAACAAAGTTTGTCATCCTGAGACACCAGACCTTTGACAAAGCTCAGGTAACCTCTGACAACGCGTGTGGTGCTAACAGAGTCCCTGTCAGCCTTTGTAGAAGATGTTGCCACTTCAGTCAGCATTGACTTTCCAGAAGATGAGGAGTGTGGTGGTGAAGTACTAGACTGTGGTTCTTGGGATCTATAGGCTCATGGAGGAATAGACAGAGCTCAGCACGCAGATGAAAAGATGACAGCAGCAGCATCACAGGAGTTGTGATCACGCACGCAGATGAGGTGGGTGATAGACAATACTTTATATAAAATTCCTTTTTATGTTATCTGATTTGTATTCTCGTCTGTGATCAGAAATACAGCTTGTTGGTTCTAATTAGCTCTTTCATTTTCTTTTATTTAAATTTTGAATTTAGCAAAATTCTGTTTTGTGTTGGAAACGTTCTTCAAATCCAAAATGCATGAAAAAGGCTATTTGCTTTAATCAGCAGGATTTTTAATCTTATTACATGCTCCTCAAAAATGAATATTTCTTTGTATTGTATGGTACACATTTACATAAATTAGTGTTATCCTTGCTTATTTTGCTAACCATAATTTAAATGCTCTTTAGTTTTATCATAAAATCTTGCCTCTGATACCCTGGAACCATCTTTAGCATCATAGCAAATTAACTTGTGAGGAACTATTACACAGTCAGTGAACTACCCACTTGGAGTTGGAAAAACAAACTCGAATGTTATCAAATGCTCAGCTTCCACTAATGAATCTAGCCTTTCTCATTTAGTGGATCCTGTAAGTCAATGTTTGCAGGCATTTGAGAACTGCAGATTTGTAAGAGTTCCTACTAAAAGTAACCTGGAAAGTTGAAGATTTTTTTTTAATGTTTATTCTTTGAACAGAATTTCTTGCCTTATTTAATTAATTAATGTTTTTTCAGAGCTAAGATTTGTATCT
Source organism: Phoeniculus purpureus (assembly GCA_028565055.1). NCBI lineage: Eukaryota > Metazoa > Chordata > Aves > Bucerotiformes > Phoeniculidae > Phoeniculus > Phoeniculus purpureus. Next base: position 6,413,541 of record JAOXOE010000720.1, read on the forward strand.
GCAGGTTCATTTCAAATATCGTGTTCAGGGATATTGACAAAACATTTGTCAAGGATTTCTTTGAAGCGATGTTGCAAGAACCTCACCTTGGAAGGTGCTGCTCAACAGAGCTCTTATCTCTAGGACAGATGGAGGTCCTACATCCAAATGAATTGCACAAGCTCTCCATTTCACTATCATAAGCTTGAAATACAAAAACAGAAGACAAACAATTTTGCTACAGTCCCCTTCACATGACTTTCTTTGCTTTTCTCTAATCTTAAGGCTGTTTGGGATGAGAAATAACTTTTGCTGTTATTGACCAATCCTCCGTGTATTGCCTTGCCTGCAGATGGTTGGAGAGAGTGACTTAGGATTGACACAGGCCGAGGAGCTTCTCTCTGAGGTTAGTGTCATATATGGTCTCTCAATTCTTATCTGAAAGAGTCATTTCAGGTTATGGGGCGTCTGACAGAACTGCCAACAGTATCTCTGTTGATAGTAAGCAATATCTCCAATGATAAAGTTGTCAGCTTTTAGGCAATTACTTTGTTTGGCCACATCACTGGAAGTTAGTTGCTTTCCCTATTACCTGATAACTTCTTTACAGAACATTGGAATGGGCTCCCCAGGGAGACTGTGGAGATGTCTTCTCTGGAGAGTTTGTCTGGATGTGTTCCTATGTGACCTGCCCTAGGTTCTATGGTCCTGCTCGAGCAGTGGGGTTGGACTCAGTGACGTCTAGAGGCCCCTTCCAACCCCTAATGATCTGTGTCTGCATCTGATGGCAGCTGACTAATGAATGAAGTTTGGTTTGAACGGGGTCCGGTCGGAGAAAGCAACTAGAACATCTAGTGAAGGTCCTAACATGCTGAGTTTGGGGTTTTGCTGGAGTGCAAGTACAACTAGAGCACTTGCGGTCGTCAGTGTATGACAGCACCTGTTGGTGCATAGATCAAAACAGATTGAATTTAAAGGTTATCTTAAAGCTGTAGCAGTTTGTACTGCCTTGTTTTGGTCCTGCAGGGCTCCTGGTGACTGCTGGGTGCACAGACAGTGAGAACAAGAAAGTAAGTTTATAGGTTGTAAGACAATGAATGCCTAGGGGAAAATATAGATGTCCAGTTGCCTAGGACATCTGCTGTCTCAGAACTGCATCCCTTTCCATGGCTTTTAACAGGAGCTAACAGTTCTTATTCTCTAGAGGTGTTCCATGGGGAAATTAAGGGCTGTGCATCCTATAGTGTTTGTGACTGAGGAGCTTACTGTGAGGGTACTTCGTGTAGTCAGGGGTTGCTAAGTTCCTTGTCTAGGCCCAATGCTGTTCTGTGAACCATCTGTAGTTTCTGTTGAAGACTCTAGTGATGGATGGTCATGGCATTTCCTGTTTTTAAATGAGGATATAATGTACATGTAAGTTACAAGTTAGTATTCCTATTTCACAGGAAAGGATAGTTCTGTAACATGCTTTTGTCTTTCGGGGGGAGGTACCTGCTTTCAAAGTGTCCATCTCCCTTATTTGGGGTGCAAAGCAGTACTTTTCTCTCTGTTAAGTGTTTGTGCCCTTAGCACACAATAACCACTGCTGCTGTGGTGTGTGTCAGGAACCACGCATGCACGCAGGTATCTCCAAGCAATAACTGTCTCAATGTGGGTGGTTTTGTACAAACATATGGGCACCAGAAAGAGTGCTTGAGCCAAGAACTTATGTTACGTTGTGCACGTAGCACAGGGATACAATCCTGGAGGCGGTTTGGGTAGATGGTGTCTAAGGTAGCACAGAGTCGTCCCTACAGTTCTAGCTGTGATGAATTCAGCCATCTTTTGGGAGGATGCACATCTTAAAAACTTCTCTTAGAATGAAATGTTGATGGCAATAACTGCTTTCCTTCCTACAGCAGTCTTCAAAACAAAGAAATCTGGCCTTTGTGGTATTTGATTTTAAAAGGGTCTCAATCATTCTGTTACAGAGGGGAAAAAAAAATCTTCCCTTCTTGTGTAGCAGTAGAAATTCTTTGCTTGAATGGGGCGATAAAGTAGGTGAATTTCTGTTTTTTAAAGCACTGTCTCGACTCATTGTGTGTTGAACTGATGCCTGATGTCAGTTGTGCAAGCTTTCTGTCTTCTATCTCAAGGGTCCTTTCTCATATCCACTTCTGTTCACGTGTCTCTGCAGCTCAGTGTGGGACAGGAAAAAGCTGCATAAACAACAGCTCTAAGAGTAGCTAGAAAAGGGGTTCTGTAGCTGCTGACGTGACATGTGGGTATGGCAACACTGGATCCATCCCATGCTGCCTGTAATGGAGTGACCAGCATGTGCTGATCCCTATGTGGCTGCAGTTACACATATTATGGCACCTCATGTGGATGGTTTAACGCTATTTGGGATATTTTTGTTGGTATATTTTTGTTGCTCTATGTATGCTCCTGTAAGAAAGAGGGGTACAGTCCACAGCTGACTTCCCTTTATGATTTCTGTACTTTTATTTATAGAGACAAATATTGGTAGATACAGATACCGCAGTAATACATCTGGGCTGGGGACCTGGTATGTGAAACAACATGCATCCAAGGCAGATGATTCTTCCTCTGAGAACCACGAGGACTAAATAGAATTCAAAGTACTAGTACGGCAGTCAAGCAATTTTTTTTTTTTAATGTGGCCTCTAGCAGTATTTAAAGACTGCAAAGATGCTTGATATCTTATCATTTACCTCCCATTATTGTAGAACTCTGTGGTTATACATATTTCAGCATCTTCATTTCATGTCTCCCTACATCTCTATAACTGTTGGACAAGTTGGTACGTGAGATGCCTCCCTTTATGTGTGCTAGATGTTGCAGATTTTTCAAGGGAGCGAGTAATTAAATTACTGTTTCAAAGGAGTTCTCCACCTCACTAATAACTTATCTGTAAGCTTATGAAAGTAGTTGTTTGTACTCCAAAATAACTAAACTGTTGTATAATCTCAAAATTACAATAAATCGTAATCTCTTATGGATGGGAGCCACTGAGTTCTGGCTGAGTTCTGGCTGAGTCTAATTGCTGTTGTCTACAGCTGAAATACCTGTGTGCCTGCTAGACTTTTTCTAATGGATTTCAGCCTTTTTTTTTTTTTCCTTTACTATCGGAAAAAGTAGGCCCCTGAAATGAGCTCCAATGGCTGTTTTTTATTACAGTCTTAAGAAGCAGATTTTAGTTTTGCCCTAGAAATGCATCTGATAGGACCCTTTGCTCCTGGGATCACAGAATCACAGAATTATTGAGGCTGGAAAAGACCTCTGAGCTCATCCAGCTCAGCCCAGCCCATGATCTAACATCATCACATTGGCCAGACCAGGGCACTAAGGGCCACAGGCAGGCTGGCCTTAAACACCTCCAGGGATGGGGACTCCACCACTGCCCTTGGCAGTCCATTCCAGGGTCTGATCACCCTTTCTATGAGGAAGGGCTTCCTAATATCCAACTTAAACCTCCCCAATGAAGATTTTTACCTTCCGTTCTACAAATAATTACTCCTGATCCTTGGTGACCAGCAACTGTGCACACTGGATGCCTGTCCTAGAGTCAGAAACAAGGTGGCGGACCCAGACGAAGTAAGGTGCTTTTGTCAAACTTAAGGACATTACAGTAGATTTAATTACACATCTGCTAGTAAGTCTACATTTTAGGACATTGTGAGAGAAATAAAGCCCCTAAGTTAAAAATCTTTTGAGAACAACTGCTTAGAGTGAAATGCTCCTCGGCCTTGGAAAAACTGCAGGTCAGAATGTCAAGCCTTTTCTAGGGATAAAATTAACCAGTAAATTTATTTAATGTGCTAATGAACCAAAACAAAAACAAAACAAGGAGGGTTTGAAGAACATTTTTAAATTGCAGGCAAAAACTAAGTAGATTTGTGGAAACATAAGACATTTAATTCACACAATATAAAGACCATGGCACAAAGACATACTGAGATTAATCACATGTCCTTACACAACTGGGATGACCTGCTACCTCCATCCCTTCAAAGGGAAAAATGTCCCCAGTTCTTTTCCTTGTGGAATTAAAGAATCCCTTCAGTCCATGTATGCGTCTTGGAATTTTACGGTCCAGTTCCATGTTTTCCATGCCAGTTTTCCATTTCCATCATGCTGATTCCTATGTACTATGAATGAGGGAAAGACTGCATTTCAGCAAAAGAACAGATTGCAGGCAAAACTTTCCTTCTGCTGATCTCTGGGGTTCCACTCTCTCTATTCACCATGTTTTGAGGGCAGGGTGGCTGCTGTGTGCAGTCCAGTGCCCTGTGTCTCTTTTCAAACCAAGACAAAAGTGAAGTAAGGGAGGAGCTGGAATCTGGAAGCTCCAAACCAGTTGTACCAGTTTGCACAGTCAAAACAATTTCAGAAGTTGCCATAGCAACTTTCCAGTGCCACTGGCAAGAAACCCACTCAGATTCAAACCACAGTGCAGAAGGAAACAAAGGAGATGTTTGAATGACAGACATGAATATCCTATTCAGACTGAGCTAAAGGCATAGAAAATAGAGCAAAATGTACCTCCAATGCTTACCCCTGCTGCTGGAAGTGTGAGCTCTGAGGGGTGATGATAATTGAAGGAGTGTGACTTAAAAAAATGGGAGTTTCCGATCCCATTGGCAGAGTGTGGAGGTGACTTTTTCACATTGCTGACTATGCTGTTATTGTTCCTCCAAGGCTGTATCTGAGCTCCAAGTGCTTAATGGGTGACATGTGCAAACTTTCTTCTCTATTGACAACTATTTAAGTCCTCTTTACCCTTCTTGTGTTGTTCGTTTTCCATTCCAAGACAGTAAGGTCAATTGGGGAACCCAATAGCATTACTTTTAGAATGACTAGGGGGACTAGATAGCATAGTAATGAGTTGTACCTGACAATCAGGGCAGACCCTACTCATAAATACCATTCACAGAGTAATTGGTAGGGGTTGGAAGGGACCTCTGAAGATCATCTAGTCCAACCTCTCTGCTAGAGAAAGATCATCTAGAGTGCATCATGCATGAGTACATCACACCTAGAGTACCTCATGCATGTCCAGGTGGGTTTTGAATGTCTCCAGAGCAGAAGACTCCACAACCTCTCTGGACAACCTGTTCCAGTGCTCTGTCACTCTCACTGCAAAAAAAAAAAAAATGTCCTTATATTTAGGTCTAACTTCCTATGTTCCAGTTTGTTGCTTTACTTTTCCTTCTAGAACACAGACACACTATATTTCTTTTGGGGTTGACTTTTTTCTCAAAAAATAAAGGAGTGTGGGTGCACGCTGCCTGGGAGAGGTCACCGGCAGATGTGGGATTAACTTGCCTGAACTGCCCTGCAGATGCTGACATTATGCACAGTCATGCTTCTCAAAGTGAGAAAGACCAAGGGCTATGTGGTCACCCAGGACGTCGATGTTGGGGAATATCTTTTCAGTATCCAAGATATTGCTCCTCGGCTGTGTTCCTGGAACAGTCTCTGTGTGGATAAGATTTCACCTTCACCACTGACACGTGATTTCATTAAAATTAGCCATTTTCCATTGAATTAAAGTGGTATAATGAATTAAGAATTGATAGTTTTATTTGAAAAATGTTCCTGCATTTCAGTGACTTGAAACTGAGCCCCATAAAACCTATTTCTGTTTCTATTTCAGTTAAATGTATTTGTCTTGCTGATGCCTGTGGTATGGATTACCATTTCATATTTTAACATGCTCTAACAACATATCAGCAGATATGTAAAAAAGCGAGTTAATAACATAAATGTCTGCTATCATGCTGCTTCGTAAAACCATTCTTAATTTAATCCATACACCAAGTGTGCTTTCCAGTTACAGAAATTTATGATAAGTATCGGGCAGAAGTGAAACCGTGGTACAGAATTGTGACTGATGTAAAACAGACACACAAAATCAGTTGCATTAGGACCCTTACTTTGAAGTTTGTTAAAACCAGTAAAGTGATATCCACTTTAAGTGAAACCTGCTGTTACAGATACCTACTGGATTTTGGGAACATTTCACTTTTGAACTTGCTCCTAGCACTCAGCTGCAGTATCTTTTGTGTTGTGTGTGGTTTTGGGTTTTTTTTTATGTTGCAGGATAGAGTGAAATAGCTGAGCCACACAGATATCTTATGATCTCTGCTCACAGACAGGTAGTTGAGTACATTCAGCATCTGGGAAAAGAACATTTCTTCAAATACCTCTAGAAATTAGCTTGCTGTAACAAAGTTGAAACAAATGGCAGTTTGCTCCCAGCCAGCAGAGTAACATTCCCACATGTGAGTAATAGGAGAAATATTGCATCATTTAAGAAGGAATTTGAGAGTGACAAATAAAACGAGAGCAGTTAGGTTGACCACTCTGAGTAAACTTTATAGCATCTTGTTGCTGTTGTTGGGAATAATTTGAACTGTAGAGATCGATTGGTGGGTGAAAGGAGATAGGTGTCTCCTTCAATTCATGCCCATCCTGTGGATAATGGGCAAAGTCCTGGCTCCCTAAGCATAGATGAGATCCCACCAAGAAATGGTTCAGCATGCCAATATCTAATGGGTGATAAACATTTATGAGTTAAGGTACATGTTTGCACATATGCGTTGAACAGGGAATTAGATATGTCACTAGATATGTTTGACAGTGGGGTGCTCAGGTGGCTCAGAAGGCCAATGGCATCCTGGCTTGTAACAGCAATAATGTGGCCAGCAGGACTAGAGATGTAATTCTCCCCCTGTACTGGGTATTGTGGAGGCCTCCCCTTGAGTACTGGTGACAGTTCTGGGCCCCTACTTCAAGAAAGAGATGGTGCCGGAATTGGGTCCAGAAGAGCCACAAGGCTGGGGAAGGGACTGGAGGGAAAGTCTGATGAGGAGAGGCTGACGGAGCTGGGGGTGTTTAGCCTGGAAAAGAGGAGACTCAGGGGGGACCTTGTCCCTCTCTCCAACTCCCTGAAGGGAGGTTGTAGTCAGCTGGGGGTCGGGCTCTTCTCCCAGGCAACCAGCAGCAGGATGAGAGGGCAGGGCCTGAAGCTGCCAGGGGTGGGTTAGGTTGGATGTTAGGGAGCCCTTCCTCACAGAAAAGGTGATCAGACCCTGGAATGGACTGCCCAGGGCAGTGGTGGAGTCCCCATCCCTGGAGGTGTTTAAGGACAGACCGGCTGTGGCCCTTAGTGTCCAGGTCTGGCTGGATGAGCTCAGAGGGCTTTTCCAGCCTCAATAATTCTATGATTCTTTAACAGAAGTGAACATGCTAGAACTCCTTCTCACTCATAAAAGCAATAACTGGAAAAGCTTATTTTTGAAAACAGGTCGAAGCGGTCCATGACAGACAATGTTTGCAAGAGTCACAAGAGTGACTGTGAGTCCGTGTGTTTACTTACATTTCAATGTAAAATGGTCGACACAGACTTCAGGCTGATGCTTCTGCTCAAAAGGCACACAGTTTTAATGACATGGGAGGTTTGAGAGATGTGTTAGTTAGTTGTATTATTCTGAATCCAGGCAAGTAACACCTTTTCCTTGTCATAATCTTCCAGGCTTGTTTAGGGTTTCTCCTAGAAGGGATTTTTTTTTTTTATTTTTAGGACTTATTTCATAAACAAAAGTGATTATCTTTAGGGAAAAAACATGACTTTTGGGGGGACCATGTCTAACAGGTGCCAGTGGGTGGAGTATCGTCTGTTTTCTAGGAAACCAGTGCCTGAGTTTAGCAGTTCTGTGATCTTTTGAATATTATGGGAACTGGAGCCTCCTACTTCAGAAGTAGCTTGGTGTTCTATAACCTGGGTTATTTTGATAATTTCCCATACTTGCTAAGTTTACTAGCTATTTCTGTAGCATCTTTCAGAGCCATAGTGAATACAAAACAAAAGCAGTACAGGATGCTGGGATAAGCACTACAGGATTAAAATGAATCATGAATCATTAAGTTTGGAAGAGATCTCCAAGATCATCAAGACCAACCATCAACCCAACCCCACCCAACCCACAAAAACCAGTCCCCCCCGGCCAAAACTACATTTTTTTTTAAACCCAGCAGGAA
>JAOXOE010000720.1:6421665-6443331 GCA_028565055.1 Phoeniculus purpureus
TGGAGGGGCGGTGGCGGCGCCGTAGCTGGGGAGGCCGGGGGCGGTGCTGGTAGGGTGGTGCGTGGTGGCGCTGCGGGACGAGGTGGGAGCTCCCCGGCCCAACAGGGCCCGGCTTGGCTCAGCTCGACCTGGTTCGGAGGCGAGGTGAGGCCGCGAGGAGGCGGCGGCTCCCAGTGGCGGCGCTGCCCCGCCGCGCCACGGCGCCCCCTGCCGGACGGGCCTCTCCGCTCCCCACGGGCAAGCGGCCGTTGCCGGCTGTCCCCGCGGCACCGGAACGGACGTGTCCCCGCACTGGCGAGGCGGGTCTCTGCATCCTGCTGGGTGCGGTTGTCGTTCAGCGCCAGGTCTGGCCTTGGGGTCTTCTTTTCTTTACCCCCTTTTTAATTTTTTATTGCATTTCTTTTTAACTCTTCACAGCCCGCCCGCGTGGCGCCGGTGCAGGTGGGCGGTGGCAGCGCTCCGTTACCCGCTGGCTCCACACAGGTGTGCACTTTGCTCAGTTTTCAGCTGCACCGCCGCGCCGCCACTGGCCCCGGGTTACTTGCAGCTGCCGCTCCGAAGCGCTGCTGTCATAGCCCTTCGACAGTGCCCATGGCCCCAGGAGCGACACAGCGTCTGGTAAAGTTTTATCCCTTCAAGCGGTCGTTTCGTTCGTGCGCAGAGTGAGTAACTGCTTTTCTTTTCTCGTTTCTTTGCAGGGAGAAGCAGAAGTTTTTTTATCCGTCGTCCCGTGGCATCTGAGGGGTTTTTTGAGAAGGAGGTAAGGTGACTGTGATGTAAAATTACCGTTTTAATTTCGGATGTTCCCTGCATCCTGTTTCTGTAGGCGTGCGCTTGGCAGCTCTGCTGGGCTCATGCATGCCTGCATGCATTGCAACAGAATGCCGGAACTGATTAATAAACGCTGGTGATCAGACTCTTACGCTATCAGGATTCTAAGTGTCTATAAAGCCAACAGTATGTCGCTGTTCTATTCTTTGTGGCTCTCAAAAGAGCTGGAGATAATTTTTCGAGATACATTGAAACATTTAGTTTATAGTTCTAGCGCTGTGGTTGTCACCTCCACTTTATATCAAATTGGAGACTTGATTCTTAAGGATGTCTCTATTTTCTGCTTTATTTGCACATTGATAGCTCTAGTGAATGACTAGTCACAGCAACTTTTTTCCTCCAAAAGAAGTGTATTAAAATGTGAAAGCCTCAGTCTAATCTGCATTGCAGGAATTTTCAGCCCCTTGATTAAAGGGAACAGAAAAGTGTTTTTCAAGACTCTTGTTGATGTAGTTCTCTCAGTTTCATTAACAAATGTGGGGCGTGAGGATGCATTTGATGTTCCCTTCATTTTTACTGCAGGTATGTACATTTGAAAGTGTAGATAAATCCTTGCTATCGAGTGTTTGTCTGCTTTGCAGCTGCCAATGGAACAACACCAGTGCAAGCTGATAGTAAAATTATGTACTTTCCATATTGTTGTCATAATTTCCTTGGAGCTAAACTTGTTCCTGCAGTAGTTGAAACACTTACTGTTTGATTCTCACTGAACAATGGGCAGGATTTTCAGGCTTTATTTAAATTAGAGCTTGTGAATTTAAATTCAGCTCCTAGAAATAAACAATTAACTGCTTTTTTTGCAGCCTTCAGTCCAAGAGACTGGTCTTGCAGAGCTGTTTAAAATGGTCTTTGCTTTCTTTGGTAGTTGGACTCCAGTGAGGCTTTCCAACACAAGGGGAACTTGGGTTTGAGATGATGGCACAAAATGTGTTGACCCCACATGTTTGAACTTGCAGAGTGGTTTTTCAGCACCAGTTTGCTTTGCATCATTTCATTGAGGGGTGCTGTGTAAAACAGCTTAGTAAATGAGGGTGTGAGCATGCAGTAGGGATCAGTGGTGAACATTTTCTTTCTGGGAGGGGAAGAAGAGGCAGAGTGGTCTGGAAAATAGCAGCAAAGTGTATTTTTAAGGTGTAGCCATTGCTGGGCTGTAGTTGTAAGTGGTTTGGTTGTAGGTGGCTTGTAGTGGAGGATGTTAAACTTTGATGCCTTGGATGTGATGTACCCTCATATAATTACTTTAATAGCTACTTTCTGTGCAAACTTTAAAATCTAATGATCCTGCTTTTATTGTAGTCTTTAAAGATCTAATCGTTCTTGTGGGTGTCTGAGATGTAAAACTTAGTCAAGGAGAGGCAACAGATTGGTTGCACCATAGGATTTTGTGGGGTTTTTGGAGTGTTCTTAGAAGCGGCTGCTGGCTCCTGCTGCCTGGCCAAGGAATGCCGAATGCCGGCATGGTATTCCTCATTAGCTTAATTAAGATCCTGAGAAAGTGGCGTCTTTAGCCACGAGCTCCTATGGCAGATGTGTTAGAAGACCACGTCAACCCGCTTGGCTTTGACCAGGGGTATAGAGAAGGAGACTTTTTTCTCCAAACATTCTTGATGTTTCCTGATCAGAATACCTGAATGGAGACTCTCCCTGAGTCGTGGTTCTTTGATGTGTGAAGGTATTACCCAGAGATGTGTATGTAATCTTAAAGAGAATCCTCTTAACAACAAATTAATAACAACGCAGTCCCCGATACTCTGCTCTGTTTAAAGCTCTCCTTGTAAATAAAAAGCTAAGACTTAGGTGGTAATGGAAATTGTTGCTGGAAGCATCTGCTAAGAGGGGTGTTCTACAGTGTATTTTAAAGTGCTAACAACACACAGTAACCACGGAGTGCAATAAATATAGGGTGATATTTTATCTTTTTAATTAAGTATGAAGAGAAAAAGAATCCCCTTTTCTCACCTTTGCATTGCTCTGAAAATAAAACTGATTAGCATGCAAAGAGGAGGGAGGGGATCGTGTTTTCTCTGTTAAATCAATACATTATTAGCTGAGCAAGAGGAAAAGCAGTGAGCATCTAAGCTGTGGGCTGAAGTACGGACAGGGAAACTTAGGGGCACTTTGCGGCAGATCCTTGCTTGTGTGTGCGTGTGGCTGCTGGCCTCCTCAGGGGGAAGTGCTCTAGGTCAGTCCTTGAAGCAGAACTGCTGGTGTTTGGTGGCTCTTAGCCCAAGTGAGTGACCTCTGGAAGGCTTTGTCAGGACACCCTGAACGTCTCTGCTGTTTCTTCTGCCTGCACGCCCTTTGCTGGAGACTGTGCCTGCAGTCTGAGACCCAGGGGTAAACTCATGAATATCTAGACAACTCTTCTGTGCCCAGCCACTAGGTATTTGACAGCTTAGGTAGGTTTCTCAGCAAGGCTTTATCTTTGCAATAACTTTTTGTCTGCTAAAAGAAACTCGGTTATCAGTCCCCATCCGTTTTTCAATTGCATCAGCATAGCTGTTTAGTGTGTGGAATAAAACCATGTGCAGAAGTGCAGCTGGCAAGTCCTTTAAGCATTTAGTTGCTGTAATGAACATGTAACTCGAAAGATCTTGACAGTATCATGGGAAAAGCTGAAACTCTATTTCAGTTTCACTGAAGTTTCCTGTAATTAACTTAAACATCCCGATTTGCTAGACGTCAGCTAATACAGACAAAGTCAAGAATGTCTTTCGGGTTTGTTTTACTTACAGTTCCACAGGCATGTGCAGCAAATAGACTCTCCTAATGGTTGACTTTAGTGGAAAAAATGGAAAGGCTGCTCTCTTTCATGTCCAAACAAGTTTTTGCTTAAAGTAAGCCACATCTACTGTTAGTCGGCTCTGTACTGTGATAGAGGAGCACTGCAGTTGGAAGGATGGCGGCGGCTCCCGGTACTGCCTTATGGGACACGCATCTGCCTGTAGCTTTCCATATGGTGGCAAATTCCCTTTCAACCACAGGTGCTGCAGCGTGGTGGGAGCTCCCCTAGCTGGATTCTGGCCTCCAGTGTGGGTGTTAGAGGTAGGTGACTTCTAACAGCGGCGTGGTATTGAAAAGGAGTTGGTGTTTGAGCTGCTTATGTAGATTTGCATCCTGCTGACTGGTGTGTGGGAGAGCTGTGCATTACCTCTCTGAGTAGAAGCGTACAGCCAGGCAGTCTCTCTAGCCTCACACCCAAAGAATTCTTGGCAACAATCTGTGATTTTTGTGACTATTAGAGCTTTGTAGTTCCTGTTCCCTAATGTGGATAATGCAGATGCAGGTGATTCTTGAGGTTCTCTTTCTAAAAATTAGAGGGAATTAGCACCAGAATATTTTTGAATATATGTAAAAATAAATGTTTGAGGAGAAAAGCAAGCAAGTGCACATTTCAAAGTGAAATGGATCTCTGTTATAATGGATCATTGTAACAGAGAGTTTACTGTACTAATAAACTCATGACTCATCACTCTCCTGCCGTTCCCCAAGGAGATGCTTCTTTATTTTTTGCCCCCAGCAAAGCAAAAGTGAGTACTCTTTCCAGAAGCACATCTTTCTCATAGAATTTCTGAGCATAACTATCGTAGAACAAGTGTTTGCCTCTGAAACCTTTGCTGTCAGAGCCCTTGGTGTTTAATTTTATATAGAATAATGGATTTTGTGATAGGTAGGTGCTGTTTCCAATTAAGCTGTATTAGGTAACTGCGCTCTTCTTTCATATCCCATAGCAAAGTCTCCATATCACAGTGTGCTGGGATAAAATAGCTACAGGCTCGACTGCTGCTGTGAAGCCACTAACGAACATTTTAGTCCATGTGATAAATAAAACTGAGGTTGCCACTCCTGGCATATTGGAGTTGCACTAAATAATGCTACAGCGCTGTTTATTACTGGTTCACTGGATAATATGCAGCTATAAAACCTGCTGGAAGCTTTTATTAAGAATACCGTGTCATTATAAAAAAGTGTCTACAACATCTTTACGATACTGATGGTGCAGGAATTACTTTGTCGAGGGAGGACCTTACTCTCTTCAGGTTTCCGTAGGCATTGTGTCCATCCCTTGGGAAGAGGACAGCTCTATAGGGTCTGGGTTTCAATAGGTTTGGGGTTTTTTTGTTCGTTGTTTTTTCTCAAATGCAGTATTTACAGTATTTAATTTCCCACTTCATTTAAAATTCAGATTATGCTCTCTGTGGTATAAACTGTGCTGCTGTGTCCCAAAGTAAAAGTTAAAGTGAGGTTATCCGGAGAGTTGACTGAGGGGAGCTGTGCAGAAACCTTTACACTGGCTGGGACAGCAATGGGGAGACTTGATAGGGAAAGAATTCAGTCTCGAATCCTGGGCTTGTTTTCTTGTTCAGTTTCTGGCATTTCCTATGACCTAGATGTGTTTGTGTGTCTCTGTTTACCTTACAGGATGCCACTGCTTTCCTCAGAAATGCTCAGATTTAAATTGGTGATCATCCTCATGTAATTAATTGGGCCATGGTGGTTCTGAGCAAAAGCGAGTTATCCATGGTATTCCTGATTCATTAGCTAGATGCTATTCAACCTCCATATTCCACAGATCTTTGATTTCCATAGTCACCTGTTTGTGGTGATCCTCTTGGCAAGCGTGAAACTGAATACCATCCGGTGGGATGTGGAACTAAGGTGTCTGTAGGACTTACCAAACATGTGACATCCATGGGTGAGGAAACCCTTGCGTTGCTCAGTCTGTTTGTAAGAGAAAGCAGCTGTCTAAATTAGTGACAAATACTGTCTTCTTGTTCCATCTCCCCATTCTCCATATGTCCATTTTTTTTTTGCCTTTATAGAACACACCCCAAGAGCAGCAGCAGTGACATCCACAATGGGAAAATGAATCCATCATCCTGTACCTGCCTGAGTACAGGACAAGGCTTCATAAAGAAGGCAGAATGAATCTGGCTTGGTATCAATTGTTAACCATACGAAGTCCTAGCCGGAGTTAAGGGTAACTAACTCATTTTGTGTGTGTTTTGTTTTCATGAAGGCGTTGCAGTGCTTTCCTCTGTGGTACTGGGTTCTGGCTATAACAAAATGCAGAATTAATGTTTCAGATGCTTCAGCTGATACCTCTTGGCTCTCTTACTGGTGCAACCAACAAGCACTGGAATGAATATACTCTTCTTTCTTTTTTGCCTTCTCCAGATGAGCTCAGTAGGACTGGCCCAAGCACTGCTGCAGAAGGGAAGAACAGAGTTGGAAAGCAGGAGCTAGATCAAACCAGGAGTCATCTTCTTTCATAACACTCAAACATGAAGACTTTATAAACTTCATTAGGTACTGACAACAGTGTGATACCAGTCATATTGCATGATGTAATATTGCAGTGCTTTATTGTTCAGTGACTGTGTGGGGCTGCATTAAATAAATTACTATATACTAGTGGCTTAAATCACAGAATTATTGAGGCTGGAAAAAGACCTGTAAGATCATCCAGCCTAGCCCATGACCTAACCTTACCACAGTCACCTAGACCAGGGCACTAAGTGCCACATACAGCCTTTTCTTAAGTGCCTCAAGGGATGGGGACTCCACTACTGCCCTGGGCAGTGCATTCCAGGATTTGATCATCCTTTCAGTGAGGAAGTGCTTCTGAATTGATCATTATGAGAGCAGTAAATCCAGAAGGTGGGTACTAGAGAAAAACTTCCAGTGCCTTGTCTTTTATCAACTCTTTCCATACCTGTAGGCTTTGGGCCGGGGGAGGGGGTTTGAGATTTTTTTTGTTGCTGTTTCTTGAGAAAGATAGAATGATGATAAATAGGTTTCCATTCAAGAAAGTGAAACTAGTTCAGCTTCTTGACCAGAAAGGCTTCACGGTCCTCTTAGCTGTTGCAGCATCATAATGTTATGTCCAACAGAAAGTAGCCCTCACAGTACTGATGATGAAGTCTCCATAGGTGTCTGTAGTGCTGCAGTGTGTGCTGCTCTCTCTTGTTAGGGCTCCCCTTATCAGAGAGCAGTTATGAAAGTTTTGCTGTGGCACAGCCCTCTGTGGCTTCTTGCATCTAAGGATGAAGTTTTTTTCTGTCTTGGAACTTGTGGGAGCTCTCTCCTAGGCCCAGTAATTCTCAAATATTGCAAGAAAAGGTCTGACAGTGTTGTCTGGGAGATACGATTGACTTTATTATTAACATTTATTAAGTGCCTTACAATGAAGGGGAAGAGCCTTCATTTTTACAAATAGGAGAACTGGCATGTAGGAAAGGTGAATCTCTTTACACAGTTTATTAGGGTTGGAAGGGGCCTTCAAAGGCCATTTGGTCCAGAGTCTTCTGTCTTCTGTGATTCTTGACCCATCTAATGAGGTGATTGTCACAAGGCCGTAACCTGGCTGAGGGCAGTGACACCACAGAAAGATGGCTGATAATTTTGGAATGGCCCACAGTTTCTCCCTCCCAGAATGGCTCCACATGGAGTCAGCAGGGTTTTCCCTCTGTGAGTGTTGGTTGACCAGGGAGTTTTGCCCTGGATGAGTGTTGATTGACCAGGGAGGAGGTTTAAAACAGCTGATGAGCCTGAGGCTGTCTCTCTGTTGGTTAGGTTCATTATAGAGCTCATCCAGCAACAGAAAAGTGAGGTCCTGCAGCTCATTCCTAGGAAATATTCTTGGTTTTAGCAGTTATTCTCTGCCTGCTGCTTCCTTTCACAAGACAGTGGCCTTTCCCCAGGATAAGCTGATTCACTTCATGGCAGGCATTTACAGTTTTTCTGCGCTTAGTATCTAAGAGGGCAGTAACTGTTTCTTCTGGGCTAAGATTTCAGTTTCTTTCATCCTTTTTTTTAATAGTTTATTGTGCTTGGAAAAAGAACCTGTCCAGCTGCTACAAACAACAGTGGTTTGATGGGTATCAATAAAGAGTTAAGAGATGTGTGTTTTCTCTGTAGAAGATAAAGAGACTTAAAGCCTGCTTTAAAGGAAGGCAAACCTTGGAGAGGTTCACTTAGATGCACAATATGCCTTAGTTTTTAAAAACAGTATTAAGGGATTTTTAAATTATTTTTTTGCAAGAAAATAATTTCCTCTTTTTGATTGCTTTCTGTTTTTATTCTTTAGTCTCACAGTTGTGCGATAAATATTCAGAACTATGAGTTGGTAAGGTTAATATGATTAAAATGAATATGTGATAACAGGCTCTGCACATGAAAGATTAAGAGCTCAAATTATAGGCTCTGGAGCGAAACACTCCATGAGCATTTGCAAATGTTGTTTGTGCAAGGAGTGTGGGCTTAGGCCCATGGTTGCAGTTGGGCAACAATTCCATCCTGCCTGCTGCTTTTTTGTTCTGTATTGGTCTGTACGCAAGTTTCTTGAACAGGGTGAAAATATAATCTGGAGTGAGACGAAGGGTACAGATGGGGAAATCATTTCAATCCAAATGCTAGTGCTGCTCTATAAAAATAGATCTGTTTTGCAGCAGTTATTCACATCTGCAAAGATCAGGTTGTAGCATTTTGAATGCACAGTGGTTAATTCTTTACCTATAAATTGATCCTTTATGCCAAGTTCCATATACAACAGTTAATCTCCTGGAGTGCAAGTTGAAAATACATGATCAATTAATTTTGGTAGGTTATGACTTTGCTCTGTACTGTGTGCTGAAGTTGAGCCAGCGTGTGCTTAACGAAAATTAGATGTGAAATGTAATATGTAAGAGGACAAAGAAGCATTGAAGTCTTTATTGCTCTTAAAAAGACAAAAGTCCCTCAGACAATTCTCCTTTCTTAATCCCTTGAGAATTTATATGTGATTCTGCTGCTGTGAGCAATGTGGAGCGAATGAAATTGGAAATAATTGTTAGAAGTAGTACCGGCTGGTTTTGCTCACCTTATCTGAAGGTGAGTTCTGTTTTAGAGGGCTTTGCATTTTGAGAGACTGATTTTATAGACAGTCTTCCATTGAGAAAGAAAAGCATCGTGGTCTTCAGTGAGGAGACGAGCCTAGCTGCTCTAGCTGTGAAATCTGCTCATGTTGCAACCATTTAAATAAATAGTTTGTTTACATAACAGCAGTGGCATTTCTCCTCCTCTTCCTTGCGGTTTTGTCCAACTGGATGCTATGAGTGGCAGTTGCAGTGACTGCTAAGTGTTTAAATGATGACACCATTATGTGAAGTGATTTTGAAATGAGAGATTTCAGCCAAGAATTACATCTGCTCTCATCTCCTTCAAATCATACTCGCTGGCTGGGCAGATTATGATTGATTTGTTTGTGACAGATTGCAGGAAACAGTCATTGATTTTTCAATATTTTACCTTAAAATTATTTACAGTTGTAACCAAGGGGAGGTATTTCCATGGGCTGTCAGCCCTGAAAGACTGGGATAATATTCCCTGCTCCCTGACAAGACAAATTACCCGTAATGAGTGCAGTAGCTGAAGGGTATACTTTTATTTTAAAATATGTCAATAACCCCAGTGACTAAACGAATATTGATTCAGCATAATGAAGCCTGAGTAATGTGAAAATGAGCTCTTCAAGGAGCATGGTAAAGACTTGCTTTGCAGCTTGTAGCAAGAAGCTTTTCATTCTTTACTGGTAGGTAGCTAAAATGTGCAGTCTTAAACAAGCCATCCTCAAACATGGTGGTATGCACAATAGTGTCACAAAACAGCTTGGGGAAGGGAGGGTGTTTTGGGGTTCTTTTTTTTATTTCTTTTTGTTTCTCTTCAATGCAGTTCAGCAGATCAGATGTTGAAAAACGCCAAGTTATGCAGGGCAGGGATAGAGTTGCTATTGGTGGTGTTAATGTCTTTTGCAATAATATTCTTCAGGCAGCCTAATGGCGTTTTCTAAAAGGGATTCTGCACAGAGGGGCATGGAAATGTATCTAAATAAACTGTAGATTTAATTTCATATTATTGACTGCTTGGGCATATTGATGTGTGTTCTGGTTGGTTTAATCTTCTTGTCCTTTAACAATTTCGAACCTCTGGTTTATGAGAACCTAGATATCCTGTAGCATCAAACTCCTTTAGCACAGTGTACATTTTTCTTCCCACTGCCTCGTAATGCTGTGTGTTTCTTACCAAATGAGAATTTCCAAGTGGTAATTCATTTAAATTACAGTAATTTATGCAGTGTCATAGGTGTGGTGTGGAAAAGCATCTAATAGATTAATACGGATGTACTTCAATTGTTCAGGGGAAGGATTCGATTAAGGCCACATTGAGGTACAGGGGGTTTTTTAACATTAAAAATATCGAACACTAAACCTCCTATAATCTGCATCAATTTGTCATTTGTATTCAGGAGCATCATGCAGCATGGGGAAGGTTCTGCATAAGCTCGAAGTAGAGACGGCCGTGTAACCCAGACGTATGCCAAAGGATATTTTCCGGAGGTGCTTGTGTATTAATGTGTCAGTTATGAAGTAATGTCATCGCCAGGAGTGTTTTGCAAGCGTGTTTGGGCACGAATACAACTTTCTTGATTTTTTTCTGACTTAAGTTGCATCCAACTAGCTTGTGAAAACCTTCAAAAGGACATGTTCCTGTTGGCACACAGGTGGTTTTTCCAAATGTCAGCACAGCTAGATCATTCAGGAGGCACTTGAGAACCTGTGGCATTGAGAGTTAAATGACAGTCCTGGAATGGGAGATGTGTTCCTGTCTTTAATTTGTTACTTTTCAGGAAAATGTGGTCAGGTTTAAGTGGGTTACAACTGGAAATGTAGTTTTGAGAAAGCTTCTGCCTAACACCTGGGATTCATAAAGTGTTGCAGAATCATTAGTGGTGAGGAATAACCTCAAATGCATAGCACTGGTAACAGGAGTATTTAGAGCTCTTGGAATTTAAAGTTCAGCTGCTCAGTGGTGTTTTACACACTCCAAGTTCCCTGCCTGTTGTCTTTGTTCTGGTACCTCTTGTTCCTTTGTCCAACAGCAGGAGATTGGAAGGAAAGGTCCTCTTTCAGTAGGTTTCCCACAGTAGTGAGGAAGAGAGAGACTGTTCAGAGCCAGGTCTCAATTCTGCTGCAGACTGAAGGGCAAATAAATGTTTGCTTTCACTACATTTCCTTTTCCTGAATAACACTGTGTGAGCCCAGTGGTACCAAATGGAACAGAAGTGGATGCTGCTGGAGTAGCTGCTCACAGCTAAACCAGAGCGACTCTGCTTGCAAGCCATTGGGTGGTTGCACTTCGTGACAGCTCATGCCTTTAACATCTCATTTTGCTCTTTTCCAAAGATTAGTTTATTAACTACCCATTCTTGGCTGTAGGAGGCTGACAGAAGGCTTTCAAGTGTTGTGGATGATGCTAGAGATTTCTGGGGGTGGTACCTTAAAAGTTCTTGTTCATGTATCTGCTGTTAGAACAGCTACAATTGCACAGCCACTTTCCAGATGACTATGAAAGAGAAAAAAAAAACCACCCCAAACCAAACAACAGCCCCAGATCATTAGTCAGGTGGAAGTTCTTGTGGCACTTGTATCTCCTAGGAGCTGAACATAAACCAAATGCTGTTGGGTAAAAGCAGAACACACTGTGACAAGAAGGTCACAGGTGAGAACAGAGAAATCTCCTCTGTGGCTGAGAAGAGGCTGTCGGCAAGTTAGGAAGGGCTAGTATTTATGTGTTGTTTGTCCCTCAGTACTTGAGGACTTGCAAACTTTGACCCATTTCAGTTCCTTTTAGACCTGATACTGAAGGCTATTTCAGTACTGGGGATGTGGTGCAGTGTTAATTGTTTTTGTGTAACAGTTCAGATCTCCCTACCTTCTTAACTGCAGGTTCTACTGTGAACAAAGTTGCAACCGAGATCAAGGGTTGATTTTTAAGAAATTATTTTAAATTTATTTTTTCCTATTGATTCCACTTGTATGTTTTCTGCTCTATAGATAAACTATGCACTTGTTTACTTGGTGGAAGGAAGGAGTAGGACAAGTAAATGTAGAGTGTAGGTGATGAAAGTTGTGTTTACTGACTAAATCTCCTAAAAAACTGTTTGAAGTTTAAGAACCAATATGTGATGGAACCTGCATCAGAGCATCTGCTGTTGGCAGGCAGCCTACTGTGTACAGAACTTACTAATCTAAATGTTGTGGTTAGTTATCACCAATTCTTTTTGGCCTATACTGCATGTGAAGTTGTTGTTTCATTTTGTTTTAATAATATACAAATAATATATAATATATGATAAATTCATATATTATAAATAGTTGCTTTTATCTACAGCAATTGCCTAGACACAGAGCATTTTTTTTTTAGTCTTGTGATGTCTTAAAAGCTTTTACTGTCCTGAGAGCTAATACTATTGCAGAAGCTTTGGTATGGTGGCATAGGGTGAGCTGTTAGAGAGAAATAACCCTAAAAAAACACAAGGAGGATCTGGGAGCCTTAGTTAGGTGCACTGGCTGAAAAGGCATGACTGACTTAATGCACAAGTGTTGAAATCTGTGTCTGGAATTATGGAAAGAAGTTGAGAAACATGGACTGAATCAACAGTTGATTCTGGAATAGATGGATTGTGCTTTGCTGTGGCCTTTAAAGAGGGGTCACCGTGTCTTTTTTTCTGGTAGGGTGTTTGTTTGGGATTTTTTTTGGTTATCTTTTAACATAAAGTGTCATTCCCAAGTGAACTAATGTCCTTGGATTGGTGGCAACAGCTGAGTTGCAGGCTTCATATATAATTCAGTGAGGGAGAAAGGGTAGGGGATATTTTTGAATTATTTTATTTTTAATCTCTTAGTCATTTGAATCTTTATTATGTGCACACGTTTCATTTCAGATACAGCATCACTTGAATTCACTAGGTGTGGTGATTGCACTGACCTGTCATATTTACTTTGATGTAACTTCAAGAGACCATATGCTCTGCCCTGGGCATGGAGAACGATGCAAGTGACTAACCCAGAAGGCAGCTATGTTCCTGTAGAGATGCAGCCCCTTATTTCCGATTGTCACACCAGGTAATGTACAGCTGCAGTGCAGCAAGAGAAGGAGTTGCTGTTAGGGCAGTGCAGTGACTACATGGCAATGTGGTCTAGCAAAAGGTGAAGGAAAGGACAAAACCCCTTTGTGTCCAGGCAGTGACAGCTCAGCTTTCACTGTGGGCCAGTTGGCAGGTGGAAGATGGAAAAGATTAAAGCCAGCTAGGAATCTGCCAAGGTGGAGGTGTGCCATGGTAGCTTTAATGTGAGAATACAATTAATTACTTGACATGTTGGAAGTGGGGTTGCTATGCACACAGCCTTCTGGGGAACGTGGGAGCTAGCTGTGCAGGGCTTATGGCTAGGCAAGGCTAGGGGCTTTTTCGCTTTTTCTCTGACCAGTCCATGCCCTCCTTCCCTCTTAAGAAAGCTGCTTGCTTGGCCAAAAGCAATGTAGGATGGTGATTTTTAGGGGAAACATGCAGCTCTAGTTTTCATTCATTCTGTTGTCACGGTTGCACCTGGCCCTTCACTTACATCGGTGCTGTGGACCAGGGGGATATTTTCCACAAGTTACCAGTTTCAAGGTCAACCATGTTGCGTAAGTAATGAAGTGCATGATAGCGAGTGCTGTCTGATTGCTGCTGGCAAATGCTTTGGCTGCAATTAGCAACTTGTGGTTGGTGGCTACCAAGACATTGTTATTGCACCCATATGTGCACTGTTAGTGTGACGGGATGCAGCGACTGCAGTATTGTCGGGGTGTGAGGTGTGACCACAGCAGTGAGTACGGACCTGTTGAAAGTGGATGGTCCATTGTAGTCATGACAGTGATAGAAGGAAGCCAATTTGGTGCAGGTAACTGGAAGCTATGGATGCGAATGATAACTAAATGCAAAACTGTTTCTTTTCTAGATCCTGCCAGCAATGACTGAGGCTCCATGAAGTCTTCTTACCAGTTACTGCCGAGATGAGAAAGATAACAGGATGGAGGAGTGCTTAAGTGGTTTTAATGACAGTTAATTTCACCTATTTATCACATGAGAGGTTGTTTTTTCCTCAAAACTCCATTGTCATGACAAGATGCTTTTGGAAGTCTTGTTTGTAAAATAAAACTGACAGATTTTTTTTTTAGGCTACAGGGAGCTATTGTGTGTTTCTGTACAAAGTTGTCATCATGGTAAACCGCTGCAGAAACTTGGTTTTCAAAGTCATTTAACTCGCATCCTTAAGTCATTTATTGGAGTGTCTGTTGAATGCCATGTGTAAAGTTTCTTGACAGAGTTCTCTTTATTCAATGGAATTGTTATTCTTAGAGTGCTCCATTTGTTATTGCCTCCATTTCTGTTGCCTTAGCCTTTGGCAAAATAGTGTTTCTTTTTAGTAATTCTTAAACAAATAAGGAATGAATGAGGTTTTGTCCCATTTGTGTTTTGATCGGCTTATTTTTCTAGTCAGCAAAAGCATCTTCCATTTTCAGGATGACAGTATTAGGAAGGTGCTTTGCCTTATTTTTTTATCTTTCCTTTTTCCAACAGAAAATATCTTTTGAGCAATGACTTTTTTAATCTGTACACTGCCACGATGCAATTACTGGAGGGAGAGACAGAAGCTGTTGGGAATGTCATGTTATGCCAAATTAAGAATTATTAGCTCATACTTTCTCTGCAATCTCTTCGACTAGAACTCAACCTACTGCATCTGGCTTATGCTTCAGCTCTAGTGGAACTAATATGTCCTTGGAGTAGCATTTTAGAGTAACTTCAGATTCATGTTTTTTTCACAAGTCTGCTTTAAAGTGCTGAGATTAACTTTAGAGAACGCAGGAGCTGCAGCCTCCTTTGTCAGCAGTTGTGCTGGGTTAGGAGGATGCTTCACACACGCTTGCCTGCTCACTCTCTCCTGGAGGTTACTGCCCCTGTGTATTTGGGTTAGCTGAGATGGGGTTAATCCTCTCCATGACACCTCTCCTGGTGCTGTGTGTGTGGTGGTAGCTGGAGGAGTGTTGATAACTCACCAGTGTTTTGGTCACTGCTGAGGAGGGCTTGCACAGCACCAAGGCTGGAGGTGATGGGGTTTGGACTCCATTCCTAATACTCTACTCAACAGCAGGCTGAGGGATGGGCCGGGCCAGCTAACCCAGACTGACCAAAGGGCTATTCCAGACCATGTTGCACCAACTCAGATATAAAAGCAGAGGAAAGATGTAGTGGGATGGCGGGAGCATTCATTGATGATATTTGTCCTCCAGAGCAACCACTACATGCTCGACCTGCTGCCTAGAATGGTGGCTAACACAATCTGCTGGTGGCCAGTAGAGAATAATCTTATTGTTTGCCTTCGCTCCTGTGTGGTGGGGGTTGCTTCTCCGTTATTAAGCTGCTGATGTCTTGACTCACAGCCTCTTGTTATGTTTTCTCTCCTCCCCTGTCCATCCCGGAAGGGGGATGATAGAGCAGCTTTGGTAGGCATCTGGCCCCAGGCAGGGCTAAACCACCCCACCCTGCTAGGGAAGCAAGTGGAACTGCTTCCCTGAGCACATTCACCCAGAGTTCTTTAAGCCAAAGCTTATCATGTTTTGAAATATTAGTTAACTAGTTCCATGTGTCACTTTAAAAGAGCAGAGAGTGCCCAGACCAGCTTCACAGATGGTGTATCTGGAGGGGGTAGTGTGTGTCCAGCAGGGCTGTGAAGGAGCTGCTGCTGGTGCAGTCTTCTCCGGGGGTGCACTTACATCTCTAAGATGCGGTAAAAATTGAAGATGTTAGAAATCAATGACGTTATGTCACAGAATCACAGAACAATAGAGATTGGAAGGGACCTTGAAAGACCATCCAGTCCAATCCCCCTGCCACAGCAGGATCACCTAGACCAAGTGGCACAGGAACACATCCAGGCGGGTTTTAAATGTCTCCAGAGAAGGAGACTCCATAACTCCCCTGGGCAGCCTGTTCCAGTGCCCTGTCACCCTCACTGTGTAGAAGTTCCTTCCCATATTGATGTGGAACCTCCTATGTCTGGCACCCATTGGCCCTTGTCCTATCATTCGATGACACTGAGCAGAGCCTGGCTTCATCCTCCTGACACCCACCCTTAACATATTCATAAACATTAATGAGAGCACCTCTTAGTCTTTGTTTCTCCAAACTCAAGAGACCCAGCTCCCTCAGCCTTTCCTCATCAGGGAGGTGTTCTTTTCCCTTCAGCCATCTGGAATGGGCTTCCCAGGGAGGTGGTTGAGTCGCCATCCCTGGATGTGTTTAAAGATCATTTGGATGAGCTGTATGGTTTAGGGGTGAACTTGTATGGTAGGGTAGATGGTTGGACTCAATGATCCCAGGGGTATTTTCCAACCAGAGTGATTCTGTGATTCTGTGATTATCCAGAGAACACACTGTTGTGCTTTATTCATCAAAGAGGCTGCCTCAACCAGGGTATGCTTCAGGAGAGCTTTTTCTGACATGCACTGCTCTGAACTGCCCTTAGCAAAAAGGAGAGAACACCTCAAACCCTTCCACTGCTGCTTCTTGCTCCAGTGTCACATCAAGAGATGCTGGACTCTGGTGAGACATCCAAGCTCTTGATGTTCCCTGTGCCAAAAGAAAACGTTACAGCTGCTTTGTAGTACTGGCAGCAATACTAGGGACAAACAGTGCTCTAAACACCTCCCTCCCTTCCTCACGGTCCATGAGGTCTGGAAAATGGTGATATGAAGAGACAAGACAGGGCAGGTCTCAGGATGGTGGCTAACAAATGTGGAAGTCGCTACCATTTTAAAGCGGCATGTAAACAAAAAGTTGATGTGGTAGAGTGTGAAGCCCGTTTTTCTGACAAGTTTTGAGTTCACTTGGCTAAGTACTACTGCATGCTGAGAAAATGCTAGATTCCTTTCTTGCCCTGGTTAGCCTGTACTTGCTGCATGGTGTACATAGTTCAGGGAGGCAGAGCGCCAGCCACATTGTTTCCAGAAATCCTCAGCCTGCCCCCATTCAATCTCTGCAGGTCTTTGCTGAAGGCAGATGCAGCTCCAGGTGCCAGAGCTGTGCCGGCTTCCTGGGCTCAAGCCATGGCTGAGCATCAGGAGCAACATACCTCCTCCAGAAGACTCTCAGATGTGTTCCCAACCATGAACCAAAGGGAAATGAGCCTCCACAGCTCTTTGAGACAGCCCATGATTCATATATTTCTTTTATCTTAATACAGACTATTTTAATACCAAGGTTAAAATGTTTAATGAAATCCTTGTGGATGACTAACGATCTCTTTGCCTGTTGAAATGGTCACACCAGTATTGCAAAGCAACCAGTGGCTTACGTAGAGCTCTGTCACTGATACATTATGCCAATGAGTAAAATCGTACATCCAAGCGCTCGAGATGCTTGCACACCGTAGTCAAGGCTTTCCTGCTGTGCGTGTGCTGCTAAAAACAACACAAAAGACCATTTCAGAGCAGACAGGTTTTCATTTTTTTGCTCGTAAACTCTCCGCATGCTGGTTGGTTTCAACTAGACTTCCTGGCTCTTTGGTGATTGTTACCTTCCCTACGAATCTTACCAGGATTACACCCATAACCCTGTGCTTGTTATTATAAACACACGTATGTTCCCCACAAATCTGTTTGGACAAAACATTGTTTACCCTCTTAACTGGTCCTGTGCTGTTACTCTCTGACTCTTTATCTTCAGTTCAAACTTTGTTGAATAAAATGTGCATTCCTGCAAGTAACGTTTGCATCTGTCCTGTGTCAGTTGATTTTATACAACTGTTTTCATGCCCCAGACATAGCAAAACATTTTCATGGCAACATGTGTTGACAATGCACAGAGATAAAAATCAGTTAATGACAAACTCTAAGGTGTGAACTTTTAATAAGAGCGATGAATCAGGAGAGATGATTAGTAAAGGGAATCACAGATTATCTATTTTCTGAATGAAAAGGAGATGTCATTTGTGCTTGAACAAATGCCTAGATTTGGTACAGGAATTCCTTGCGAGCTGCTGTGGCTTTTGCCACACCTGGGGTCAGGCTGTATACCATGCAAGTCCTTCTGGCTTGGGAGGTAGAAAGGCTTCTTGATGTAATAAATGTCTTCACAGCCATCGAGTCTTCCACCGACAAGGTACTCAGCTACACTTCTCTTTAAAAAAAAGATCTGTGAGAAGGCATTGCTTAAGAACTAATTTGGCAAGGATCTTGTCTCCTAAAGCTGTGCCTTTTTCTCCTGTTTGCAGTGTTAAGTTTCATTTGCTTTAAATGTCCATCTGTCCATCCAGCCATTCATCGTTCTGTCCAGACATCCAAACATCTGCCCATCCATCCATCCATTTATCCATCCATCCATCTATCTGTCCATCCATCCATCCATCCATCTGTCCAGACATGCAAACATCTGCCCATCTATCCATCCATTCATCCATCCATCCATCTATCTGTCCGTCCATCCGTCCATCCTTCTCTCCACCTATCCATTCATCCATCCCTGTCTCAAATTAATCAAACACCACATGAACTTTTTTTCTAGAGCACATCTCCTACAACATGTGTCTGCTTCTACTGGATGTAGTATTGCCTTGCTGCTAGAAATAATTATTAGGTTTAAAGTTGTCTGACAGCCTGCTGCTGTGGATGAATGTTGTTCATTCTCTGCTGAGATTAGTTATCTGGCACCATTTTGCCAGCACGTAACAGAAAAATGATCACGAGTCGATCACACCCGTTTATCTGCCTTTTTTCTTTCTAATGGGCTTTTTGTTGCTGGGCTGTCACCGAGGTTGAAATAAATGCGCACAACTTGTACGGTTCCAAGTTCTCTGCAAGCCTGGGGAGATGATGTTGGCTCTCAGTACCAGGAAAAGGCCCTGGGGGCAGAAGTGTTCGGAGAAGGGGAGAGGTTGTCTGCGCTTAGATTTCTCAGCCTTGTGCACCTTTGGTTTTGGCTAGCAGAGGTGTTTTATGCTCGGTAGCAAGCAGTGTGTTAACAGTGAAGTCCAAAATGCCAGACATAATTAGCTCATGCATTTAAATAGCTGTTGTTGTTTTTAACTTGTGTGTACTAGCCTGTTCCCATGCAGAGGTGCATGTTTTGCCTGGGAAGAATGCCCTGTGTATCAGAAAAAGCAGGAGGTAAACGTTAAAATTACACACGACCATTGAAGATTTTAAAAATAACCATGAGGTCTTTATTTCTTGGTTTATGATTGATTAGGGTTAGAGTTTTAGAAGCTTAATACCGACTTTAAGTACTTTACAGTCAGTCACTGAGAATTATGGGCTTGGCACGACTCACATTTTTGTCCTTCAGTATATCCATTATTGTTAGATGCTGAGTAGTCACTGCACATAGATGACTGATTTTTGAGAGGGGGTTTTGCCACATTCAGAAAAATACTTTGTTAAAGCAGCTGCTGGGTGAGAGGGGTAATTAAAGACCTGTACTGCTTTGATTGGAGTTGACACATGTGGCACGTTCCCTAAAACTCAGGATGTGAGCAGAATGTTTCCAGGATTTATTGAAGTCAGACACCTAGAGATACTGGGGAGCTTTTAATAGCAGTAAATGTAACTTCACATTTTACACTGGCCTATAAATCTGTCTTTAAAATGAGGGAGATTACTGCAATAACATTGCTTGTGTCCATCGTATTGTTGTGTGTGCGTTACTGTGTGTGCATTGTTGTGTGCGTATTTATGACCTGGATGAGTGGATCGAGTCTACCGTTAGTAAATTCATGGATGACACCAAGTTGTGGGGGGGAGTGTTGATCTGCTAGAGGGTAGGAGGATGCTGCAGAGAGCTCCGGGCAGGCTGGGTCAATGGACAGAGGCCAGTGGGATGACGTTTAACAGGGCCAAGGGCAGGGTCCTACACTTTGGCCACAATAACCCCCTGCAGCTACAGACTGGGGGATGGGTGGCTGGAGAGCAGCCTGGCAGAGATGGACCTGGCAGTACTGGTTGACAGCTGTGCCCAGGTGGCACAAAAGGCCAATGGCATCCTGGCTTGTATCAGCAATATTGTGGCCAGCAGGACTAGGAACACCATTCTCCCTCTGTACTGAGCACTAGGGAGGCCTCCCTTTGAGTCCTAGAGGCAGTTCTGGGCCCCTCAACTTGAGAAAGAGATGGAGGGACTGCAGTGGGTCCAGAGGAGCAATGAGGATGGGGAAGGGACTGGAGGGAAAGTCTGATGAGGAGAGGCTGAGGGAGCTGGGAGTTGTTTAGCCTGGAGGAGACTCAAAGGGGACCTTCTCCCTGTGTACAAGGTTTCAGTCAGGTGGGAGTTGGCCTCTTCTTCCAGGCAGCCAGGGCCATGATGAGAGGGCAGGGCCTGAAGCTGCCAGGGGAGGGTTAGGTTGGGTGTTAGGAAGCCCTTCCTCATGGAAAGGGTGATCAGACCCTGGAATGGACTGCTCAGGGCAGTGCTGGAGTCCCCATCCCTGGAGGTGTTTAAGGCCAGCCTGGCTGTGGCAGTCAGTGCCCTAGTGTGTCCTGGGCTGGGCTAGGTGAGCTCAGAGGGCTTTTCCAGCCTCAATAGTTCTGTGATTTTGTGTCTTTTTTTGTGTGTGGCTTGTGCCTGCAGACATACACCCATACATAGGTGCTTAAGACCGAAGAACAGTGGCTAGAGTTCTATTTAGTATTTATGTGGACTAAGAAATCTCAGTGTTTTAATGCTGGCTGAGAACCTTGTTTAGCTTCATGCCAAAAGAAATCTGAATTTTACAATATTTTTTCTTCTTTTTTTTTTAAATGAAGTTAAAATTTGTTTGAATTGTTTGAATTGTCCCTCTTACTGTCTGAATGTCTTGCTGTAGGGAGTGAACAGTGTTGCTTAATGTACATGGAGGCTTGTTTTCATATGTGGGAGAGTGATGAGTGCAGTATTCTGCATGCACGATGCTCTGCAAGGTGTAGAAACTAGAATTGTTGTTACAGTGCAGTGACCAAAAGTGTCCTCAAAAAGTCTATTGAACAGAGAGACTTACTGGTATCATAATTTTTATTGATGTGATCTTTTCTTTCTTTTTCCAGTGTTTTGGAACCATTTTCTGTTTGATCGTGTTCAGTTTGTCTCCCTTCCTTTCCTCTTCACACTCCATGTCTTTAAAGCAACTTAGATATTCCATTTGTAAGTTATAATTGTGCATTTCAGACAAACAGGCAGCTTTCAAGGTCAGACCGTTTTTTAACTTCACTCTACCTGGGTTTTTTTTGCATGGCCTGTGGTGTGAAGGCCTCTGCCAGATCCACTTTACCTCGTGGATTCCTGTGAGATCTGAGCACTCTGAACTGCGCTCAGTTTCATACACAGCATGAACAGTGGCCAGGCTTCCTATAGAGAGAGGCACAAAGTGCTTTCCTGAAAGAGAGAGCAGTCTTGGAAAATATCAGAGGGCCAGGTTCTTAATTTGAATCACCAAATTGTTTAGGTTGGAAAAGACCTTCGAGATCCTTGAGTTCAGCCATAAACCCAACTCTACCAGGCCCACAACTCCACTATATCCTTAAGTTCCTGCACGGCTTTTATACACAGCCAGGGATGGTGAGAAGCTGTTCAGCTCTGTGAGCAGCCTGTTAGATGCTTAATGACCCTTTCAGTGAGTGACTGACACTAGAAGATAGAGCCTCTGCTCTTCCAAACCTATGCAGTGACTAGGAGCTTGAGCAGATTCCTGCTTCTGTGGTGAGCGGTGGTGACAGCCTGAGGGTGTGCAGGATACAGTAACCAGGCAAGGTACCCCCAGGAACCTGCTTCTTTTTCTTTTGTGAATGCTTCTAGTTTACCATGCTGCCATCTCCATCATCCTGCAGAGAGGGAAAGGCTCAGTACAGAAGCACAGTGGCTAGAGGTGCCTTTCCCAGAATCTTCTTTTAAAATAGCAATAATTAAGACACCGGGAACTCCTTTGCTGGGGGTGGGGGGGCTAT
>JAOXOE010000720.1:6455624-6481190 GCA_028565055.1 Phoeniculus purpureus
TCATCCAGCCCAGCCCAGGACCTAACATCACCACATCAGCCAGACCAGGGCACTAAGGGCCACAGCCAGGCTGTCCTCAAACACCTCCAGGGATGGGGACTCCACCACTGCCCTGGGCAGTCCATTCCAGGGTCTGATCACCCTGTCCATGAGGAAGAGCTTCTTAACATCCAACCTAACCCTCCCCTGGCAGCCTCAGGCCCTGCCCTCTCATCCTGCTGCTGGTTGCTTGGGAGAAGAGCCCGACCCCCACTTGACTACAACCTCCCTTCTGGGAGCTGTAGAGAGGGAGAAGGTCCCCACTGAGTCTCCTCTTCTCCAGGCTAAATACCCCCAGCACCCTCAGCCTCTCCTCATCAGCCTTTCTCTCCAGTCTCTTCCCTAGTGTCATTGCTCCTCTGAGCCTGCTCCAGCCCCTCAATGTCTTTCTTGAAGTGAGTGGCCCAGAACTGCCCCCAGTATTCGAGGGGCCAGTACAGGGGAAAATTTGCTTGGGAAAAGTTAAATCAGTGTAAGTCCATGCGGAGAAACAATGACCACTCTTTTAATGCACCTTCTGCAAGGGAAGAGGTGACAATCAAGGTGGAAGGAGGCAGCTCCCTGCTGTGCTCTGGACATCCAGCTGAACTTGTCTAGGAGAGTGCAAATGCTTGCAGCCTCCCGTTCCAGTCTCTGTGCAATGACTACAGTTCAGGTGCCATTAATGTTATTGGCCCTGGCTGTCAGAGGTGAGAGCGAGTGCAGAGTAAAGCCCTACATCTGCCAGGTTATGAAAGTGTGTACATGGTTCTTTATGCCAGAGGAGGTCAGGAAGTGAAACTAATCAAGACAGGTAGTGATAGGATGAGGGGCAATGGTTTCACATTAGAGAAGGGCAGATTGAAATGGGATGTTAGGAAGAAGTTCTTTAGCAGAAGGGTGGTTGAACACTGAAACAGATTGCTCAGGAGAGGAGTTGAAGCACCATCCCTGGAGATCTTCAAGGTGAGGCTCGACAAGGCTCTAGGCAACCTGATCTAGTTGAGGATGTCCCTGCTCACTGCAGGGTTGTTGGACTAGATCACCTTTGGGGGTCCCTTCCAACTCCAGCCAGTCTATGACTCTATGATTCTGTGGTACAGCATGTTGGCCACAGTTGGGGGGGACGTCAAGAAAATGGTTTTCAGGAGTATCCTAGGTGCACTCACACATTCATCGGCTGAGCTAGCCCCTTGAAAGGTCTCCTCTCCTCTGTGCTGCAGGGAAGAAAGGGTGCATCCCTCTGCTGGAGGAGTTTGCTGCAGTGGGAGTCACTCAGAGCTGCATCTCAGGTACTTAGGACTAAGAGTGCTTGGTTTTATAATGGTCTAGACCTTCCTTGCACACTTGGAGAATATGAGATGTTTCGGTTGTTCCTTTTTATGTGTCTTCTGCTGTGTACAAAAGGGTTCTAGCATGACTGGACCTCAAGGTACTCTAATGATGCCAATAACATTAACTTTAATTGCTCTTAAACCTCTGCTTGATTATTGGATCTGTTGTCTCTTTATGTTTAAATCTCAAGCCTCCTCTCAAATGTTCATGGACACACTAGTGCCTTGGCCAAGCAGAATGTTCTGTGTGTAATAGCCAATTTGTATAACTTGGGCAAGCATTAAAAACCTGTTTTAAATAGTATGCAGAAATCCATATGTTGTCCACAACCCTGCTCTGCTTTTCATGCTGAAAGAGAACAGAAGAAACAGCATGTATTCATTAAAGCCATTTTCTTCTGATAGCTTAACTTCTTCTCTATAAATTGTATTTGACATCAGTATCATATTCTGTCTTAATCTGCTGTTGCATTTTAAATCCTGTTCCTGTGTCAGTTTGGAGCAGCCCATGCAAATCAGCCCAGTGGACAGAAAGCAGGATGCTGTTTTATAGCAGCTCTTTAGTGCTAGATCCAATTTTATGCTTTGTTGAGAGCAGAAGTCTCACTATAACCATCCCTCAAAGGCTCAAAGCTACAAGAACATTAATCAACAGCAGAGTAAGTGACTAAATAAGGTCCATGCTGGAAGAAAAGAGCTGGTATCTTTTTCCCTGCACATTGTCTGATGCCTGGGACTGTTATCAACTAGAGCTGAGGGGGAATCTTTAAAAAGAAGTATTTGAGTAAGAATGATTTATCATGTGATTGGGAAGATTCCACTGGGAAAGGTGCCTGGCCAAGTCCATGTTGACTAAGTAGATCAAGAATGAGTGCCGCAGACATGCCTCAGTTTTAAATGCCTGTTTGCCGGTCTCATTAATCTGCCAAATTACCCAGCTCAAATTGCTTATGTGTAAGTGTTACATCAAGGTACACTGCTCTGTATTAGCTGCCAGATAAAAAGGAAACAGACACCAAAGGTAGGAGAGAGTAAGGGTGAGTTATTGACTGTTAAATAATACAGCACCAAAGTACTTACTCATGGGAAATAAAAATTGCCAAGAAATATCCACATGGGCATCCAATAATGTCTAATTTGTTCCCAGAATCACACATCGTTGTTTCTGCACACTCAGGAGAGAGGAAAAATAGCAAAGGAAAGAGACAAATATATACAAAGACACGCAAATAATTAACAGGCGTGCACTCACAGAGTCTAGTGTTAGGTCTAGAGCACAGTGAAGACACGGCATGGGAAATTTGTGTTATGAGCGAAGATGAAAAAACTTGACATTAGGGCTGGCTGATTGCAGTTATGAATAACAATTCCTACATCATCCACGGCAAACAGTTCCTGCGAACAAAATGAATCGTTGCAACACAATACATCCTTGTTGTATCGATATGATTAGCTAGTTATCCATAATGTGTTGTAATTTGTTTTGATTTTTAAGTGTTCTTTATCTGCAGAGCCTTAATGAGGCTTCTCTAAATTGATTAGGAGCTGCGAGGTACCGCACAGTTCACAGATTATTTCAGAGAGCTGTCAAGATCCTGTGACTTTCATTTCATTGGATTTAGGGATTGTTGGAAAAGGTGTGCATTACAGCTAGATACAATCACATTTGTCACCATGATCCTTTTAAGAGCAATTAAATTAAAGTGTTATTCTCTAATTTTATTATTGCTCAAGCTGAGTGCTAATGCTGGCTACCAATAAAGCTACAGGTAGATAATGGTACACAATTTAATTTAACTAATTGGAGTTTAGTGATCTAACATGCTTTTCATATCTTAATTCTTTGATTTTTGCATCTGCTACAATTCTTTTAATGGAAAAGGGCAACCAAAAACACGGGTTACATTTGAGATTAAATTATCCGGTAACATCTGCCTTTACCAGTGTGTCAGCATGCATATGAATTTTCTCCTATTACCTGCCACTTGCATCCATTTCCCATTGTCAGTGTGCTTGACCTTGAAATTAATTTATCTAACTGTGCTTACATTCCTTATTAAGTTAACTGCAGCCTTGGAGTGCCAGAAACATTCTCGCTGAGGGGATGCTGGCTAGATGACAAATGAAAGGGTCAGGAACACAGATAAACCAGTCCCTCCAACTAGACAAAGCCCACATTTTTCCCTACAGTTGTGAAGAGTTACAGATAAATAGTAAAATACAAAGATACACAGGATTATCTTATTTACTTTTAAACTCCTCACTACTGCCTTCCTAGGCCAATGTTTTCATTACTTTCTTCCATCAGCTTTATTTTGGGGTGTGGATATTAACACTTGAAAACTGAGGAGAGGCTGAGTTACCTTCCTTCCTAATTTAAAGCAGGAAATTGTATGACTGCAGTGCCCAAAGCTCTTCCATTCAGGTCAGGCGTTCTGCTGTGAACGGAGCAATGTCCATGTGTATTTATTGTTATTTCATCAATGCACGGTAGAAACTGAACCCCAGGAAGGTGATGCTGTCCCATCTCTTCTTGATTATCTCTTGTGCCGCTGTTGGCCATCACCCTGCACAGGGCTGTGGTCAGCTGGTGTGAACTGGGACATTCTGAGTCCAGCAAACTTACCTGATTTTTTTTTTCTGTACAGGAAATGGAAGAAGTTTCAGCCACATCACCTTGTAGAGCAGAGTAGCTTTATTCTGGACTCTCTCTGCTCACTTCCTCTTTTCCACAGAGCTCTGGTATTAGGGCAGGAAAAAGGTTTCTCTATCTTTCCGCTGCATTCTCCCTTTCTGGCAATGCTGAAGCCATTCAGTCTCTCCTTGTCCTCACATTTCTGCAGGTGCTGTGGTGGTAGTGTATCCGCAGAGCACTCTGGAGCTCTCTGGCTGCCTTGCTAAGGTACTTGCGGCAAACCTGTGGCTCCAATGAACAAGAGTATCTCTATCAGCAATGGGTTGGTGACATTCATGTGAGAAAGCACAGTGATATCATTCTCAAGATATAGATGGCAGTAAAGTCACAGAGGAGCCCAAGGAGTTGCCTGAGGCTCCGCACAAGACTTGTGTGTGAGTTCAGTGGTACACAACGAAAAAAAAGTCATAAAATGGGAAGGAAATCCAGGTCTGCTCCTAATGGCCCCATTACCGGGCTTCTCTGGCAGAGGTGGCTCTCCTTTTCCTGCTCTGCTGCATATGGATTCACAGTCTTCCCTTGAAGAAGCTTTAAAAACAAGTGAAAACTACAAACCCTGTATCTGGACCTTGTGAAAATATTTTTAACTGAATGTGAAGAGATTCCACTGAAAAAGTCTTGTTTCTTGCTCTTCCATCTTCTCCAGCTATGACTTTTCCAGGAAGAGTGAGAAAGAAGACCTTCTCCTTGCGCCCTTCCTCAGCTCTGCGCCCAATTTCTTGCTGCACTTAGATAGGGCAGACTTTCAAAACTACCTAATCCCATGTCTAGCATCAGCCCTCTGCCTACAGCCATAGTTGATCAGATAGTTGGGAAATCACAAAGTGTCCTTCGTGCTGTGAGTCACTGAGATGATCTTTCACACTTCAGAAATAAGTCTAGATTTCAACAGTTGGCTTCTGCTTAAAAAACCCTGTCAGACTATCTCAGTAGCAGCGATGGTAAAGGCAGGGCAGAGGGCTCACTGCGTGTCTAGGCACTGGCCTTTGATTTGCATGTGAGAGTCAGGATACTGGCTGCACTCAGTGATCAGTGTTGGAATAACCATGAGAAAGTCTTGAATGTTACTGAGACCACTGATTGTAGGTGCTGGGAATTCACTGCTTATTGTCAAACACACTGTGTTTAAAAAGTCTTGGCAAGTGATTCATTTTGCCCTTCGCTATCTTTCAAGATCGCTGATGCAGCATCGCTCCCCACTCACACATGCACAACAGTTGACTTGGTTATGGTAACGAGCTGATTCAGTGTTCCTGCTTGTCCTGCCATGGCTGTGGAATACCTTTTGATTTCCCGGAACAACAAATCTTGCTCATTCTGCCGTTTGTGGCTACTGTATCTGATGCTGATATTTGATGGCACTACTTTTAAACTATGGAAAGCTAACGGCAGTGTTTTCTTAACGAGCTTAGCAGCCGTTGTTTGATGATGCTGAGCTTAGCGCGTGCTGTCGCTCAACTATCTTCTTAAGAACAAAATCAATCAAGATATATGCCTCCTGTATTTACAGTATTGTACCGGTATCAGATCCAGTTCGCAGGGTAAAAAAGGACTGAGGGGCCTTTACCAGCTGTGAACTTAGCCTAGGAACTTAGAACTAGGCTTTCTTTGGAGTGTGCTAACCTGAAAAAGGTCCTACTGGTGAGATTCACTTCTCACTCACCCAGCCCAAACTTCTTCCCTGAGAGACTCATTTTTAAAATGAAACGACCCATTTAACTCCTTAAGTGCTGGCTGCTGGGGTGTTTTCTGTACAATTCGAAGTGAAAGAGATGCCATCAAAACGATATGTCTTCTTTCTCCTCTTTTGCTGTGGGAACTGCAGAGGTACCCTGCAGAATGTCTTGAATTTTGCGTGTGGCTTAAAAAACAACAACATTTGCTTTACACCTGAACAGCATTCCTGTTCAGGTCACTCGAAATGTGTGTAATGCTGAAATAATTCAGCAGAGAGTTTTACTCATGCAAAATCACAACCGTAACCGCTTCTTGGATTGCAATGTCTCTGACTGAAACATTTTCATTTATTTCACGTAACGGCCCAGATTCATGTTCAGAGAAAATCTTGAGAAGCAGGAAGATGGGATTTTTGTAAACCCAACAGTGATACATTCACTTTCACTCAAACAGCTCTATTTATATTTTCCAGCTGGGATAAATAGAGGAAATGTATTTAGATCTAAGTACTTTTTCATGATCCAGCGAAGTGTAGTCTGTACACCAGACTTAGCAAACCGTTAAATGACGCTGAGAGTGCAGTGCTAGTGGAATTTCAGAGGAGATGGTTTTATTTCATGTATATTACTTTTTTGTTTCTTCTTCTATGTTTTTCAGAGATGTCTTATTGCTTCTATGAATTGCAAGAGTACATAAAACTTTAATGATACAGCAGTAAAAGAAATGATCTCCAAATATTACTGCAGATCCCTTGGTAGATTTCTGTGCACTCTGTACCCTTTGTGTCAGCTAATTAAATAACACGCAGAATAATTCTGTGGATGCTTACACATTGCGCTGCTGTGATGTTGTCTCCACAATGGATTTAATTTTTTTCCTTAAAGCTCCTGATCTAGGAAGCAAATCCTGAGCTGTTTAATCAAGAGGTACCAATCATACATCTGCCAACAATGATTAACACTGTAGCAGCAATAGATGTGAATGTTGGGGTAAAGAATAATCACAAACACAGCAAGATGTTGTTCGAGCGGTGTACAAATGAACAGAAGTAGCAAGAAAATGTTTGGTGGGTTCTGGACCATCTGCTTTTCTCAATCATCATTAACATGATAAAGACAGTCTATTTTTCCATCCAGAGGGTTATGTGTATTGTCTTGTACAACTTGTGGTTGTCGAAGTTTCTGTTTTCCATCTGAGCCTTAACTACGCCAGTCAACAGCTTTGCTGTTAGTGTCTGACTAAGCTCCAAAGTCTGAAAAACATGTGTTTGTAGAGCCCAGAACTTTTTGTTTCTAATCTGACTGGTGCGTGTTACAGCAGTACAGCAAGGTCCCAAATGGATTTGGTTGAACTGAGCTCCAGAGTAGAGTGAAAGTCCTTGCCCCAGAAAATGTAGCACAAAAGGGAGAAAAAAATTAAGAACTACCTAAAAAGGAGGAAAATACTTCACTGACTAGTGAAATGACTGCCCAGGGCTTTGCTGTCAGCTGAGCAGAAAATAAGATCCAGACTTCTTGTTGCCCAGTGTGTCCAGTGCACCCATTCTTTTGCAGTGGCTCTTCAGCAGCATCGAGCTCTGTGGTCTTTGCTGCCCTATCAGGAAAAAAAAGTGAGTGCTTTTTATCTCATAGACTTGCTTGAGTCTTGTCACCCTTTTAAATGTTCCAAGCATAGGTAGAGCATCTAAATCCTCCTAGGCTGAATATTTAACTGATGTGAAGCCTAAACTATTTCCAGCCACCATCTGACAGCACACACATAACCTTGACCGTGCGTTTGCAAACTTCTGGCAGCAGTTCAAGTGTTCAAAGGAGGACAAAGATTGGACTAGAGGATCTTCAGACGGTCCTTCCAACCCCTGCCATCTGTAAAATAATAAATGCTTGTAGTAATTAACCAGAATATAGACTCTGTAAAGGCAATTCAACAGAGACATCAGAGACAGAAGGTCAAAGACCTGCCAAATGGTCCGGATGACCATAGGGAAGGTGCCTGGTGTTTCAGTGATGCCTGCTGCAAGCCCAAGTCAGGCACTGTGTGGTCAGAAAACAAACCACAAGACTTTGCCTTCTGTCCCCCGGGTTGTTGTCAGCAAGTCCCCAGGTTTGTGGTTTGTTTCGATGATGGCAGCACTGACCTCAGCTGTTGAGTAGAGCAGATTCTGAGTGGGCCAAAAGGACCTGGAAGGCTTTGTAGATGAAAGCCGCTGGGTTAAATTGCACTCACAAGCAAATGGTGCCATGCTGGGCTCTGATGTAATCTGCTTAGAGTAGCTTTCAACTCTGGCTGGTGCTCATGCCCTCTGGTTGCCCTTGAGGTGTTTTCTGTGAGGTAGCAGAGGACTTGTGTCACTTGCTCTGGTGGGAGTAGAAAATGTGGTGTTGAGAGAACCTGATGTGGTGGGAGGTGGGGTGTCTCAGCTTTGAACTAACTCTCTATGGATCCTGGCAGGACCTATGGCTTGAACTTCCTGCAGTTGTGTTGAATTATTTGAATGGATTGTGTTTGCACAGACCCACATAGGATGGAGAACACGAAGGTCCCCATTTTGCGGACATGTTCTCTAAAATGAGGACTTGGCTGGAACTCAGACTTGTCTTCCTCTGTGCACAGAGGCTGGAGCAAGACAGCAGTTGGCATGTTGCTGCAGGTGTTAGTTCTTTGTATTAACTGGTAGTAGACTTGAG
The DNA here is from genome assembly GCA_028565055.1 of Phoeniculus purpureus. Lineage (NCBI taxonomy): Eukaryota > Metazoa > Chordata > Aves > Bucerotiformes > Phoeniculidae > Phoeniculus > Phoeniculus purpureus. The sequence continues at coordinate 6,464,036 of JAOXOE010000720.1, forward strand.
CAATGTATTTCAGTCTTGGAACAAACTAGAATGTTCCTGAAATAGAGTCCCAATTTACTAGTGTAGACGCTGTCATTCTGTGGCATTTCCCCCGCTCTATTTGGTGGTTTTTAAAACCGAGATTTTGCTGGGGACAAGAAGAGACACAACCAGTCTATGTGGAGGTATGTGATGCAGTTGACACACCGATGCTTTCCTGCAGCCAATGCAACTGCTCTTTTGCTCTGGTCTTGCAAAGCTTCCCAGAATCACAGGTCTCTCCCACTCCCAGAATAATGATACTTTAAGGTGGTCGCTGGAGGTATCCAGAGAGAAGCAGGTGGTTTTGGAATACTCATGGGCTGGCTCATAGCTAGATTGTTGTGTCACATATTTTTGCTGTCAGTGTCAATGTCTGCTGCATAAGCCATTCACCAGAGGCACATACTGGTTTTGATAGCTGCATCAACTTTGAGCATAATAAGAGGTAGTGACCAAGAAAGATTTGCAGCCGTGATGCCTTTCCATTCAGCTTTTATGATTTACTGTTTTAAGTCAAAAATTAGCTCTGGAGAGCAACATGGTTTAGCCTCTCCCCTGGCACTGTCTCCCCTGGACAGCTGGGAGTCAGCCCTCCACACAACTTGGAGTAGTCTCAGGGCTGTTGTAGATAGTTTTCCAGGGAACACTCCTGAGGGGTAGGTTTTTTTTGCTTGAATGTCGGAAGCTCTGGCTTTCCCTGCTGCTGAGGCAGCTTGCTGTCTGCACAGGCTTTTGTGTACAGAACGATGCTGCCGGCAGAGCAGGATTTCCAGGTCCCCCACTGGCAACAGCCTGGAGCTCCTTGGCATGCTGACTCAGCTGTGCCTCCTCCCAGGTAGGCTCTCTCTGAAGTCCCTCTGCCATGGCTCTTAACACAAAGGAGTTTGAAGTGAGTTGTCGCCTTTTTTCTTTCTTTTCCCTAGGTCATTAGTGTAAAATTCAAATAGGTTAAATATGATTCATCTCGCTAACACTGGGAGAGGACGGGGCTCTGGCTTATCCCGAGTAACAGCAGCAGAATTCAAAGCCCACCGTAATGCTTTCAAGCAGCAATAGGTTACTCATTATGGCAGCTTTGAACAGCTTCCCTGTGGGTTGTGTCTCAGCCACCATCACTGCGGGCACTGATCAGTTAGTGTCACAAGCAGTTTCAGAAAAGGGCCAAGTGGGGAACGTGTATGGAGATATTCTCCCACCTGCTGTTCTTATTGGTGAAGCTGGAGGGATCTGCCCTGCCAGCATGATATCTGCTTGGGAGCTAATTATTTGGGGAGATTACAGAAAACAGGCTAGATAAGACTGCCTGATCGATCTCCTCCACATCCCTGCAAAGAGAATAGGCAAGTGGCATTCCATTACACCATCATAAACATTGAGGAGGAGATGCCAGATGTGCTCCCTGGCCACAGTCCACAGCTGGCGGCTCCTGGAGCACCAGGACTGGAGCAGCACTTTGCTGTGAAGATCTGGGGCAGGAGAATCCCAAAGGAGCACGAGAAGCCAGCAGTCATGGTGAATGCAGGATAGGAGCCAGTGTGCACGACACTCTCTGGAGCCGGTCCTGTGCCTCTTGTCCCCATAGAATGCTCTACCTGCAGTCCTTCTTTTCCAAGGGCTTCTTTCTCATTCTGCTTTCCATAGCCTTTGCTGGTTTGGCTGCTGGAGGGGAGACTTGCTAGGAGTGCTTTATGTAGTACAATCATGAGGCAGGGGGTTCTGGCTCCTACCTAATTACTCAGGTCACTGAAAATAATGACAAGGTTTCCCTTAGAAGTGCATTCAGAGAAGTCTGCAGTTAAGATTCTATCAAAAAAGAAAACCAGTGTGCAGCAAAATAATTATTTTTGTTCAGCTTTTCAGTTTTTACCGATGATGAGGGAAACAGCAGGAGTTTGCAAGGGGAATATATTTTATTGATGCCAAGGAATTATTGCATCAGTATTAGAATTTCAGGGGCATGTAAATTTTCAGGACAGTGAAACATTGCAGTGTTATGGAAAAACTGTGCCTTTGAATAAGAGAGGGGGAAAAAAAAGCACTTACATGTTGAAAGAAAGTTATTTCTGTGAGTATCTGGGCTGTCTGGAAACATGCTATGACTCAAGTGAGCCACCAACAGCCACAGAATCACAGAACATTAGGGATTGGAAGGGACCTTGAAAGATCTTCTAGCCCAGTCCCCCTGCCAGAGCAGGATCCCCTAGACCAACAGAGTTCCACACAGGAACATGTCCAGGCGAGTTTTGAACATCTCCAAAGAAGGAGGCTCTCCAGTCATCCATTGCCTCTCAGCTGAGCATTATTCCTGAGTCTGGGGGTTTGAGACTGCTAAAAGGTTTCAAAACAAAGCACCTGGTCAGCGAGATCCAGCTCGGAAGGACATCTCCATCTGTCATCTGCACATGCAGTACTCAGTTTTATGTTTCCCTCTGAGTGTTTGAAATGCTCATCTTGTTCACTTAAATCTGCAGCCCTTCCTCAGGAAAAAAATACTGGGTTCTCTCTGAGGGAGAAGTGGGCAGCCAGGAGTCTACATCCACTTTTCCCTCTTTCTTTAAAGCTCTCTTTTTCCATGCTGGTGAGAAGATGTCTGTTATAAATGTGTTTCTGTTTTGGTTTTAATGCCATTCCTATGCTGGCCAAAACCTTGTTAGGCAAAAGCCTAATTGTAGCAGCAATTATCTTTGCATAGCTTAATTAGAGGGCCATTGTATACTCTACCACCAAACATACTGCTGGGAGATGAGAATTGCTAGAATAAATTTTGCTGGAATATTTACAGTAGCAGAGCCTTTTTGACACCAGCCCCAGCCTTGCCAAGTGCTCAGCAGCTGCTGAAGAAATCCAGCACCCACAGGAATGGGCCCTGGAGAGCACATTAATTCATTGCCTCTCAGCTGAGCACTGGGGGTTTGAGGCTGCTAAGATGTTTAGAGAAAAAGCACCTGGAAAGCTCTTTGAAAGCGAAGCTGAAGAGGAATCTACGAGCGACCACCTCTCCTGCTTGAGCTCATTCCTGTCCTTGTAGTCATCTTTTAAGGAGAATCCATGCTCCCCCATTTACATGTCTGCCTTCCCCACTTCCACGGTGCAAGGCTCCTTGACCTACTATTCTTAACCTTAACTGACAAAGAGATTGTAATATAAATAGGACATTTATGACAAGCACTGGAAACCTCTTCTGTTGTGTGATTATCTACAAAGTGTTATTACCCCCTTTTTGCACAGGAAAATACACGTAGATTTTCATTGATCCATCTCGAATCAATGCTTTTAAAAATCTTAGGCACATTTTACTTAAGAGCAAAAGCATGCATTTTATGTTTTGACATGATAGTATTGATTGGAGAGGAGAGAGCAGTGCTCTCCACCTGACTGTCTCCTCAGTTTCCTAGTCTGGCGGTGTCTGGTAGCACAACATCCTTAATGGCTTTGCTCCTGTTTTCTCTGCTTGTTGTCTCTCTTCCTTATCCTCCCGTCCTCAGCACGGTGCCTTTCTCAGTTTTTTAGAGTAATCAATATTGTGCTCAAGCCTCCTGCTGTTTGCTGTCACTCATAGTTGGCACAAGCTATAAATTATGGATGGGTCTTTCTCAGCCCATACAAAATTCTTATTGCATTTGTCAATTACTAATCAATAGTTCACTTCTCTTACCCTCAAAGACACACACACACACACACATGCACACACACACACATATTCCATATGTTTAATGCCAGCAGATTTCCCCCCTTACATGCAGATGAAGAGAGCAGTGAGGCTTCAGCTAAGAAGCCAGAAACTGCAGAGCAACAAATCTGGACCTGTTGGTGTATTTGAGAGACACTAACAGAAATCTTCCATTCCCAGTATCCCCCAGGTTGTGCACTTCACTGTGGAGCTACTCCTGCCACGGACACGGCAGGCAGCGTTGCAGCGCGGCTTTGCTTACCTGTGACCCTTTCAACCTCTACTGCACAAGATGCTCACGGTGGCAGACTCTGTGAACTTGAAGAGCTAATGGCATCTGACATTTAAGTCAACCTTAAAGAAATCTCGGCAAACCCAGTCACTTAAACTAATCCGGCGGTGTCTCTTTAAGTGGGCATATTGACAGTCGCTGGAAAATGTCACGTTACGTTGATGTCTGCGTCAAGTGCCTGACTCTTCCTTCCTCCCCCTCCAAGTTTTCACAAGCTTTGAAATTGGGTTGTAACCCCCACCCCCTCAAAAAAAGGAACAAACAACTCTTTGGTACAAAGAGTGCGTTTTTTGAAAGTTGGATTGCTGACTACCTAAAATCAGTGAGCAAGCCCCATAGCACCGGCTTCCTCCGAAGCATCTTTAATACAAACACAGGTGCTGTTAGCTGAGTCAAGGAGAAAGTACCGGTGCAATGAGACTGCTTGAAACCATATTTTGCTCTAGGCAAAGCAATGTGCTAAAAGAGCTGAAAACAAGAAGAGCTGCCTACTGCTATCCCTGCAACATTAAACATCAAAACTCAAGCCATTTGCTACTGAAGTTTGGTCCCTTGAATAAGTGCCCAAGATTTGAGAAACTGCTGGTCACAATGGGGAGGAGAGAAAGCTTTAGTCCTTCAAAAACGTGACATCTCCCATCACTCCAGCAGCCCAGTTACTTCCTAAGTAAATCCTCAATTAGGGCTGCTGGCTGTAGATTCTGGAGTTGCACTCGACGGAGGGATTTGTTAAGGCACTCTCCACTTACAGCTCCGTGTGCTGGAGAACTTTCTGATTCAGACCCCAACAGGTTTGACCTCCAGGCCATGCTGCAAAGGTCTCTTTGCTTTAGACCAAGCGGTGCCACTTTTAGTCATGCTGAGTAGTATTTTTTTCTCTTCAGGAGGGATGATGTCTCAGACAGACGACGCTAAACTGAGCCCAGTCGGCTGGCTTTCCCGAGCTTTACTTAAGGGAGGAGGTGTTTTCAAAAGGGCATCATCCTAGGGTTTGAGTGATTTCTCGATGCCTGGGCTTTTGCCTGCAGACTGGAGAGATGTGATCCAGGTGGCATGTGGTGAGAGGAGACTCAAATGAGAAAAGCTTGTGCAAAAGGGCATACAGCTCATCTGTGCTACAGCAATTGGCTCTTTTATCGTGACTTCATTGACGACTGGCAGATTAGGAAGTTAAATGGTGAAGAGAAAGCAGTACTGGTGGAATAACAAATAGTACCTTCCTAGAAAGATAACTCTCTAGCATGGATTAACTCTCTGTTAATAATTTGACCTTTTTGGGTGGTTGAGCAGAGGAGATTAGTTGACTGAATACTGAATCCGAATCGTGGGGATCTAGAGACGGAGATGTGAGTCATGGATGTCTAGATGTGGAGATCAGGGAGATCTCAGTCTAAACCATGGAAGGACTAAAGAAACTCCTCCGGTTTTGGCTATTCCAAAGTGTGAGCGAGCGTATTCTGCAATTGCCTTTCAGCCTGCATTCCCACCTACCTGCCTACATTGAGGGTCCCCAGGAGCACATGGCCTGAGCAAACAGGACAAATGTGGGAGAATAAATGACCACAAAATATGGAGGATGGATTTTTACAGCATCAGAAGGCATAGCAGAGGCAGACAAGTGGCAGTATCACCTCTCCTGAATGTCTTCTTAAGTTTCTGGTCATTAGGAGAGCTTCACTGCACACTTAAATTCTTTTTTTGGAAGGGCTCCTTGCCTCATGCTGAGTATCAGTGTCACTTCCAGATGAGCTGCTTGTTTCTGCGTGCAGAAGCCCTTTGCCTGCACACTTCTCGAGACGTTCCTGGCAGGACGTTATGCACTCACTTCTATCACTGTGTATTAGATTTCTGGACTGAACTTACATGGATAAAAGAGAAAACTTGGGGAAAGATTATTCTGGAGTGCAAGTGAAACTTCTTTTCAGTGACAGAAATGGGTTGTGTATGTGGCACACAACACGGGTGTGATCTCTCTTGTTTGGCTTCATCTCCTCTGCCACAGGCTGAGCTACGTGACGAGTGAGGAAGTTCAGGAAGAGTGCAGGCTTTCAGTGGAGAATCATGGCAGAACCCTCCAGGAAAGGAACCCTATGGGGTTTAGCCAAGAATCCAGAAATGCTTTTAAATTGTGTGGCTTTTAACTCACCTTCTGATTCTGGAGGACTGGTTGGTTTTGAATGTGTGATGCTGAACTGTGAGGGACATCAGACAGTAGCCCTTTCTCTTTTGTCTTCTTTCATATGTCTGGCAAATGGGGACATATTAGCTGAGGTTGAGTGATGAGGTCACTGCTATCTGCTGTGTCCTCACCGCATGGTCAACTGAGCCATTTGTGAATTAGCTGCTGAGCCACTGATTTCTGCAGCACAGCGGTTTGGAGTGCTCTGAAATTGTTTCTGGTTAACCTGAGCATTAGTTCAAAACCCGAGCCGTGAGGCAGAAGCAGTCTGGATGCTGCTGAGGCAAGAGCAGCACAGGCAGTACAGTACAATAGCACTCCCTTGTCTGTCAGGCAGGGTTGCTGCTGGGAGTCTGTACTTGTGCGTTGTGAGGCAATGATTAGCACAAGCTCTTGTAGCTTGTTTTAATTTGTATTTTTCCCTCACAACCTGTGCTCTCTCCCTCTCCTGAGAGCTCCTGAAGCCACTTCACTCACCAGCTCTCCCCAGTGCAGGAAGAAATGCAAGACGAATGCAATTCTTTTTTTTCCACTTTGAATTTCTAATAAGATAATTTCCCTGGTTCTGTTGGAGCTTAAAGCATTCCAGGGACACTTCTTCATAATTTTCACCCCTATATAATTTTATTTTAAAGAAACTTGTTGGAATGAAGTTTTACTTCTCTCTGAAACTGGTCATTTCAGTGTCTGCCTGTGACAGTGCTGAGGATGTGTAGGTCTGATAGAAACATCACTCAACTTGCATGCACCATTCAAGCAGGGCGTACTTGGGAGTGGAGAAAGCAGGATGAGCTCATCCAGTGCAGAAAGTATCTCTCAGATGTATTGATTTGCACATTTTATTTTTCTGGAGTTTGTGGTTTTCCTCAACATTGAATGCTGCTCTTTTAGAGCACATGGCTAGGTAAGCTGGCAGAGAATGAGCACCTGTTATAGGAGAGATCCTAAGAACTGCTCATGTGAACTCTCCTTTTCCTGCTGTCTGTGCTAGCTGGAACGTGCTCTTACAGTACTGCAGAGGCTCGGTGCCCAGCAACACAATTCCCTGGTCATCGAATGGGGCAGAAGTTTCCCATCAGGGAAAATGCTCTGCAGAGCTTCCAAGAGCTGTGGAGCCAGTGAGCAAGACCAGAAGTGCGGTGCATTTTCTATGGGTTCTAATTCTTGTGGCACTGAGGGGAACTGCTCATCCCCTTTAGGCAGACAATGGGAAACGGGAGGCCAAAGGTCTGGGTTTGTAGAACTGTAAATCATTTGGAGCAAGAGAGTCACGTTAGTTAATCCCAGATGAGGATAGGATCACCTGCCTTGCAGACCAGACCATTTCCCCAGAACCACTGCACTGGCTGGGGTCCTGTTGCCTCTAATAGATTCTTTGTTCTATTTTTGTAGGGTAGGTTTTTTTTAATTAGTAGTTTTGTTCAATTTATAACACATTATGACTGCTTGTCCCCTGAGCATAAATAGAGCACAGAGAAGAAAAGAGACAGAGATTTCATACCAGATCATCATGGACCCAGTGCATAAAAAGGTAATACTTTTCATGTAGGAACGAGAGTGTCCATGTAGCGTGTTTGGAATTCATTGAATCTTCTTTCTTGTGCATAAAAGTTGCCAACTGCTCATTACTCACTGAAGGGATTCATAACTCAAAAGAGGGCAGAGGCAGAAGAAAAATGAGCATGCCCTACTCAATGTATAAAATTCAAATATTAAAATAAAAGGAAAGAAAAATCTGGCAGGGATATAGGGTAAGTAAATCATCCCTTTAAAAAAGAAACCTCTAATAATTACCTAAGTCAAAGATTCATGGCTGATAACTAGTTGGAGCAAAGATAATGCGCATAACCTTACTTCAGCTTTTTAACAGCACTTGTGATTATTTGTTTTAAACAAAGGCAAGTCTGTTTTCCCAGCAAACTGTGTACTTCAAACAAAACTTTCACATATTTATTGGGGGAGCCACATGAAGGAAGTGGATTATTAGGGGAGAGGATATTCTTCCATTTACTCCTAGAGCAGAGAAGACAGAGAAAACACATTAAGAAGCACTTCACATTTTTCTTTACCTTAACCCAACCCAGACTTGTACCCGGAACAGACAGTCTCCTTTGATCACCGCAGATCCACATTGACATGTCCCATGCCATCCTTCGCTCTCTAATCTCTCAGCACTGTGCACGTTGAACACATTGCTGTACACACACTCATTACTGCACGGAACAAGAAACCACGTACGCTGTACCAGAAACTACAACTAGGCAAGAGCCATTGGTCAAAGATCATTTACATTCCTTTTTAGTTGCTTCTGCTCCCTCCAGAGAAGCTCTGATTTAGCAGGAGATTTGAGCAGTGCTTCCCTCCTGGTTGAGTGATTCCCTGCACTTGGGTGGGACAGGAGAGCCAGAAGGATGTGCAGTATCTCTGCTTTGCTGCTGTTTCTTCTTTTCAATTTCCTGGTGATCTCCCTTCCATCGAGTATGAGAAACTTATCTCTGCTCTCTCTGCTCATCCATCTTGGCATCCTCCCTGGAGGAGGGAGGGAGCACAAGGAGAGAGGAGCGTGGCACGTGTGTTGTGCCACAACGTGCAGAAGCTCTCAAAGCAGACAGAGGTGCGGCTGGAAATTAGGAAGAGCAGACCTGCTCTGTAAACGTGGCAATGCAGCGCCAGCTCAGAGCAGGGTAGTTCCATAGCAACATGTGGTTTAGGGGTTTGAACAATTACCTGGGGAATAGCACTGGTACCAGACAGTGGGTGAAAAATTAAGGGTTGCTGGGAGTTTGGCTTAAAAGGAGTGAGAGCATTAGGCAATGGCCCAGCACCTCAACAGCGATACTGGTCTAAGGTAGCATTTCAGCAGCAGTACCAGTGCGGCTCCAGCAGCTGCTCTGGTGAGTTAGGCAGCCCCTGTGTCAGTGTTTGTGGTGGTTCACCACGCACTATTCTCACCCTTCCCCTAGGACAGGGAGAGGGACTACAGAGATCCCAAAATGCCTCAAGAAATCTGTTGGAAGAGGAAGACAGAGAAGTAGCCAAACATTTTTTGACTCACAAGGTTGATAGAGATATCCCACAGTGATGGTAGAAATCATTGCCATCGGTTTCAGTGGGAGCAACACACAGATTTTAATGAGGTCAGCTATAGGGCCATGGATTCGACATCAGATGCAGTTCCTGATGTGCTTGTTATCTGTTCTTGGAGGAGCCCTGGCTTGCTTTCACAGCCAGCAATATACCAAAGCTCACTGCTTATTCTAGAGCTCTCTTTGTTTTTTCACTAATAGGCAAGATCCACAGACTACACTGAAAGACATAATTACTTGAGACGTGGCCTCTGCACTCATTTCATACGGGAGGGCTTAAGAGAACCACAGGAAATTCTACCTCCAGCTCTGATTTTTCAAGGGGGTTACAGCTTCAGCTGGCAAAAGACACTGAGTTTGTGTGTCTTTAGGTGAAAGCACATAGCTACCAGACCCAGGACCTCATCCTAATCCAGACGTGGCCGGTTCCTTCCTCCCATCCCACATAGATGTTATATTTTCCAGCCCGGCCGTCCCCAGCTAACGTACACAGTCTCTGCAACAAGTCAAAAGCTGCTGAGCAGCATTGTAGAAACGATCACGTGCTGTTGGTGCCCCAAGCAATTCCTGTCGGCTTAAAGTTCATTAAAATAACAGATCAATTGCCCGGGCTAAGAGCAGCTGTGTGAACATCAGACACTTTATTATTTTATTGGGCACCTGATTTGTATCTCACTTGCACAATGTTTTCACTAGATTGACCTTGTTGCCCTCATTGAAGTTTACTAACAATCTCTGCAGATCAGAATCAGTGCACATAATTATACCTCATCATTATCAGCTGCTATAAACTGATGTCAGTCCACTGAAGTCTCGTTACACCACCTAAGGAGCTGACTCATTTGTTATGACGCTGTTGTACAATAGGCTGAAGCTAATTATACTGTATGTCTGTGTGTGAGTGTTGGGGTGCATTTTCCGCCTCCCTTTATCTTCTTTTGTTCCCCATTGCTTCTCCAGTGTTTTCAATTACATTCGTCATTTTGCTCCCTGTGGAAACAGTTTCCAAGAGACACTTTTAGGAGCCTGGAATTAACCCACAATCTGGAGGCTCCATTTTGTGGCCTCGTGTTTGCTGTGATCTTGAGGTGTCAAATTGCCTACGTTTTCACAAATTGAACCCTTCAACACATTTTGGGGTAAAATTTATAGCTGAGTGTGTCTTTGCCATTGAGTTACTCTAATAAAGGAGAGTATTTCCCCTCCTGTTACATAACGAGCTGAAGAACATGAAGAGACTGCTTTTTTACTAGAGCTGATACAATGGTGAGAAGTAAAACCCTGAATCATACTTTTTTTCAGAAGGGATGGGACAGAAGTGACCGTGGACTCTCTCAGGTTATCTCTGGATCCGAGGCGACCTCAGATGCCGTTGGGAAGCAGATAGCGTCATTTGGCCCTTCTGTGGGGCATGGTAAAAACACCTGCAGGCTGAGCACATCCTGAACACATTCCAGGCAGCATCAAGATGTACTTTGCTTCACTGACCTGTGATCCAAACTAACTTGTCTGATGACTGGTACCAAGCTGAAACTTGGTGCCAGTTGGTGAAACCTTCCAGAGGAGGCACTGGGTACAAGAGGTTGAAGTGGCAAGCCAACAAGAGCATGCTATGGATCTGCTAATGCACTGGGATTTTCCAGGAAAGGAGCAGCTTGTGGATTTCCAGATACAGTGTGGGAAATTGGAACACACTGTATTTCCAAGTAGCTAACACTTTTCGGTTGCTTAAGCACGCTGCAATCCAGTGCACATTCTCTTTGCCTTGTTCTTCCCTTTGGTGCCTGCAGTCATTCTGTTCACGGATGGGTTCTGTATTATTTGCAGTGGTGTGAGTGTCTGAGCACAGGCATATGGCTGAACCAGCATTCCTGCTGCTGGCTGGACATCTGCTGTCTCAGTGGTGCTCAGGGACACGACGAGGGGCAGTGGACACAAACTGGAGCAAAGGAGGTTCCATCTGAGCATGAGGCAAAACCTTTTCACAGTGAAGTTAATAGAGCTGGAAAAGGTTGCCCAGAGAGGTTGTGGAGTCTCCTGCTCTGGAGACTTTCAAAACCCACCTGGACTGTTCCTGTGTGACCTGATCTAGGTGATCCCGCTCTAGCAGGGGAGTTGGACTAGATGATCTTTAGAGGTATCTTCTAAAGCCTGTTGTTCTAAAACCTGTTGATTCTGTGACTCTGTGATATTGCTGATGGGGCAGATTGGCCAGAATCACCCTGCAGCTCCTGCCTCCTCTACAGGTGGTGCAGCAGCATTTCCACAGCCTAGGACCCTGCCAGCTGCGGGCCAGGCAAAGGGACTGACTGCTGGCAGCCCAGCTTTGGAGCAGAGCATTACAAGTGAGTGCAGTGGATGCACAAACAGTTTTAAATAGGTAATCTCATGCTTAACAAGGCTTGGTGTAGCATACTGTGGTTTTGGTGATCAAAACCACGTCCACTATGGTTGCCTTCTTTGTCCTTCCACTCAAGGCAAACATTGCACAACACCTATCATGGCCTGGAAGAAGAAGGGTTGGGAACAAAAACTTAAATCTAACTTACTGTTTTAGCAGCTGCAGCACAGAGAAGTTTTTTAATCACTGCTTGCAGGACAACCGACTACATCCAAAAGAAAAACCTGCCTCACATCATGCCATAACTGTTCTTCATCTCTTTCCGTAAGTGCTGTGAGCTCCGTGGGAGGTGAACACTCCAACCTGCCCAAAGGAGAAGTAGATTTTTTTATTTGTCTGTACATCTCCTATCTGCTCAGGATTAGGACATCTCTATTTTCTCCAGAAAAGCTGCCTCTGCGATGCACTGTGTTCAGGCTCTGGCTTCACGTGGTGCACTTATGCAAAGAGAAAGAGGGATCTTTGGCTAGATACTTGTGTTTGGGTCAGCTACTGATGCACAGATTAAAACTGAAACTAGAGGGAAAGCAGACTGGCAATTAAACCATCAAAGGCAACCTACAGCAGATCATGTTAAAGCCCTCCATTTTTAACCAGGTGGAACTGAATCCCTTAAGCAGAGGTGGTGGGGTTGTGGTTTCACCAGCGCAACAGCAGCGAGATGTCACCCACCACACAGGCTGTTTATGGTTTATCCCTGGTTCTTCTCTAGTTTCAGCAGCTTATATTCATTGTGTGAATTTATTAGTCATTTATAATTTCTTCATTGATTTTTATTAAACTGTTTCCTGGCTCATGATCTTGGCAACCTATTTCTGTTGGTTAAATAAGCTGCCTTGTCAAGCAGGTTTTCCCAATGCCATAGTTCTAGTATTAAGTGCCTTTACTGAGTAATGCTGCTGCTTATCCAGGATGACATCAGACTTCATAACAAGAGGATCAAAGCCATGAAGTTTAGATCCAAAATCGGAGCTGAATCCAAGCATTCCAGAAATTTGAGGATGTGTGAACTGAACTGAATTCTGGTGTGACCCTGCTTTGGAGAAAGGCTCAAGTGGTAAAGGTCAGAGCTGGATTCATATTGTCTCGTTCATTAAAGGAGTTTTTAATCCCATATTTTGATGTTGGATTCAGTTTTGATATTCAATGATCAAACGTGCTGAGCTCCCAAACCACCCGGCAAAGAGGTTTAATGCCTGTTGAGGGACAAGAGTTCCCCAGAAATGCTGCATTGTATTTGAAAAATGTAATTTGTGGTGGCAGCTGGGGAAACCTGGTCAGTTAATAGATGGAAACCTAAGAGGCAGCAAAGGCACAGATTTTTTATCACAGTACTTTGATTTATATTAAATGATACATGTTTCTGAACACTCTGCTCGGATTTCTAGCCAAAGAGCAGAGGGCTGTTAGAGTTGTATCTGTAACAAAGGCAGAGTTCCTGAAACCTCACGTGAGAAATGCTCTTCTTGAGGTTCCCTTCAGAGGAGCTCTGCAAAGGAAGTAGTGTTGGTTTGTGCAGATGTGGCCCCAATGTTCATAGTGACTTTTCGGGGTGTGCACCCAAGCATCTGACGTGGTAAAGGTTTGACCTGTCACTAGGACAGTCTGTTGCAGTGTGCAGTCGTGCTGCCAACATTGCATTTCTCAGGAGTTTTTTATGCTACGGCACAGGGAAGAAGCGTCCCAATGTGCGAGTTTCAAATCCAAAAGCTGTATATTACAACAATATGTAAAAAGAAACACTCCCCAGGATGCATTTTAATCAGTCCATTTAGAATCTTGTATTTCACTTTCAAGCATATAATTTTGTCATTTTGAGCAATTAGTCCATTTTTATTGCTCTTCTCAATAGCAAGAATGGCAGTTTTCCTATACACATGTACTTGTGCACTGAGAAACGTTTGAATGGGTTTCAGCACAAGAGGACAGACCTAAGTGCAGTAACTGTGTAACTAGGCTCATTCAAGAAGGAGCCGTGAGTTGTGTAACTGTGCCTTGGTTGTTTACGTAAACTAGAAACCCTTGAAACATCCTGAAGTTTGTGTCATGCCAGTGTTTAAATAAACTCCCTGTTCCTGTTCTCCATGCTCTGGTGACCCTGAAAAAGGAAGAACTGTTAGATTCTTCATAAATGATTTTAAAAATATTTCTCTAACATGAAAAATTCTTGAATTACAGCCTTCAGCGAGCTACTTTTCATCTTGTTTCTGTCTGCAAATGACTTTACAGGCAATTATACAGCATTTCTTCTCTAATAGAATTGCTGTGGGACTCACAGTCCTACATCTGCCCATGCTGTGTTAACCTGAGGAACACATCACTTCCTCTATCATTTCTCTTCATTATGAAGGATTTTGTACTGGAAAAACTTTGACAATGTTGACCTAAGCGAAAGGGATTTTAAGTGGTGGATATGGGTTTCTGACTGTGCGGCCAGTGTTTTCAGAGGCTTCCAGCTGTCACGGTGACACACGTTCATCATCGTTTGACCTTTACACTTAAGGGAACACGAATAGCAGAAGAGGCTGTGCTTATATATTTACCAATTAGTTGTCTCTGTAATCTTAAATTAAAAGGGGAAAGCTTTAGACGTGAGCATTCTATTCCCTCTAGTGTGCATCTTGTCTATGTCCCTAAACTTTTTTCTCATCTGTGACTGGATCTAATGACAGAGAAACACCCTGACAGACAAAGATACACATCATTAGGGGTTGGAAGGGACCTCCAGAGGTCATCGAGTCCAACCCCCCTGCTCAAACAGGACCATAGAACCTAGCACAGGTCACACAGGAACATGTCCAGATGGGTCTTGAGAGTCTCCAGAGAAGAAGAGTCCACAACCTCCCTGGGCAGCCCATTACAGCACTCTGTAACCCTTAGAGTAAAGCAACAATTCCTCATACTGAGATGGAACTTCTTGTGCTCTGACACCTGTTGCCCCTTGTCCTATCACAGAGTGCAAGAATGAAAAGATTGTCTCTTTCTTCTTGACACCCAGCCCTACGGATTTACAGACAGTGATTAAATCGTCTTATAACCTCCTCATGTCCAAGCTGAAAAGTCCCAGTTCTCTCAGTCTCTCCTCATAAGCAAGTGCTCTAGTCCTTTAATCACCCTCATGGTCTTCTGTTGGACACTCTCAAGCAGGTGTCTGTCTCTCCGTTTTATGTTGTAAGGATGTTTCTTTGAAAGGTAATTTCTGGTCCTCAATACTGTCAAAGCCCCCTTTCAGTAGGATTTGCAGTGGAAGTAACAGAATCACAGAATGACTGAGGCTGGAAAAGCCCTCTGAGCTCACTCAGCCCAGCCCATGACCTAACATCACCATATCGGCTAGACCAGGGCACCTGGCCATGTCCAGTCTGTCCTTAAACACCTCCAGGGATGGAAGTCTGGTCCCACTCAGACCCACGCAGACCACATTGCCTAGCTGCAGTAGGAAGTTTTAAACAAAATCTATAGAAGCATGTTTATGCGCAGTGACAGATTTCCCGTTACAGGAGAGAACACCAGTGCCAACTCACTGCTGAACGTCCCTCCTGGCTGTGTCTGTTCAGCCTCTGGAAACAGCCAATGCCATGGATCCCCGTAAGTACTAATCTTCTGAAGGTATCGGGTTTTCTTTGATGTTACCAAACGTGTTGACTCTTATCTTATTTGAATGCACAATCCAGACACAGTTATCATTGATGATGCTGTGTCTGCTGCTTGTTTATGGAGACGATAGCAAGACACTTCCTTTCAAAATGGTAACTTTTCTGCACTGCAGGAATGATCAATCTTATTTGATTGACACCCCGTTTAATGTTCAAAATGACACATTTACTTCCCCAAATCTAAAAAGAAAGTGAAGGTCCTGATCCTGGTAGTTTATGTGCTTAGCTTGATACTCATGAGCCCTTTCTGGCAAATAATACGCAGGAATATATACGTGCTGTAGTGAAGTCCCATGCGCCATGTGCTTGTACCGCTGTCCTGAAGGCAAGGAGTTTTCTAGTAAGTATAGTCAGCTTTCAACCCACAAAGGGTCTGAGTCTGTTAGCTTTCACTGGCACTGGCAGATCCATTTAGTTCTCTATTCATGTGATATTTTGCCAAGTCATTAATTTAAGTAGAACAATTCACGCAAGTAAAGGCTTTTAGGCAGTATCAGAAGAGTTAACAAAATATGACATAGACTAAGTTTCATCACGCAGAATATTAAAATTCCACTGAATTCCACACTCCTGTAAATGTAAGGCCTGATCCTCACTTGGACAAAGTTGCTGTGGATCTGCAGACTTCCCCGGTGCTGCTGCAATGAAGAGCAGATGAGCAGCAGCCCAGTCTCTGTACAGTGACATCTCAGCCTCTTCATGACTCATTAACTTGACCACATACTCCCTGTGAACCTGATCTAAAACCAGTGTATCGATGACTTGGTTGTCCTAAAGAAGGGCTAATTAACAACTACACACTTTAACAAAAAAAGGGAAATGAGGAAAAGGGAATCTACGTTGATGTTTTCCGTTCAGCAGAGCATTATGTGTGAATAATAAAATACGTACACCAAGGTCTTGTTAATTTTGATGTGATAATGAATGGGGATTCCTGGTGGAATTTTTTGTCTAGAAATATGACTTGGTATTAGCTCAACAGTTACATGATTAAGCAAGAAGACCTGCTGAGGCAGGCACTACTCAGAGATGATTGACTGTTTTAATTGATTGACATCCAGAGGTAAAGCCAAGGGCACCAATTTATAGATCAGGTCAATTATCTTCTGATAATGTCCACTTGGTATGTCTTATTGCTGTGTTAATATTAACTGTTATTGAAATATTTTAATGAGTTTTCATTTAAAAGTGGTAAATTTAAGAAGGGTGAACATTCAGCTTCAGATAATGGGAACAGAAATATTCTGCTTTGCTGACGGTGATGTAAAAGTCTTGTTGTACGCACTAAATCTTCTTGAGATAATTTGAGTTTGACTCTCAGGGAAGGTAGATTCTGTTTGGATTTAATAAAAACCCACAATCATAGAATGGTTTGAGTTGGAAAGGACCTAAAAATCATCTAGTTCCACCCCCTCTGCCATGGTAAAGGACAGCTCCCGCTAGACCAGGTTGTGAACAAAATACCCAAGAATACCCTGAGCAGCTCCCAGAAGTAACTAGGGACTGCTACACATTCACAGATACACAGATCATCAAGGACTGGAAGGGACCTCCAGGGGTCATTAAGTCCAACCCTTCTGCTTTAGCAGGATCATAAAACCTAAAACAGGAACACATCTAGACAGATCTGAAAAGTCTCGGGAGAAGTAGACTCCACAACCTCCCGGGGCAGCCTGTCCCAGTGTTCTGTCACCCTTACAGTAAAGAAATGTTTTCTCGTATTGAGAAGGAATTTCTTGTGCTCCAGCTTGAATCCATTGCCCCTTGTCCTATCAGAGGGCACAACTGAAAAGAGATTGTCTCTTTGTTCTTGACACCCAGACCTCATGGATTTATACACAGTCATTAAA